>CM035414.1:112489390-112836890 GCA_020310875.1 Ceratopteris richardii
CCAAGGAGGTGTGTCATTGTTTTCTAGATAGATAGATAGATAGATAGATAGATAGATAGATAGATAGATAGATAGATAGATAGATAGATAGATAGATAGATAGATAGATAGATAGATAGATAGATAGATAGATAGATAGATAGATAGTGTTACGAGGATCTTGCTCACGTGCACATAGAGGTTATGGATGCAAAAAACACACAAAAAATAGACACGCTAGGAGACAAGACAGAATGTAGTATTGGGTGCAATCTCCCCCGATGCACTCTGTTTCGATAGTCCATAAAGTGCATGTATTTATAAGAGTTTTTTATTATGTCAAACAGTGGTTACATGAGAGCGGCTTCAAAAAGCATGCATGAAAGTAAAAGTTGGTGACTTTTGTAGAAATCCTTTGCTTTCAAAATTAGAAATTACGGTCTACAATGACCCTTATTTTAACCACTATTTTTCTAACTGTTTCTAACAATAGAACCCTCTATGCGGATTTATTTACAAATTAAATAAATTATAAGTCGGATTATTGATGTCTGCGTTGAAGTTGGATTATTGATGTCCACCCTTTCACGCCTTTCACGCCCTCACGAACCTTCAACTGCTACATCAAAAACACCAAAACACATTAGTACCTTAATAAATTAACACTTCAGCCTTGTTCAACACATTCCAAAATTTATAACATGCTCCTCAGTTGAGAAAGCAACTGAATTCAATTGATAAAATAAAAATAAACATGGATGGCTATTCACATGTTCCATCACTGAATTAAATTAAGCATGTTCCATATAAAAACACATGCATGGAAATGTTCATGGAGGAATTACATTAATGTGTTTGTGTATGATATGCAAAAATTAAGTGGTCATAGTGGGATGTTAATTGTGTTTTATGTATTCATTGACATTCTTCAATAGCGTGATTTTTGTACTTAACTAAATATCGATGAAATTGAATACATGTGCATGTAGAAGTGACATCATGATCAAGTATTTTCTCAGGAACCAAGATTTTAGATTATTCTTCAATTAAAGGAGGGTCATCAAGAAGTGTGAGTGGTAAAGTTCCTTTAAATGGTTTAAGTAAACTAATATGAAAAGAGTTATGTAGATTCCAATGAGATGGTATATCTAATCTAAATGAATTATCATTAGTTTTTTGTATAATTCAAAATGGTCCATAATAGCATGGTGCACGTTTAATTTTAGGATGCTGTAAAGTATTTTTGAGACATCTTTTAAATGATACGCAACCATAGAAGATCATTTTCCTTGAATTCCTTGGCCAATCATTTTGTATTGATATTATGTATGTATCGCTCCTAGCTTTTCCTAATGTGCTCGTGAAGATCATGAAGTATAGAAATGTGATCTTAACAAATAGAATCATCCATTGAAATGTCAGTTTGGGTGAGTGACATGGGAGTGGGAAGCTTTTTCCATAAAAATTTTCAAAAGGTGCACGACCAGTAGTGGTGTATGTGAAATTATTATAAGAAAATTGAAGTAATAGAAACTTTCCATCCCAGTTACTAGGATTATCTAATGAATAACAACACAATAAATCAAGAATAATACTATTTGTAGCCTCACTTTGTCCATTACTTTCCGGATGAAATGCATAGCTAAAATCTATTTTAGAACCAAAATGTTGAGATAAGGAAACCCAAAATGTTGAGATAAATCTAACATCACGATCAGATAACATTACTTTAGAAAATCCATGATGTGGGAAAATGCATTTAACGAATAATTTTGAAGCCTGAGGTGCAGATAAATTTTTTCTACAAGGAATGAAATATGCATATTTACTAAAACTATCAACTATTGTCCAAATCATATCATTATGTGATGAAGTGATAGGAAGACTTGTGATAAAATCCATAGAGATTTGTTCCCATGGTTTGTTTGGAATGGGAAGTGGCATTAATAATGCAAATAGTTTATCATGATGACATTTTACGTGTTGACATATAATGCATTGAGAAACATAATGTGCAATATCTTTTTCCATGTGTGGCCAAAAGAAGAAATATTTGCAAGCAGAAATGGTGCTCTATATGCCTCTATAACCCATGTAAGATGGTTCATGCATTTCTTTGATGTCAAAATCTTTAAAAGCTTGGGTTATGCACAATCTATATTGAAAATAAAGTAAACCACGATGAAATATATATTGTTCATCAGATAAAGATGCACCACTGTTGAAGTCATGTCATGCACGTGCAAAATACAAATCAGATGCATAAGTAGAAATCATTTCTTCAAAAGAATGAATTTGGATGGCAAGAATACTATGCAAAACAATAGAATGTGAAGGAAAACGCCTAAGATCATTAGCTACAACATTAGCTTTACCATGTTGATATTGGATCATCGGTTGGAAATTTTTAATGAATGAAGCCCATTTGAGATGCCGATTAGAGATAAAGGGCTATTTAATAAATGCTTAATAGCCTATTGATCGGTTTTGATTAAGACCTCAAAGCACATAAGATAATGTTTCCAAATTTGTAAAGCATGCACAACTGCTAACAATTCTTTACCATATGTACCAGAATTCTTTTCTGAAGGCTTAAGCTTCCTACTCTCAAAAATATGATGATCATTTTGCATTAAAACAACACCTATTTCTGAACCACTAGCATTAGTAACAACATGAAAGGGTTGTGAAAAATCAGGTAAGTGTAAAATAGGTGCATGTGAAAGTGCATGTTTGAGTTTTTCAAAGGATTGTTTTTGGGTGAGTCCACATGAAAATTTTATTTTCTTTTTCAATAAGACAGTAAGAGGCAATGCTAAATAAGAGAAATTTCAAACAAACTTCCTCATTAGGGTGAAAAACAACCAAAAAAGGACCGTGTAAGGATTTTAATTAGTTGTGCTTAATCTGGATTAAAGTTGTCAAATCATTTTAAAAAATTCCGTGTAAACGCATTTAAAACGTATCTTATGCAAATTTTGAAGAGAGAGAAACTTGTGTGATAATCATGAAAAGTATGTGTGATATCGTACGCCTTGAAGTTTGTGCTCATCAGGTGTTCATGAGAATTTGAATGTTCCTCTTGTCCACGGACCTATATAATGTGCGCTCATGACGTTTTTCACTTTTTTACTCTACTTTCCATTGCAGGCTTGTTTCTCTCTTTCATGTCATTTTAGACACTTTCGCGTCACTCTTCATAGCAGACAATGGAGAACCTCAACCCAAACACTATCACTAAGCTTTCAACCAACCAAAATCATTGTGATAAGTTCCATATCAACATTGCAGTTAGTCATGAGTATGCAATGACAAGAAAGGTATTTCGAAGGATGTGTATAATGTGTGCTTATGATGTTTTGCACTTTTTTACTCTTCTTTCCATTGCAGGCTTGTTTCTCTCTTTCATGTCATTTTAGACACTTTTGAGTCACTCTTCATATCACACCATGGAGAACCTCAACCCAAACACTATCACTCAGCTTTCAACTAGCCAAAATCATTGTGATAAGTTCCATATCAACATTGTAGTTAGTCATGAGTATGCAACGACAAGAATGGTATTCCGAAGGGCTCTTCAACCTTCTGAAGTGGATGGATTGCGGAAAGAGGCAAAAAACATATCGACATATGGGTAGATGGATCTATTTATCCAATTGATCCACAAACTGGAAGGTATCCCCTTTTTCATAATCTTCATGATCTAATAAGATTTGTAGGAGATGGTGAGGATGGTTTACGAGGCTATTGTTCAAGGCTCTGAGAGACTTCAAGAAATTATGTACAATACATAAGAAAATGCGAATCTTTACTTTTAGAAATGGGATTTCATGGTGGCGATCTTCATCTAAAAGAAGATCCAAAGCTTTCACAAAATATAGGGAATGTACTACAGGATGTCTCAATGGGGGGTGGAAAAGCAAGGAGATTCTTCAGCAACCATGATAACAAACAATTAAATGCCATGTGGAATTGCTGGAAAACATTTTGTGAGTTCACAACTAATGTAAAAAGCAAATGAGAAACAACAAAAGAGAGAATGGAGGTGTGAGTCAAACTAGATAATTTTTAAAAGATCATGAGGCAGTATGTAACATCAAATAGCTATGTGACATATTTCAAAAAGGTGACCAGAGAGCTTATAGAAACCATCATACATGCATGGAGTGCCAAAGACATAAAAAACTACTTGGTGAGTTTCAAAGATAATTTACTCAATTTATTTTCTTTAATTGAAATAAACATTTGATGAAACTCTTCTGTTATTCCGAGTTATTCTTCTTGTGCATGGTGCATTCTTTGCAGAAAAGGAAAGGCTTGCCAAATGGAACACCCAAGGCATGGAAAAATCTCATTGTCAAGCAAGGACAAGCTTCTTTAGGTGCACAAGGAAAGGAGGATGAGTAACAAAAAGAAATGCCTCCAAATAGCTTTTTGATTGGTTCTTTAGAAGACAATTACAAAGGAGCTCATGCCAAATATTTTCATCAAAAGAATAGGACTATCACCAGACAAAAACATCATGGATCAATATCACAAAATGAAAAAGATTACATTCCAAAGGAAGCCTTAATATTTGCAATGTCTTTTATTTCTTTGAGAAATAAAGATGTCTATATATGTGCATTTCATGATGTAATAAGCTTTGAAAAGAAATATGGCTATGTATGTACATATTTTTTGAGTCTTCTGAATGAGCTTGAATTTGGCAAATCTGCCTTCAAAGAGATTTCTGATTGATTCTTGAGAAGAAAATTACAAAGGAGCTCATGAAAAAGATTATCATCAGATAAATAAGACTTTCACTAGAGAAAAATAGATCATGGATCAATAAGGATTAATATTAGGACATGGATCAATTACACAAAGAAAGATTACATCCTTCATATTTGCAATGTCTTATATCCCTTTGGGCAATAAATATATGTATATATGTACATTTCATGAGTAATAAGCTTTGAAAAGAAATATATTTAATCCTTCTTGAGTCTTTTGAATGAGCTTGGATCTGGAAAATCTCCTCTATATCTGAGGTACTCTTTTCTCTTGTAGCCAACAATACTTTTAACATCTGACACCCCTGCAACCATTTCATAGCTTGAGTAACAAAGGAAGTAGCCTGCCCTTGAAACATTGAATCTTGGGGCATATCCAAAAATTCGAAATGCAGTTGTTCTTTCAAGTAGTAGAATTCTATATGTAATAAATGGTATTGAAGTAAAACCCATGTATCTTGAAAGAGTCCTCAAGGAGAATAGTGCAAAATCTGTCTTTTCACTATAGTGCTTATGAATAACACAAAATAATTCTGGATTCAATTTTGGAAGATAATGGATCACTAAATGAATATCCACCTTTGTCTTTCATTTCTCCTCTTTGTCTTTCCTTTCTCCTTTCATCCAGTATAGATAACTATGGAAAAAATTAAAAACCTGGGTTAGAAAAAGTCCAAGGAAACTTTTAAAGTCATAGAAATAAGTGGAAACACAAGCAAAAACAAAGCATGAGACATGAACAATTCAAGCGATTAGGGTCATCAGAGAATATCGGATGGGCCTAATTGCTTGCATTAGTCACGTTTGATTTCTCCCCCTAAACTTTATAAAAACATATAATTAATGTTGAAAATAGCATTTATACACACATTAAGTTGTTATATATGGAGCATTCATTTATATAGCTAGGAATATGATATTTGTTTGGACACGACCAATCCAAGCGATTAGGCCCATCAAAGAAGCTTCGATGGCCCTAATCGCTTGAATTGGTCATGTCCAAAGGAGGTCATCTTGAACCTTAGATTGCATGTGAACTTTTATATCTTATTATTGGTTAAGAATTTGGAGAAAATTATGCTACCATTGCATCTGGAATGTGCCAAAACCCTAAGATTGACTATCTGTTTGCATGATTTTGATACCCAGAGGTTTTGATAAGCCTTTTCATACTGATTTCCAGACACGACCGATGCAAGCGATTAGGCCCATCCAAAATTTCTAGATGAGCCTAATCGATTGGATTGGTCATGTCCTAGATTCATGTATAAATAAGCTCTTCAAGACCTCTCGGTATCAGAATCATGCAAATAGACAGTCAATCGTAGGGTTTCGGCACATTCCGGATGCAATGGTAGTATTAGTTTCTTGAAATTTTGAGCAAATAGTAAGATAGAGAAGTTCACATTGAATATGAGGTTTAAGATGACTTCCTTTTTGTCTAAAACATCAAGGATCTTGCATAGGGAGAAAAGAAAATATCTCAAATAATGCAATGAAACTAGGGCATGACTGAAAATCATAAGAAATAGAGGATAATTTTCCCATTTCTTTGGTAAATATCTATGAATGATGAGATTGCATAAGAAGAAAACCAAAGAACCCAAGTATATAAATGAATATAGGACATGACCAATGCTCTACCTCTTCAACATGAACATATTCTTCCTCCTTGTCACTTCACATGTGATCAAGCCATATTAAGAAGGCAATGTTCAAGGGAAGCAAAGAGCAATCCCTTTTTGCTCTCGGCATGAATCTAGCTTTCCTGGCAAAGGGGATATCCTTTTGCACTTTCTAAAAATCCTTTTCCTCCATCTCAGCTCTAGTTATTCTAGTGTGTCCTAGTGGAGAACACGACCGATGCAAGCGAAATAAGCTAGTCAAAGGCCGGTCAAATGCGTGTAATCGCTTTGTATCGGTCCTATCGAGTATGAAGCACAAGTATGTATCCTAGTGGTGAACATGATTGATGCAAGCGAAATATGAAAGTCAAAAGCCGGTCAAACACATGTAATCGCTTGTATCGGTCATATCGGGTATGAAGCACAAGTATGTGTCCTAGTGGAGAACACGAGTGACGCAAGCGAAATAAGCTAGTCAAAGGTCTATCCAACGCGTGCAATCGCTTGTATCGGTCGCATCAGTTATGAAGCACAACTATGCAGGGTGATGAAGAGAGAAATTCTATGAAGGTTGAAAATGTCAAATGGTGAAGGGGACTTGTATTTATAGTCGAGGAGGACCAGGTAACGGTCACATGATGTGGACCAATAAGCGAGTGCCACATGGCAAAAGAACATTGGGAAACACAACTGCTAGATGATGTGGCCCACTCAAATGATGCCACATGGCATTGTACATTGGGATTTGTAATAGCTAGATGACATGGACCAATCACAAGCTGCCACATGTGACCAATGGTCAACTCATTCGAGAGACCTATTTAAGCTCCTCTATTCACTTTTTTTCATTTCTTTTGTGAACTCCTTGCTTGCGCCGAGTTGCTATTGCCTTCGCGTTTTTTATATGCTTTTCAAAACTTTCCATAGACCACATTTTGTGTGATGTATGATAGATCACAAAAGCTTGTACATGATCGATCCAAGCGATTAGGGGCATCAAGAAGATTTAGATGCCCCTAATCGCTTGGATCGGTCGCATTCATTCATATAGCTAGGAATATGATACTTGTTTGGACACAGCCAATCCAAGCGATTAGGCCCATCAAAGAAGCTTGGATGGCCCTAATCGCTTGAATTGGTCTTGTCCAAAGGAGGTCATCTTGAACCTTAGATTGCATGTGAACTTTTATATCTTATTGTTGGTCAAGAATTTGGAAAAAATTTATGCTACCATTGCATTCGCAACGTGCCAAAACCCTAAGATTGACTATCTACATGATTTTGATACCCAAAGGTCTTGACAAGCCTTTTCGTACTGATTTCCAGACACAACGAATGCAAGCGATTATGCCCATCCAACATTTCCAGATGAGCCTAATCGCTTGGATTGGTCATGTGGTAGATTCATGTATAAATAAGCTCATCAAGACCTCTCAGTATCAGAATCATGCAAATAGGAAGTCTATCTTAGGGTTTTGACACATTCGGGATGCAATGGTAGTATTGGTTTCTTGAAATTTTAAGCAAATAGTAAGATAGAGAAGTTCACATGGAATATGATGTTTAAGATGACTTCCTTTTTGTCTAAGACATCAAGGATCTTGCATACGAAGAAAAAAAATATATCAAATAATGCAATGAAACTAGGGCATGACTAAAAATCATAAGAAATAGAGGCTAATTTTTCCATTTCTTTGGTGAATTCTATGAATGATGAGATTGCATAAGAAGAAAACCAAAGAACCCAAGTATATAAATGAATATAGGACATGACCAATGCTCTATCGCTTCAACATGAACATATTCTTCCTCCTTATCATTTCACATGTGATCAAGCCTTATTAAGAAGGCAATGTTAAAGGGGAGCAAATAGAAATCCCTTTCATGCTCTGGGCATAAATCTAGCTTTCTTGGCAAAGGGGATATCCTTTTGCACTTTCTAGTTATCCTTTTCCTCCATCTTAGCTCTAGTTATTCTAGTGTGTCCTAGTGGAGAACATGATCAATGCAAGCGAAATAAACTAGTCAAAGGCCGATCAAATGTGTGTAATCGCTTGTATCAGTCGTATCGAGTATGAAGCTCAAGTATGTGTCCTAGTGGAGAACACGATCGATGCAAGTGAAATAAGCAAGTCAAAGGCCAGTCAAACACATGTAATCGCTTGTATCGGTCATATCGGGTATGAAGCACAAGTATGTGTCCTAGTGGAGAACACGACCAACACAAGCAAAATAAGCTAGTCAAAGGTCTATCAAACGCATGCAATTGCTTGTATCGGTCGCATCGGGTATGAAGCACAACTATGCAGGGTGATGAAGAGAGAAATTCTATGAAAGTTAAAAATGTCAAATGGTGAAGGGGCCTTGTATTTATAGTCGAAAGGACCGGGTAATGGTCACATGATATGGACCAATAAGCAAGTGCCATGTGGTAAAAGAACGTTGGGAATCGCAAGAGCTAGATGACATGGCCCACTCAAATGGTGCCACATGGCATTGTACATTGGAATTTGTAACGGCCAGATGACATGGACCAATCAAAAGCTGCCACATATCACCAACGATCAACTCATTCTAGAGACTTATTTAATCTCCTCTATTCACTTTTTTTCCTTTTTGTGTGAGCTCCTTGCTAGCGCCGAGTTGCCATTGCCTTCGTTTATTTACATGATTTTCAAAACTTTCCATAGACCACATTTTGTGTGAGGTATGATGGATCACAAAAGCTTGTACACGATTGATCCAAGCAATTAAGGGCATCGGGAAGATTTAGATTCCATTAATCGCTTGGATCGATCGCATTCATTCATATAGCTAGGAATATGATACTTGTTTGGACACGACCAATCCAAGCGATTAGGCCCATCAAAGAAGCTTGGATGTCCCTAATCGCTTGAATTGGTCGTGTCCAAAGGAGGTCATCTTGAATCTTAGATTTCATGTGAACTTTTATATCTGATTATTGTTTAAAAATTTGGAGAAAATTATGCTACCATTGCATCTGGAACGTGCCAAAACCCTAAGATTGACTATCTATTTGCATGATTCTGATACCTAGAGGTTTTGATAAGCCTTTTCGTATTGATTTCCAGACACGACCGATGCAAGCGATTAGGCCCATCTAACATTTGCAGATGAGCCTAATCGCTTGGATTGTTCGTGTCCTAGATTCATGTAAATAGACAGTCAATCTTAGGGTTTTTGCACATTTCGCATGCAATGGTAGTACTAGTTTCTTGAAATTCTGAGCAAATAGTAAGGTAGAGAAGTTCACATGGGATAAAAGGTTTAAGATTACAACATGGAAACTGCAAAGTGTAAGCCTTATCATACATTTTGTTGTGTTCTATTTTAAAGCCTTGCCATCCATTTTGAATTTAAGTTTACCTTGTAGCTAAGCTTCTCAATGCATATTGATCAAAACTTTTGAGTAACTCCTAAATTGAATGAAGAAAAAATGTTTGGATACATTCAAATACATGTGCCATTACATAAAGACAGCACCTCATGTGGCTGGAGAGTGATTGCAAATACAGTAAGGTTCTTGGAAAGAAGGTTTCACAATCTTGAGTTAAACTTGTCAGACTATCCAGATGCATGGGTCATCTTGATCAGGGAGAGAGCAATAAATACCATTATGAAACATGCAATATGCCCTTATGATCCAGACTCACGTCCACCACCAGATAAAAAGAAGTCCAAAGAAAAAAGAAAGGGTTTTCTATTCACTCCCCATTGAAGCATGGGCCAAAGAACAAGAGTAGAGGTGAGGGCTCCAAAAATGGCCACAAGCAGCATAGAGGTGAGGGCTCCAAAAAGGATAGAAAAGAAGGGTGAAACATTATATTTTTTGAATGTAAGATTGTAATCTAATGTGTAACAAACATATGTTGGAAGATTTATTTTTGTACAAATTGTATGTAATTATGTAAGTCTTCATCTAGAAGATGGTCATTGTAACTATATTTATATGCCTTGAGTAATGTAATGTTGAATTGATCCTCTTGAGAACTAAGCAAAAGTGACTTCATTGCATGGTTCAAGCAAAATTGAATCCTATCATCAAAATGTATATTCTATGTGTTTTTTGCTTTATTCTTGTTGAAAAGTCAAATGTGAAGAGGATAGAGAAGTTTTTATGACACGACCGATACAAGCGATACAGGAAATCGGAGAATTTTGGATGGCCCATATCGCTTGCATCAATCGTGTCATCTAAGCTTTTCCATTGTTATACCATCCAAACTTTTCCATTGTCTAATGTGCACCTTGGATAGACTCAAATACTTAAATCGTTATTGAAAAGTAAAAGTATTGTTCATCTAGAATTTATTCATATGCAAGTTCCTGTATAATCATTGCACCATTGAAACCTCATCAAAATATTGAAATTAAAAAAAGAAATGCCAATAAGAATATCTTCCATAAAAAGCTATAATTGAAGTGATGTAATGAGTTACATTCTTAGTTACCATCCTGCAAAGGAAAATCAATGGAAGTATGGAAAAAGGTTCTAAAAGGGGAGATATATTATGTAAGAATTTCTTGGTTTATATTCTTGAGTCATCTAGAATTTACTCATGCAAGTTCCTTTATAATCATTGCACAATAGAAACCTCATCAGAATCTTGAAATTAAACAAAAAAAAATGCCAATATGAATATAGTCCATAAAAAGACATAATTGAAGTGATGTAATTAGTCACATTCTTAGTCACCATCATGCAAAGAAAAATCAATGGAAGTTTGAAAAAAAGCTTCATAAAGAAGGAAACTTGTTACAATCTAAAGGGTTGGAGCTTGATCACCCTAGGTGGCAAGCAAGTTATGCAAGATAATGTTTTCTCTGATCTAATGTTAACTATTGCATCATCAATTGAGAATCTGAAATGTGATGATGCCTCATCAAGGTATTCTAGGAGCTCCCTTACATTTGTGAGTTTCCAATTTGCAGTGATAATAATTTTCCTAGATTAAAAATCTGGATGAATTAGTACTTCTAACTCAAATTCTCGACAACTCTCCTCTGAATCCAAGGCTATCCAGAGTCCAAGCTTTCCTTTTCACCTTCTGTTGAATGATCAGAAGCATCCCAATAAAGAGATGCAAGGAGCAGGTAGATGTACAAGATTTCCATAAGAGCTCCTCCCTGATGGCACCTGATAATCTACAAATTGGACAAATAACTCTATGCTATTGAAAAATTGAACAGATTTGTCTGCATAGATAAGTTTTGCATATTCACTCTAAATGTTCGTGTTAAACATTCAAGAGGCTGCCACTCCAGAGTATTGGAAGGAAAAATATATGCAATACAAAAACATTTATGTTGTTTTACAAAAACATTTATGTTGTTATACAAAAGCAATTGAGTCCCCTCCAATGGTTTCTTGTGTCGTTACTTTTAGCACGCTTGACGTTATGGGCACCTCTACAGCTAGGAAGCATAGTTACTCATTCATTTAACTTCACAGAAAGAGGTTTCCACAAAGAATCCTCTCTTCTGTTGTAAACCTCACATGAGGTTACACGATTGGAAGGACGACGAGAAGAAGAAGCCATTAGAATCGAGAAGAATAAGAATGCTCAAAGCTAGAAACCGACATTCACAAACTTTGCCAGTATTTATAGATAAAAAGGCTTTGTACACGTGGAAACATTCGATTTGATGTAAACCCTGTTGTCGAATGACCATGGAATTTCATGAACCCAAAAATATTTCGTATCTTCAAAAATCATTTTCTTCTTGGAACTTTTAAAATATGTATTGTGTGGTCTGCACAAATATCTTTTTTTGCATCAAACCAGAAAATTGCACACTGAATACAAGAATCTTCATACAGTTAAAGGAGATAGCAATGTTATATTCTTGTACACATGGAAAGACTCTATTTGTCAATTTCCTTAATCCATCATTAGCAAACAGCCCCTTTTCAACCTTTTTTGCTCTAATGTATAGAAACTAGCCAACACAACAAAAGAATGAACATTATTGTCTCATTGTGGCGTAGGCCATTCTACTATAACTTCAATCCTTTTTGGATCCACATGCACACCTTCACTTGAAATAATATGTCCTAGATATAGCTTACGTTGAAAGAAGTAAGTGTTTTCAGGATTAGCATAAAGTCTGTTCTCTCGTAGTAAATGAAAAACTGCTTTAAGATGCTTCTCATTCTCACTATCATTCTTAATGTAAACAAGTATATCGTCGAAGAATACAAGAACAAAAGCTTGGTAATCAAGAAAAATGTTATTCATCATTCGTGCAAATGTAGCAGGGGCATTAGTAAGTCCAAAGGGCATTACCATAAATTCATAATGGCCAATTTGAGTTCTAAATGGAGTCTTAAAAATATCACTTTGTGTCATAGGAGTCTAATGGTAACCCGATTTTAGATCAATGTTACTAAAGATACGAGATCCTCATAATTTATCTAAAAGATCATGGTATCTATTCTTTATTGTGATCTTGTTAATGGCTCTATAATCAATGCACATTCGATAAGTTTTATTCTTCTTCTCTACTAAGAGAATTGGTGCTCCAAATGGGGAAGAACTAGGCCTTATAAGTCCTTTCTATAGTAGGTCTTTTACTTGGTTTTTATTTCTTTTTGGTGTAGTGGGCCATGTCTATAAGGTGCTTTATGAGGAGGAGAACTAATAGGGACTAAGTCTATGCTATGTCAAAGGATCCTCAAGATGGTGGTAGTTCAGAGGGATACTGAGACATAAAAAAATCCTTATAAGTTGTCATGAAAGGTTTATGTGCATCAGGAAGTGTATGAGTATAATCATTGATGACATTGACAAAAACAATGCATGAATTGAATGCTTTCCTAAATGCAAATTTTATTTGAGTATGACTAATCAATGGAAATGGCTGAAAATCATGCCGTGTAGACAAAGTAATGATTTGACCTTTAAATTCAAAGTTAAATTTATGTGTATGGTAGTCAATGTGTATGTTATAATGATGAAGAAAAGGCATACCGAGTATAACATCGTACGATTGCAAAGGTGCAATTAAAAATGTTCGTGCATGTACATATGGGCCTATGTTAATTCCAACATCCTGCACTTCTCGTGTTACTTTATAACAACTACCTTGAAATGCAGCTTTCACTTTATACAAGGAATGAAATGTGTTTAATTTAAGTTCTTGTACTAATAAATGTGAAATGAAATCATGTGAACTACCATCGTTGTGTAAAATATTAACCAACTTGTTATTGATACTACCCTGCATGCAAAGTAAAGAACGAATTGAGATATTGTTACCCAAGGTACTTAATTCCTTCTCCAATGCTTCCTCTATCCAAACAAGAGGAATTTCTTCATTATGGGCCTTCATGTTATGCAATTGAGCTGCAACTAGTTTCATGTCAACATGTCGCAATCAACACTTTATTTTTGTATGTCCAAGTTTACCACAATTCCAGTAGGTGATACATGGTAGCTTCTGTTGGGCATCACTTTTGAAGTTTGGAGGGTAGGTGGTTTGATAGGTTGGAGACATGAAGCAAAAGGTGGACTTGAGTAATTGGATTTTGAAGGACAAGGAAAAGTAGACTAAGATGGGGCATTAAAATTACGCTTCATAGGAAACACGGGTTTAACAAAAAGTGTTCATTGACGTGGTTGTTGTAGAGAGATCGACTTGGTTATGGACTAGAATTCCTTCTCTGCATCATAGGCAGAAGAGATAGCCTCATTGACAGTTGTAGGCTGTAGGGTGTGAAGCTTAGCTTGGATTCCCATCTTCAAACCATCTTCGTATTTCTAGTACAAGCTATCCTATGGTACATCTTCAAGCATTTGAACCAATAGTAAATTTTGCCAGAACTGCTCCGTGTAGGTAGTGATTGTGTCACCCTTCTTCCATGTAAAGGTTATCCATGCATGTTGAATATGTAGATAATATTGAGGAGGAAGAAAAGAATCCTTCACTTTATCTTGGAAAGACTTCCACATTGTTGGAGGATCTATCCTGTGTCACAGGACATTCCACCAGAGCTAAGCTTTTCCTACTAAATAGTTAGTGGAAAATTTGACTTTTTCATTTTTAGCATATGTTTCATCAGTATAAAAATCATCAAACTGTGAAAACCATGAAATAACTAAAGGGCCATCCTTACGGCCATTAAACCATAGAAAATGGTAATTTTTAACACAATCTTGGAAGGTGTGCCATCTGATTGGGTAGAGACAATAGTTTTGATCACAGTCGTAAGGTTATCTTCATCAGTTGCATCTTCTAGAGTTCTTCGTCGCGTTGTTGGATCTCGTTCTAAGTGGCTCAAAGTTCGTGCCACAAGAGCTCGAATTGTTGCTCATGTGGTGTCTTGGGTAGAGGTGACTCATCGAAATCCTCAATGGTGTTTGTAGGATCCATGAGTATGTATACGTAGAGAACAAAACCCTCTTGCTATATATGTAAAAACAATTTTTGAGATTGCTTGAAAAAAAATATAAAAGGAAGGGTTTTTCTTTGCAATTGAAAAAGTAAGAAAAACATATGAAAGTTGTGTTAAATATAATAAAAGAGAACCAAAGCGACAACACAAAGAGTTAGTGTAGTGGTAAAACACTTTCCTTGTGTGAGTGAGGTTATGGGTTCAAATCCTCCCACATTGGTGTATATAAAACTCCTTATTGCCACTCAAAAATTAAAATTGGTTTGTACATAGCCAAGGGTCACCACGGCAGCCTTGGGTACCAAAGATGCCAAAGTAATGCCTTAGGTATGCGTTAAGTTATGCCTAAGCTCTATGCCTTAGTCGATGCCTTGGAGTAAGCCTAAGGAGTAAACATAGGTTCTGGTTCTGGAATTGAAACCAATGCTGAAACTGAAATAGGAACAAGAACCAGATCTAAAAACGAGAACAAGTCCAAATCGAGAATCGAAATAGAAACGGAAATGGAAACTAGAACTAGAATCGGAATCAGAATCAGAAATGAAAGCAAAAACAGATATGAAAACAGAAATCAGAATCGAAATCGAAATCAGATCACGAACAGAGAATAGCGAAACAAAGATCAATCACCAAAACAAACAAAAAAAGACTCCTCCCTAGTGTTGAAGAAAGTCTATGACAAGCCTAAGTATTGGCTTGAGTCTCACAAAGTCATAGAAGAAGCCTTAAAGTGAAGACAATGTAAAGTTCACTTGTGAACTACCTCTTGTAACCTTTGAAGTCTTTAATTGATGTAAAAGTGAAAGCATCTAAAGTGATTGAGTCCACTTGATCAAAAAGGGAAAGAAAAGCCACAAATTCGTGATTCAAGGTAGTTGGAGAATCAAATCAATCACCAATAGATTGGAGTGATTGTAGGAAGTTAGGCTCCCAAGATCAACTATAAATACATGGTAGTTTTAGTCGTGGAAAAAAGGGCCTCCATGAGCTAAGCTTTTTGACATATAAAGGTATGGTTTCAAGGCACACATATGTATCAGTAAGTGCATTGTATTTTACAATCAATATACTTTCATTTTCATGATCATTTGAGTTCATATTTTTATGCTTTTGTGAAGTGTAGTGTTCACTGCCATATCTCTCAGTTTTCTCAATAAAATTGCAGAAATGCTTTCCCTTAGCTTGTTGCATCGGTTTCTATGATTTAAGTTGGTAAATTTATATCTCTAAGTCTAATATAGTCTCACCAATTTTCATTGCAATTGGATATCTCAATCGTGAGATATAATCATTTGAAGTCAACTGTATGACCTCATTTTCTACTTCTTTGTCAGCACTCTCTCATAACATGCATTTTGTCAAAGCTGTTTCTCAGTGTGTACCTCACCATTTTCCATGATTAAAATCTTGTTAGAATCATTATATTGCCTAGTATATGCTTACAAAATTTCATAAGAACTGGATTCTTGAATCTTCAGCTATTGCTAGTTTTTTACTCCTCTAGCTCGGGAAAATCAGGGTCATGCTACCACTTGCTAAACATCTTTCTCCTTGTGTACTCCATCATTTTTGTTGAGATAACTCTTGATTTTTAGCTTACTAAACTAATAAGAGTTCCCAAAAGGAATTAAGTTAATTGCTACTGTGGCCAGAGAATTGTTCAAAATATTAGACATGTATATGAACATAAATAGCAACTTTTTTGCTCTTGAATCTACTCCAACTTATCTGTTTTGCTTCAAAGTTTTGAGAGTGATCTTCCAAGGTACATAGGGTGTCTAATACATCCTTTGGCAAGCTAAAAGGACCCACCACATATCTCTAGAGTCCATTTAGCTGGTGTAGTGCAAAGTTTTTGCAGCACCACTTCATCTTCTTCAACTACAGATCCATCTCTTCATAGTGGTATCAGAGAAAGGTTGGACAACATGGCAGATGGATTTCCTTCATCAATTGAGAAATTGGATAGAGTCAACTACTCTGCTTGGTCATTAAGGATGGAAGCTTATCTTCAAGGAAGGAATTTGTATGGTTATATAGCTGGAGATGAAGTTATGCCAAGTTTTAGGAACAAAGGTCAACCAACACAAGAAGAGCAAGAAAGATTGAGCACATGGTGCTCCAAGGATGCACTTGCAAGGTCTTATCTCCTCAACTCTATCTCAGTTTTTTTGTTGCCTCACATTAGAAGTTGTAAAATATCTCACGAAGTGTTGAATGCACTTGAAGCCTTCTTCTCTTCAAGTACAAAGGCCAAGAAGCATCAACTATGGCTAGACTTCACAAGTCTCAAGAAAGCTCCCAACAAAATGCGACTGATTTTGTCACAAAGCTCAAGGACATAGAAGATCAATTGAGAAGAATTGGAGAGGTAATAGATGAAGAACAAATTATAAGGCAGGTCATCAATGGCTTGAAGGCAGATGACAAGTGGGAAGCATTCACCATAGCTATGGATCTATACATGGATATGCATGTACCAGATTTCAACACACTCATAGGACAACTAATTACTGAAGAGGCCAAGCTTGTCAAGAATGGAGAAAGCTCCAAAGGTAATAAATCTTCAGCTTTGTATACTGAAAAAAGCAAGTCCAAAGAAAACAAAGGAAGAGAAAGGAAAGTGGATGATGAAGCAAGTACACATCAAGCTAACTATGCAGGTAGAGGAAGACATGGTAGAGGTAGAGGCAGAGGAGGAAGACTGAACAGCAGTTAAATGAATACCTAATTAAGGGATTCATTCAACCTAGTCTTTCACCCTGGGCTGCACCCATTCTTTTAGTCAAGAAAAAAGATGGATCAATGAGACTATGCATTGACTATCGAGCCTTGAATAAAGCTACGATCAAGAATAAATATCCAATGCCCCAAATTGATGATTTATTTGATCAATTAAAAGGAGCTAATATATTTTCAAAACTTGATCTCCGTCAAGGATATCATCAAATTAGAATTAAGTCTCAAGATGTTCCTAAAACAGCTTTCAGAACTAAATACGGGTATTTTGAGTTTTTAGTCATGCCTTTTGGACTAACAAATGTCCCAACCACGTTCATGACACTAATGAACACTATATTAAGCCCTTATTTGGGAAAGTTTGTGGTTGATTTTCTTGATCATATTCTTGTCTATAGTCAAGATGCAGCCTCTCATCTAAAACATTTGGAAAAAGTTTTCCAAGTTCTAAGAGAAAATAAATTATTCGGAAAAGAAGATAAATGTGAATTATTTTCATCAAATCAGATATCTTGGACACATTATATATGATAAAGGGATTCAAGTAGATTATGATAAGGTCCAAGTTATTCTTAACTGGCCTCACCCTAAAACTATTACAGAACTTCAAAGTTTTTTAGGGTTAGCAGGATACTATAGAAAATTTGTACCCAACTTCGCAAAAATCTCGACCCCTTTATTTGAGAAATTAAAGGGTAAACCCAAAAGTCTTACTTGGGAGAAGGAATAGGCTGAAAGTATGGAAATACTTAAAAAAGCCTTAGCGTCGGCCCCGGTTCTACAGATAGTAGATCCAAATGAACCCTTTGTAGTCGAAACAGATGCTAGTGATCTAGCAATAGGAGCTGTGTTGATTCAAAATGGTCGACCAATTGCTTTTGAAAGCCAAAAGCTAAATTCAGCTCAAAGAAATTATTCTACCTATGAAAAAGAGCTTTATGCAATTGTGCATGCTCTGAAAAAATGGAGACATTACTTATTTGGCACCAAAGTAACTATAGTTTTTGATCAAGCAAGTATTAAATGGTTTGCAAACCAATATGAACTCTCAGGTAGAAAAGCTAGATGGGCCGAATTACTCCAAGAATTTGATTATGAACTCAGATACAGAAAGGAAAAATTTAATATTGTGGCAGATGCATTAAGCAGGATGCCCATGTTAAATTCTTTGAGTTCCATACAAATTTCTAATGAGTTAATAACACTCATGAAGGGCAAGTATCAAGAAGATACTAGTTTTAACGAAGCCTGGAAGAAGGTTTCTACTCCAAGTTAAAACTTATCAAATGAAGATAAGTTTAAACATTACAGTATTCAAGATGAATATCTGTTGTACAAAGGAAAGATCTGTGTTCCTTGTAAATCCAAACTTAGAAAAGAAATTTTATTTCAATGTCATGATGCCCCAAGTGCAGGACATCCTGGAATCAATAACTTATGAATTAGTAAAAAGGCAGTTTTACTGGCCTAGTATACATAAAGATGTACATAATTATGTACTTAGATGCACTAAGTGCCAAGTTAACAAAGCTGAAAAGTTTAAGATAGGGGGTTTGTTGCATCCCTTAGAAATTCCAAATGGAAAATGGGAAAGTATGTCCATGGATTTCATTACAGACTTGCCACGTACCCCTAAAGGTCATGATGCTGTTTGGGTTATAGTTGACCGATTGACCAAAATGACTTGTTTCCTACCTACTTGAACTACAGTAAAAACTCTAGAATTGGCTAAATTATTCATAGAGCAACTGTATAGACTCTATAGATTACCTCAAGACATAGTGTCTGATAGAGATAGAAAATTCACTAGCCATTTCTGGAGAGCTGTATTCAGTCGGTTAGAAACTAAGCTTAATTTGAGTACTGCTGAACATCCTCAAACGGATGGTCAAACTGAAAGAGTCAATCGAATACTTGAATATATGTTACGAGCATACGTATCTTCTACCCAAACGAACTGGGAGGACTATCTACCGATATTAGAATTTGCTTACAATAGTGCAAAGCATTCTACAACGAAATATAGTCCTTTTATGTTGATGTATGGGTTTCAACCTAGAGCATCTTATGCAGTTGGACTTCAAAACGAAAAAGTCCAAGCAGCAAAGGATTTCTTAGAAGATATGAACTTTAAGCCAAAACTAGCCAAGGAAAACCTAAGGAAAGCCCAGGATAGAGCTAAATCTTTTAGCGATCCTAAAAGCCGAGATATTTCCTTTCAAGTTGGTGAATTAGTATATCTTAAAGTTCCTGAGAAATCTGAAACATTAAAAACAGGACCTTGTCCTAAACTCTCTCCGAGGTTCTGTGGCCCTTTTAAGGTTCTTAAAAGAATAGGGACTTTGGCTTACGAGTTAGAACTCCCAGAAGGTTGTTTACTTCATCCAGTATTCCATGTAAGTTGATTAAAAAGAAAATTGGTTGTACTACGCACTCGAGATAAGAAAACAAGAAATCATTTATATAAAGAGTGCCTAGTTAAATGGAGGGATGGAACCGAAGAAAGTGCTACTTGGGAACGAGTAAGTTCCATAAATAAAAGATTTCCCTCTTTTTTAACTATTAGTTAAAAACGGGGAAAGCATCTTTTGAGAGTGAAACCATGATCAAAAGAAGTGAATCATGGTGCACGGGGGAATACTTCACATAATATACCAAAACACATTTGCGAGGACGAAAATGTTAAAAGGGGGAAGAATGTTGCATAAATAATGGGTTAGACCCTCCAAAAGGAACCCATGTTTCTTGAGGTTTTATTTCATAGAAGTCTCAAATTGAAGGGTTTGTTACCTTAGGAAATTAACCTAAGGGAATTAAACCTTAGTCTTGGGAGAAGCTTCTCCCAAGTGACACCTTGACCCATACGTGACTTCAATTGAAATAGAAGCCATGTGATTGTCTTTGGAAAGTATCCATATGAAGGACACTTGGAAGGACACATGGCTAAAAATTAAAGTATGCAACTCTTGGACCCTTGGTATATATATGGGTGAAGTTGGATGGGTGGATACGTACTCACTCACTCTCTGGTGGATGCTATACTCTAGGAAGGAGTTTTCACAACAATAGCCCATTATCGTGAGCATGTTTCATTCTGTGTTGCAACTAGAGCTTGAAAGTTGAGACTCTTCATACTCAAGAATGACGACAGACAGTGAAAAAGCCAATGTATGAGTATCGAAAGCTTTGAACTTTAGCAGGTTGCATTGTTCAGGAAACAAAGGTAGATAGTGAAGGGGCCAACGTATGAGTATCAAAAGCTTAAAACTTCAGCAGGTTGCATTGTGTAGGAAACAAAGGTGACATTGTACCTTGATCTTTCAAGTTTAGACTGTCCCCAAGATTAATAACCCTCGATGGAGATCTCTTGCAAGCTTGGACATAACCGTTCACATTAGCACAAGCCCTTAGTTCTCACAAAGTATCAGTGACAAGTCTTCGATCTTTCAAGTTTCAAGGAAAAGGTAATATAGACAATTCTTTGCATCATTTTACAGCAACTCGTGACTTGAAAGATGACACAATTTATTGTTTAGATAAGATATACTGACATGTATACATGATCACCAGGTTGCATTGTGCAAGAAAAAAAGGTGAAACTATACTTTGATCTTTCAAGTTTAGACAGTGCCCAGGATTAAAAACCCTCAACGGAGATCTCTTGCAAGCTCTGACATGAAATTTCACATTAGCCCAAGCCCTTAGTTCTCACAAAGTACCAATGACCAGTCTTCGATCTTTCACGTTTCAAGGAAAAGGTACAGACAATTCTCTACATCATTTTACAATAGCTCATGACTTGAAAGATGACACAATTCATTGTTTAGATAAGATATGCACACATGTATACATGATCAGCAGGTTGGATTGTGCAGAAAACAAAGGTGACATTGTACCTTGATCTTTCAAGTTTAGAAATTGCCCAAGATTAACAACCCGCAATGGAAATCTCTTGCAAGCTCTAACATAACAATGCACATTAGTCCAAGCCCTCAGTTCTCACAAAGTATTAGTCACCAGTCTTTGGTCTTTCAGGTTTCAAGGTAAAGGCAGAGACAATTCTCTGCATCATTTTACAAGAGCTCGTGACTTGAAAGATGACACAGTTTATTGCTTAGATAAGATATGCTGACATATATACATGATCAGTTATGTCATATGACAATACAATGTTGTCATACAATGTTGTCATATGATAGTACACTATTGTGATTCACTCATTCAAATAGCCTAAAGAAATTGAATGAAATACTGAGTAGTTAATATCTCAAAGAAAATATTGGATGTTTTTTATTGGATTAATCTTATTTTGAACAGCTTTTATTGTTGCCGAATTTTATTCAACATTGCTGCTCTTAATGTCAATGGATTTTTTATTGGGCAATCAAGTCTTGCGTCTGATTTGCAGTGCCATGTTTGGAAGATTGAAAGTCCTCTCAAGAAAGTGCTCGTCCGAACTGTTCTCGACTAGTTAGAAAAGGATGCAATGTGTTAAGGTTTGATTTCTTGCTTAATTCTATATTCAGAAGTCTAAGAGGGCTATTAATTTAATCATATAATCAGGACATGAGGTGTGAAAACTTATTAAGCTCTTAATATGGTCTATGTGACCTTCTTTGTCATCAGAAAAGAATTAACAAAGGTCGTCTGATATATAAACACATAAATGCAATCCGTACTCCACTTTATTGATATGTGATTCTTGTTAATATTTCAAATTCACATATATTTGCGAGTTCACTTAATTCCTCTTTCGCCATGTTGAGGAATCCTCTCAAATACTCTTATCACAAGATTTTGCTAGGTGAAAGCTGTTCTTTCATTCCTCTGTCTCCTTAGTATTGGGTTTATAACTAATAGATTTGGACTCTGAAGTCACATATAGTTATGAGTTCACTTAATTCCTCTTTCAGCCATGTTGAGGAACCCTCTTAAATGCTCTTATCACAAGATTTTGTCGGTTCAAAGACTCAAAGGGTCTTGAGAATGAGGATGATTTGCAGTTTGACTCAATAAACTTTCAAGAATAAATGTATAGTACTTAATAAGTAGTTTCGTAATTCTGTTGAGTATCAACGCTGCCCATCTTACCAAACTTTGATGCAGCAGACTTATGAGAGAGATGAAAATTTCATATGTTTTTACCTCCAACAATAAGATCTGATAGGTTATACACTTTTGAAAGATAAACATTGGCACTGAAATATTTTTATTTGAAATTTAGAAGGATATCCACTTTTGAATCGAGGGCATCCCCTAGATTTTTGTGATGCCCAAGGTTGGGCATCAAATTTAGGGCCTGGTCTTGGCTACCCGTGAGCTACTTAAATAGATGCAGCGTACATGCACAATCCGCTTTCTTCTGTTCGGCTCCAACGCCTATTCACTATCATAACATTTAGCTTCTCCATTAACCGGATCTTCCTTTGATGGTTTGATTAAATTGTGTACTTAATCCTTGGATTCAGTGAATGAATAAATAATGCAAATTTTCCAAGATCAAAGTGCTCTTAAGAAATTCTAATATGTTTCTTTTCGTTCTCTCCTCATTAAGAAATAAACCTCTTACAATTTCCTTCTCATTCTTTGGTTTTTGAAAATTTTCATTAGCATAAGTTGATGTTAGCGTTTGAATCAACAATAGAAAACAAATGTACTGAATAGTTGTAACTCCTTTTTTGAGTGGTTAATAATTTCCAATCAGTTTAACAATAGCATCATATTTTGATTGCATTGCGGCCATTCAAAATTTTTAATTTTGTGCTTCATCAAAGAAACAGGCTCATTCTCATCACAAAAACTAGAGACATTCATTATTGCATTGATGCAAAGAAAGCACTATGAGGGCTTGAACGAGTATGATATGACAAAGCTATATATAATTTGCTATCTCTCAAGGTGTGCATGAACCATTTAGGCATAACTTTTGCCTCCTGTATATTAGCCCTCTTATCAACAAGTGCATCATGTAAATTTGCATTAGAAATGGAATGATTATCATCATCATCTAGAACATATGAGGTTGAGAAATCGCCTCATTTGGACTAGCAATAGAGTGTCCACCTGTAAAAAGTTGCAGCACAGTTCCATACACATCCTTCAAGCTAACTGATGTCTCCTTGTGTAGCTCAATGATGAGTAGCACCTCCTTTAATGTCAATCCGGAAAGACGTGAGGATGGTATGATGACCTCGAGCAAGTGAAGGCACAAGTGCGTGAGTGAGGAGCACACCAAAGAGAGAGACAATGGAGTTCTTTTAGATTACTTTCAAAATCCTCATACAAGTTCAAATCTATTACAAGCTAGCCTCAAAAATGAGCTCTCTAGCTCTATTTATAGTTTTTGACTAGCTTTGACCCTGTCTAGACCTAGTGTCTGGCCTAGTTAAAAAATTAGATTCTAGGGCCTATTTGGGGGCTCAAACGAAGTCTAAAAATTATGAAAATTGGTAGGATGCTACTTCTAATACTCCTCAAGCTCGAGGACTCCTCGGCTTGCACAAAATGGAGTTACAAAAAGGTGAAATGGTATTTACAATGATGTAGAGTGACTAAATTCACTATTTAGGAAGTACTACTTCATGGAAAAATTTGGACGGCCTACTTGTCAGATCTTCATTGACTACTTTGACTGCTGGTGCTTTCTCTTCGCTCTGAATCCCTTCTTTGACTTCCTTGTCTTGTGAGTCCTCGGGTACCTTGACTACTGCCAACACCCCCCCTCTCTCCCGTGTGTCGTCTCTAACAGACCCTTGTTGTGTGGACCGTTGGATGTAATACTCCACTACATCTTTTGCTAGGTGGTGCTCGGATAATCTCAGCACTTTTGCCAAATCGGTGAGTAGGGCATCCTAGTCTACTAGCCCGGGAACTTCTGGATGTGGCATACGTAGCTTTTCTGAATGGAGGGCTTGTTCCACGGCAAATAATTGCAATAAATGAGATGGTCTGAGAATGAATATATCTGAATGATATTCCCAGAACCCTGTGATAAACATTTCTTCAAACGTCTGTCTGAAGCAGGCTGGTAGATATTTTATACGAGCATGCCACGCATAGATCACGTTGATAGGCGGTGTTGTGCTCATATCATAGACAAGGTCTTGATTTCCTTCATTAAATCCAAGAGCTGAAAGATGAGGTTCTTTGACATTTTTAAAAGTCCTGAATGTAACCAGCATTAGCTCAAAGATTTTGAGGCATATCTAAGCCATGACATCTTGTACATTTTTGAACCTACCCCCCAATGCCGAATCGTCAAAATCATGTATGCTACTGTGGGTTGGCCTCTAGGCGGTGCCAAGTATACATAATTTAGCCACTTTTCACATCCTTTGACTGTCAGCACTGTTTTGGTATATTCTGGCCAAGACCTTCGTCGAAAGACAGGGCAGTAGCATGGGTTATACTTGATGTATAAAGGCATGTTATTCCAAGTGCATACCATCTCAGGGTATGTTTCAAGCACACGTATCCTCCAGGTAGGTTGAAATATATTTCCGTGTGTGGCGCTTGCAGGAATGTCCTCTGGTGCAAACTGTGTTGCGGAAGTTGGTTCTTTTGTTGTGCGTTGCTGGATTTCAACATTGTAATCTGCCATTAATACACAGAATGGAACATATAGATCATCAGACGTGCCAATCCACCTATGATGGGAGAGGTTTTTGAAGTAATCCGATTTTATGACGACTTCTTCCAATCGGGACATAGACGCTATCTGTACTGCAACTCTCTCGTCATGGGTTGTAGCAACCTTCTCTAACCTTTGCATCCATTCAGGAGCTTCAATCTCAATTGTGTCCATTCCTTCTTTTGTGCGCTTGCCCCCTGGTGTAGGCGTGGGTACATATGGGTCTTCAAAGTCTCCTCAACTTCAATTGGAACCAAGTCCTCACGCTCCGGCTCCACAAGGGGAGATGGTTGATGCTCGTATTGGAGAACTTTATTTCATAGTTCTTCTAGTTCGGCTCTGAGTTCTACGACCTTTTCAGATGTGTCGGCTGCGGTTGTGACTTTGCTTGGTGACTCTTGTTGAGTTGCCAGTTGCCTTAGTAGGTCATCTCTTTCTCTTTCTAATGTTGCGTGGGCTTCCAAGAGGTCGGCATGGGTTTCCAACACAATTTGCATATTCTCCGAGGGGATGGCCTTGAAATTCTCTAGGTCGATTTCATGCGGGGAACCTTCCATTGCTGCTTCCAGGTTTTCTTTGTTCTGTTTCTGCAGTCTTTTATTCTCTTTGAGTGCTGCGGACATGTGCTTCCGTAGTAAGGTGAGGTTGCGTCAAAGTTTGAGATTGTCTGTGATCTGAGCGTGTAACATATCATCGCGTTGTTGTTTTTCTTCAATATCTGACTGGGGTGGATTGGCTACTAATTGGTCATGTTGTGTTTGCAATGTATTATACTGTTGTTGTAATAGCCGCTTCTCCTTCTCTAAATTAATGAATCTTTCTTGCAGTGTTTCATGGTTTCTGAAGAGGCTCGTATGCTACACGTCTAGGTGCTGGTAATGTTGTTGTAGTTGAGACATACACTAGTACATATTATTAAATACATTATTAATAGGAGTGGATGCGGGAAAGGTGTTGAATGCAGGAGGGAAGGGAAAAGGGAATGGGAGTGTGTATGTTGTGCTTGAGAAGGGTGAGTGGGTGGTGGGGGAAGGGGAGATTGTGGAAATATGGGGGGAGGGAGAGGTGCGGAGGTGGGTGATATGTCCATGAAGTCATGAGTGGATGCGGTCGTGGGAGTGATGGTGAACATGGGAATTGTGGTTGAGGTGATGGTCGTGAAGGTGTAAAGTGGTGTGTGCAGTTGTGAGTATGAACTAGCAGGAAATGCGATAGGGGGAATGGGGTTTTTAGAGGTGACAGTCAGAATTACAGTGTCATTTACAATAGAGGTGGTGAGAGGTTGTACGGATTGTGAGGGTTGACTAACAGTCTGTGCTTCGGTATGGAAAGTGGACTCTGAGGCGGTGACGGTGGTGGTGACACTGGTAGTGGGAGGTGAAGGTGGTGGAGTTGGAGGTAGGGGTGGTAAAGGGGGTGACGGGGGTGCACTTGAGGTATGGGCTTCCCAAGTGTCATGAATGGTTTGCACCGTGCCCATGGTCGTGGATGTGGTGCCCTATGGTTCTGATACCAATACATTCATTTGTTTCCCTGATCGAGGGGGGCGTCTTTCGTATCTTCTCTCTGATCTTCCCGAGTGCGCAAGAGCGGTATGCACCGTCTCAGGTACCCCTAATGCATCAGCGATCATGTCAAGGGTTGCTCTGTAGTGCTCATCCACCCCTTCTTCTTCAAGGATTTGGTTCATGAGGGATTTTCCTACTGCCAGGTACAGTTTGTGTTGTTCTTGAACTCGTTTGATGGTATCATACAGCTTTTTCAGTTGCTTCGTATAAACCGGGGCTCCTTCAAGTTCTTGTACGACTTCTTGCTCATATTCATGCTCTTCTTCGTCGGACAGTCCTTGTTCATCCTCTTGCTCATCTTCTGCAGTCTCCTCTTCATCATCATCCACTTCAACTACTTTTGGTTGGATTGGATGGGGTTGGTCTGTGACTGTCTATTGTCTGCCTGCTTGCTCTACCTCAACCTCCAAATTAGTAGCATTAATTATTCTAGCTACTTCCTCATCAGTTAGATCTTCTAGTGTAAAGCCATGAGGGAACTCTAAGTCGGTGGGTATGGGTGGAAACATGAGGTTTGGACCTTCCACGCTATGCCTCGGTAATCTGATAGTGAATGGTTGCACTCGTCTTGGAAGCCGTGGAGTGGTTTCTGGTGTTAGTGTAGCACCTCGGGCCTGTGCACAAGGCATCTGAACTACTCCTCTCATCTTCTTGGATGGAGGCCCTACGGTTGATAGTCTGCGTTGAAATTCTTGCACCCTGGTCCAAACAAGTGCCCGTTGAATTGGCACATTGAATTGGCACATCATATGCTAAGCAGCGGTAAACAATCCTTGTGAGAGCACAACATCCATAAAGCACTGACTTTTGCTTCTTATACCACCGTTGATGTGCCAAGTGTATCTGGTCGATAATCCAATGCGGCATGTTTATTGTCAAATGAAAGGCATCTGCTAGGTACAAACTAAACCATATCTTCTTGGGTGGCATTGTGAACCTCTCTTGAGCGGGGAACACGAAATGTTGCATGCACATTCGAAGATGAATGGCAATAGTTGGTGTCATTGCCACCATGTCCTTTAGTTTAGTTAGGTTCCTGTTCTTCATATTGTCTGGGACCATTGACTCTTTCTCTGTGGGGATGTGCATACCCTTCATATCTAGAGCTTCCCTTACCAAATTGTTCGTTAATCTGAAACGCTTCAGTTCATTACCTCGTGTAAGGAACGGTAGTACGAAGGTGCTATAGCCCTTTTTCTCTTTACTTGGAGTGAGGGTGCTAATCAAGTATGAGCATCGTAGAAAGTCTGGCTTGGGTAACTGTGCTTTGAAATAATCATATAGGCCAGCCTTCTTCCATATTGGTTTCAACCCTTCATTATTTTGAAGACTCTCAAACTCCCAGGTGAAGAAGTGATACCTGCCCGAGCGCCCGTTGAATTCTATCTCTGCCTCCCACAGGTAAGTGCCTTCTCCCAGAGGTCCTACCACATCACTAAACCAATGTGAGTTTTTGCTGACTAGCATGGTGTGCGCCTGTGGACAATTCTGAATTGGTATGACATGTAATGCTCTCAATGCCACTAGGCGTTTCTTCAATTCCTCCTCAATGGGAAGACTTTCAATGTCCACGATCTGAGGGCTGGATCCTGCCTGGGAGCTCGTTCTTGCAGCCTCGGCCATCTTGAAGGGACTGGTCACTGGTTCTGTGAGAATATACAAATGAATGTTAACATTGCAAATGGACACCAAGTGGTCACGTGTCCCCGTTACAACATTAACATGAGGTTTTAGTTATATGTTAGTTAGTTAGTGAGTGCTCGGTGGTTGTGGGTGTGGCTAGTGGATGGATTGTCCTAAAAGCTAAATGGAAAGATGCAGTGTGAGAATGATGTTGTTAGTAGGTGGAGGTGAATTTACAAGTGGGGGTCGGGGGTTTATTACAAGCTTTGGGCAGCCAAACATAGTGGATGGCTTTCGGTTTTGGTTTGGTGGAGACTCTTGAGGGCTTTGTGAGAGTGTCTGCTTGGAAATGAGGCTTTTTAGGGACCCATTTACAAGTGATTCTACTAGTGCTCCTGGGTGAATATGTGTTTGTGCGGGATGTATAAGAGTGGATATCAGCTGTTCGAGTGAGTAAACCATGTTGCGCAGGGTGTGGTCTTTGTGTATCTATTTGAGCCCGCAAGCAAGCCTTAGGCACCCAAATTTGTCTTGATTGTGGGTCAACCTTCATCGACTTCTTGGGTACCCAGATAGATTTTACTTTCAAAGAAGATTCTTTGGAAGACTTCTTATTAGTGTCGTGTCGTTGATCACTAATAGGAAGTTGAGCCAGTTGTTGTGGCTTGACCGCAATAAGGTGCTCGCCTTTCCGCACCCACATTTGTTTTGGAGGTTGAGACACCTTGCTCAATATTTTCTTTTGGCTTCGAGCATAAGTCGTCTGCTTCTTCTGCATTTGATCCGCCTTTGGTTGCTGCATCCCGATGGCTTTTGGAAAAGAAGGGAGTTCCGTCGTATCCTTGAATTCCTTATCGAGATAATCATCCCTCTACATCACATAGTTTTGGACAAGAATAGCATGGTCATCTTCATGTGTACTCCTGGAAGGACCAGGAGTTTGTGCCTTTCCTAGTTCCTTGAGTGCTCCATTATCTAACTCAACTGTAATTCGACTCTGATTTACCCATACCTAAAGAAGTCCACTTCTTAGGTTTAGGTTGACTGCATGATCATAGATCTAGTCTTGACCCAAGACAAGAGGCTTAGTGAGATCCTCATCTTGACACACTAGTACTTTAGCTATCATTAAAACATCTTGAATGTGGAGGGGAAGTTCCACCTCGCCCATGCAAGGGGTTTCCACACCTCCCAACCCTATGAGATATGCTTCTATCGGATTGACGTTTTCAACTTTTGACAGTAAGAAAATTTAACAGCACTAGTGGCTGCACCTGAGTCAATCAAGGCCCTTACAGTCCTTGCACTCTTTCCTTGTCCTATCTCTAAGGTTACTAAAGGACGTCGATCAATTATTCTATGAGAACTATTACTTGAAACTTCGCACATAGCCATATGATATCCTGGATCTGCATACGCGTCGGTCCTAGGTTGATCTCTGCCTTGTCTTCTCAATTTCATTCTTTGGATGCGTTCCAATGCTTCTGCCTCTGCCTCTTCTCGAATTCGTTTTTCTTCTTCCTTGCGTTTCTTGGCAGTGTTGAGTCTATTTAGCATCTCTTCAGTCAGGGATTCTTGATATAACTTGACTCTGCATCCGCTTATGTAATTAGGGAGGATATCGCCTTCTAAAGTGGCTAGTTGTACTGTCCACTAGTTGAAATCCTATTGATGATCATAGGTTCATAACCACGCTTTTCTAGCTTTCTCGCATGTTGTTTCAGGGTATATACCAAAACTAAATCTCCGGCCTTCAAACCTTTATCCTTAACATGGGGATCAAAGTATGCCTTCTGTCGTTTCTTAGCTGGATATATCCCTGTAGCAGCCCTCAGTCTTGTTTCACCTAGCCGTTCAAGGTCAAAGATTCGAGAGGAGAGCTCATGGCCTGTCCACTCATGCTCTTGTGCTACTTTCAATGTAGGTATCAAGAAGTCCAATGGTAGCACAACATTTTGGCCAAACACCATCTGGAAGGGAGTGGCTTGGAGTACCGTTTTATAGGCAACTCGGTATGCTCAAACAGCATGGTGTAGCTGTTTGTCCCAATCAGAGCATTTACTGTTTACTAGTTTTGTCAATACATTGCATAGAATTTTATTTGTACTCTCAGCCTGTCCATTAGCTTGTGGGTGATAGGGGGCAAACTTCTTGTGTATTACCAAGAATTCTTGGAGCAGATTTTCAACAACTTCATTCAAGAAGTGAGTCCCTCTATCACTTACTAGCTTGATAGGTAGCCCGTACCTTGTGAACACATTCTCAAATAAGAACTTGGCTGTCGTCTAGGCATCATTCTTCATCGTAGCCTTTACCTCCACCCACTTGGTTAAATAGTCTGTGGCCACAATGATATATTCAGCATGTGAACCCTTAGCTAGGGGATTAATGGGACCTACAAATTCTATTCCCCACTTGGAGAATGCACGTCCATGCATCATAGGTTTCAGAGGCATCTCATCTTTGCGTATAGGATACTGAGTTCGCTGACAAATGTCGCACCTCTTTACATAGGTATGTGCATCCATGTGAAGGGTTGGCCACCACAAGCCTGCAAATAAGATTGCTTTATTCACCCTATCTGGTCCAAAGTGTCCTCCTGCTACACCCTGGTGAGCAGTTTCCAAGATCTTAAGATATTCGCTCTCATGGACACATAATCTGAGATAACCATCTTTACCCCGCTTGTATAGATTATCATCAATGAGTGAGTAATCTATGGATTCTTGTTCTAGACTTCTTTGTCTGGCCAATGTCATATCTTGTGATAATGTTTTCATCCTCAAGAAGGCTACTAGTGGTTCACTCCAATCTGGTACTATGGACACTTGATAAAGAGTGGCGTGTTCCACAGGTGGTTTAGTGTAGCAAATCGGGCATTCCTTGCACAACTTATGGACATCAGCTTCCATAGTAGGCCAATGCACTCCGAACCTCGTAAGTGTCTGTAAAGTTCTTTGCTTTGAGTAGTGTTTCTCTAATGCACCTACATGTGCTAATTGCAACCATTTTGCGTACTCGTCCTCTTCCACACAACAAGTCAATATCCCTTGATCCTTCTGTCTGTACATGCTTCCGACCATGATATGGTACTTCTGGGCTTTTACTACCTCCCTATCTTGAGTGTTTATGACTGGGTGGTTGGGCCCGTATGTCAATACTGGCACTAATGGCTTAGCCCACTGAGGTATAACTTCCAAATTAAACAAGTAAGCATCAGGAAGGTCATCTGATACTCCTTGTGGGGCTTCTCCAGATGTGAGCCTAGAGAGATGGTCTGCTCTCAAGTGAGTCTTCCCTTTCCTCACCACAACTTCAAAGTCGTATTCCATTAGTAAGAGAAACCATCTTACTAGTCTACCTGTATTGCATGGCTTGTTTACCAAGTACAACAGTGCTTGATGATTAGTAAAAAATTTAAATTTATTTGCAAGCAAGTAATGTCTAAACTTTTTAACCGCATATACCATGCCTAATCCTTCTCTCTCAGTAGTGGTATAATTTCGTTCCGCCGCATTTAGTTGTCTACTAGCATAGGCAATGGGAAGATCCATATTACCTTCACCAGTAGGTTGTGCGAGTATGCATCCAATAGCATAATTGGATGCATCCACATGAACATGAAATGGCTTATTCCAATCTGGTGTGGTCAAGATTGGTGTTGAACATAATCGTTGTTTAAGTTCATTGAAGGAGTTCTCACACTCTTCAGTCCATTCGAAATTGGTTAACAGTCCATACAGAGGCTTTGCTATGATGGCATACATGTGTGTAAACCATCGGTAATAACCACAATGCCCCATGAAAGCTTGCACTTCCTTGACATTCTTTGGCCTAGGTAGCTCTGCAATAGCTCTAACTTTTTCCTCGTCCGTGGATATGCCATTCTTGGACACTATGTGTCCTAGAATCTTGCCTTGCCTGACCATGAAAACACACTTTTCTGGGTTCAAGCAGACTTGATATTCTCTACATTTGTCAAAGATTTGCCTAAGTTCAGGAACATGTGTTTGCCTAATGTTGGAATGAGCACAAAGATCGTCGACATAGACCTCTAAATTCTTCCTCAAGAACTCTTTAAATACATGACACATAAGTCTCTGAAAGGTTGCGGGAGCATTGGTAAGGTCTGTGGCAAAAGCCATCTTATGCTGGTCTTCCAGAGCAATGGCTACCTGATTGTAGCCAGAAAATCCATCAAGGAAACTGTATACTTCCTTGCCTGCTACTCTTTCCAGTAGATGCTCAGTGATAGGAAGCGGATAGTTGTCTCGAATAGTGGCTGCATTAACCTTCTTCAAGTTAATGCACACACGTAGTTTTCCATTCTTCTTGGGCACCACTACAATGGGGGATACCCACTCAGTGTGCTGAATTTCATAGATGAATCCAACTTCTACCAATCTATCTATCTCCTCTTTGATCTTAGCAGCATAATTATTGTTATATGTATATGGCTTCTGTTTCGAGGGTTTCACGTCTGAGGTCATGGGAATTGTGTGTGAGTGTATGTCTGGGTCAACACCCTTCAAGTCCTTGTAACTCCAAGTGAATACATCTCTGTATTCTCTTAGCAAGCCAACCAGCTCTTGCTCTTCTTCTTCCGTCAAGTCATGTCCTATGTAAGTGCATCTCTCTTCTCCTTCTTCTATGGCTACAACAGTTTTCTTGGTGGTTTCCTTGTTATCATAGGCCTCTCCTGACTGTGCCTCACGTTTAGGCATTCTCACCATGACTCTCCTATCATCTATTTCATACTTTTTGAAATTGTCAGGGACCTCAAACAAAGACTCTTCCTCTTCTGGTGGGACTTCTCTCTTCTTCCTTTTCTTGCCCTCACTCTTGGTGGTCACTTGTGTGGTTAACCTCACATCATTAGTAAGCTCTTCGTGTCTCTAGGGTTGAAATTCTACTTCATAGAAGTATTCTTCATCTAATGCAAAAGATGGGTCCATAATGATTGACTCTAGATCGGAGTCACTTGCATCCTCAAACTACATGCTGACAAAGTTTGAAGTGATTTCATTCAGCCAATTCAGAGAAATCGTCATCAAGGTGCTCACTGGTCTATTTCTTCTACAGTCCTAAAAAGTCGAGGGTATAGCTAAGTTTGCTAAATTAATTTCTCTTAGTATAGTTTGTCATTTTACATCATTCCACTTGCAAATGGTAGCTTACTAAGCTAATTGAATACCCCTAGAAGGAATTTTATCAATTGCTACTATGCTGGTCACACTGAGCAAAACATTGAGTAGGTGTCAAGACCAAAATAGAAGGTTTTCTTGACTTTGTGACTTCCAAAGTTATCTGTTTTGATTCAATCATTACACACTTCATTTCCAAAGGACATATGCCATTTATTGGTGTCATTGGAAAGCTAAGGGAGTCTACTAATCAAGTCTGAAGCTAAAGAGGGCTGGTACAAAGCAGGTTTTAGCAGTACCTACTCAATCTCTTGGATCATCCATCCATCTTTCCCAACAGTGGTATCAGAGCAAATAAGGTAAAATGGGAGATGGTTTTCCTTCATTTATTGACAAATTGGACAGGAACAACTATCAAGCCTGGTCTCTAAGGATGAAGACCTACTTACAAGGAAGGATTCTCTATGGATACATCTCAGGAGATGAGGAATTGCCCTCATTCAAAGCAAGAGGTTTGCCAACCAAGGAGGAGCAAGAAAAACTCAACACATGGTGTGCAAGGGATGCATTGGCAAGGTCTTATTTACTCAACTCTATATCTGAATTTCTTTTACCTCATATCAGAAATTGTAAGACTTCCCAAGAGACTTGGGAAACCTTGTCATCATATTTTTCCTCTAATACAAGGGCTAGGAAAAATCAGTTGTGGATTGAATTCACAACACTAAGGAAGCAACCTAAGCAAGCTGTTTCAGAATTTGTGACCAAGATCAAAGATGTTGCAGATCAGTTAGCAAGCATAGGAGAAGAAATTAAAGAAGAACAAATTGTAAGGCAGGTAATTAATGGAATCAAGGCTGATGACAAGTGGGAAAGCTTCACCACTACAATGGATCTCTACATGGACATGCACACTCCAGATCTTACAACTCTCATGGGTCAACTATTCACACATGAAGCAAAGCTTACCAAGAGTGGAGATACTACCAAAGGTAACAACTCTTCTGCCCTATACACTGATAAGAAATCTAAGGATAAAGGCAAGAGTAAGAAGGTGGAAGATGAATGCTCTACCTCCCAAGCCAACTATGCAGGGAGAGGTAGATCTTCAAGAGGTAGGGGCAGAGGAGGTAAGCAAGGTAGGGGGAGACCCTATAACTCATCACCATGTAACATTTGTGGTTTGTCAAACCACACCACAGATGAGTGTTACAAGAATTACAAAAATCAGAGAGGAAGAGGCTACCAAAGAGGTGGATACTCACAGTCTAGAGGAAGGTTCAACCATCACCAAGGCCACAACAACAATTACAACAACAACTACAACAACAATTACAATGGCAACTACCAAGGAGGATTCAGAAACAGATTGGACTACAACAACTACACAGAGGAGTAGGATGACTCTCTCTTGATCATGAACATGACTTCAAAGTCGGGTACAAATGATGATCACTTATTTTATATTGATTCAGGGTGTTCAAATCATGTGGCTGGTAATGTGGCACTACTCTCTGATCTTGAGGAACGAAAAGGTAAACACCAAGTCCAAACAGGTGATGATACAAAGCATTTTGTAGTTAAAGTTGGAAATGTGAAAACTTGTGATGGTAATGAGAATTTGTTGAGCAGAGTACTTTATGTACCTACAATTACAAAGAACTTAATGAGTGTTGGTCAGATTGTACAGAAAGGGTTGTAGGTCAGATTCAATCAGTATGGAGCATTTGTGGAGGACCCAAGACATGGATTCAAAAGGATAGCTAAAGGAGAAAAATCAGGTAGACTTTTCACTTTTGAGTTGGAAGATACAAAGAACATTGCATTATACAGTTATAAAGATCAAACACTTTCAGAGCTTTAGATTTGGCACAAGAGATTAGGGCACATAGGAGAAAGGACCTTGAAGCAAATGTGCAAGGACCAATGTGTGCTTGGGATACCTAATGTGTCCAAGTAACATATGATTTACAAGTGTGGTGCTTGTCAATTTGGTAAGTCTCACAGGTTACCCTTCTCCAAGCAAGGATATATGCATGAAGACTATCTAGAGCTTGTACACACAGATGTATGGGGACCTAGCAAAGACCCCTCATCCTCAGGTTCAAGGTACTATGTGTCTTTTATTGATGACTATAGCAGATGGACTGTATTATACTTTATGAAGCACAAGGATGAGGTATTTAATTGTTTTAAGAAATATCTTGCATTAGTTGAAAATCAGACAAGAAGGAATTTGAAGAGGCTAAGGTCAGATGGAGGAGGTGAGTACTTCTCCAATGAATTTGAGGACTTCTTGCAGGACAAAGGCATCAAAAGGGAAATAACCACAAGGTACTCTCCTGAACAGAATGGGGTAGCTGAAAGAAGAAATAGGTTAATAGTTGAGACATATAGATCTATGCTTAATGAGAAGAAATTACCTAACTACCTATGCTTCAATAATCCAAGATCATTGATCTTGAATTCCTTCATCATCTGGCTTTTGATGCTTCTGATTCCATTGACATCATTGCCTGTAATGATGATATCATCAACATAAACACAAAGATAGATTACCTCTGAATTACTTCTCTTAATGAACAGAAAAGTGTCAGCCTTACTCATGACAAAACCTTGGTCTTGGAGGTATGTAGTTAGCCTGTAATTCCATGCCCTAGGTGCCTGCTTCAATCCATATAAAGCCTTCTTTAATTTGCAAACATAAGTTACCTTCTTAGGGTCTTCATAGCCAGGAGGTTGTGACATATAAACCTCTTCTGAAATCCATCCATTCAAGAAAGCATTCTTGACATCCAATTGGTACATGCTCCAATTCTTTGATGCAGCCACACTCACCAACACTCTGATTGTTGGCATCTTGGCCATAGGAGAAAATGTTTCTTCATAGTCAATGCCTTGGGTTTGTGCAAAACCCTTGGCTACTAATCTGGCCTTGTACCTATTAATTGTGCCATCAGAATTTCTTTTTAATTTATAGATCCATCTAGATCCTATTACCTTCATGGAGTCCTTCTTGGGTACTAACTCCCATGTATCACTCTCCTTGAGTGCTTCAATATCCTCATCCATAGCTTCCTTCCATTCTGATTTTGAGATTGCTTCTTCATATGATCTTGATTCTTCATTTAGCAAATCCTTTGCAAGATAAATTGAATGTTTAGTAACAAGAGATGTATCATACCCATATCTGATAGGTTTTTTGCTCTCTCTTTGAGACCTTCTGATTGATTGAGTTGAAGATTCTGGTATGTCCTCAAGCTTCTTCATCTTCATTTTGCCTTTGCACTTCCATGCCTTGAACTCTTCAAGGTTGATTGTATCTTCATCATCTGAACTTGACTCTCCATCCTGAGTAGGTTCCTCCTTTGTAAGTTTTGGAAATTCTTCTTCCAAATCATAGGGTAGTTTGACCTTCCTGCATTCATTGTCATACCAAGAATCATTCTCATCAAAGATCACATCTCTGCTTACCATAAATCCCTTATTGGTAGGGTTATAAAACTTGTAACCTTTTTTATTTAAATCATATCCAATGAAAATACATTTTTCAGCCTTTGGATCTAGCTCTCCTCTTACCTATTAAGGAATGTGTACATATGCTACACATCCAAAAACTTTGCAGTGATCCAATGATGGTCTCTTACCATGCCATGCTTCATATGGTGTCATACCATCAAGTGACTTTGATGGTAACCTGTTTATGAGATAGGTGGCTGTAGAAACATTTTGGGACTAGAATTAGTTTACACTAATACAAGAATATACATTACTCAGAAGAAGTATGTACAAGATATGTTGAAGAAATTTCAATTGCAGGATGCTAAAGCAGCAAGCACTCCAATGGAGGTGAACTTAAAGCTAAGTGCCCGTGAAGGTGATGAAGTCCAAGACATTACAGGTTATCAAAGTATGGTGGGTAGCTTGAACTATGCTACTCTAACCAAAATTGAATTGCATATGGAGTTAGTGTGCTAAGTCAATTTATGCACAAGCCAAGGATACCTCACTTAGAGGCTGCCAAAAGAATCTTGAAGTATCTGAAGGGTACACAGAACCATGGATTGTACTTTTCTTACACTTCAGATATTGATATAAAAGTTTATTCAGATGCAGATTGGGCAGGATGCAAGGATGATAGGAGAAGCACTTTTGGATACATTTCTTTTGCAGGTGACAAACCAATTTCATGGTCTGCAAAGAAGCAACCAACTGTTGCATTGTCTTCTACAGAAGCAGAGTATAGAGGGCTAGCTAATGCCACTCAAGAAGCAATTTCGATTAAGCTTTTGTATTCAGAATTGTGCTTATATACTAGGCCTCCAATTATCTTTGGAGATAATACAAGTTCACTTCACCTTGCAGCTAATCCTATCTATCATGCCAAGACCAAACACATAGAAGTTCATTATCATTATGTGAGAGAGAAGTCGCTAAGCAAGGATATTCAGCTGACTTATGTGTCAACCAACATGCAATGTGCAGATTTGCTGACTAAAGCTTTGGATGGGACCAAACTTTGCAGGTTCAAATCTATGATTGGATTGCAAGATGTACTTGAAGATTGAAGATGAAGACTTAAGCCAAAATGTGAGGGGGAGCTGTTGGTGTAAATCAAAAGCCTACACATTTGGCTTGGAAGACATCATGATGACTCCACATGCATGAAGAACCATAGGAACATATGCTAGTGGTTTATTACCACTTTACCTCATTGTAAAAGTCTAATTTGACTTAGAATCTTTTGTAATCACCTACCTAAGTGATTCGTGGAAAAGTAGATCAATTGATTGAGAGAATATCTCCAAACTTTTAGATGCTTGATCATAGGAAGCCAAAGATTTGAATTTGAATTCAAATCCTAAGTCATTTCCTATAAAATTGGATGTGAAAAAGTCGCGGGTAGATCACTCCATTCCCGAGGCTCATTCTGTTGAGTTTGAGTGTGTGTAAGGACTATACCATAGCCTACACCTCTCTACACCATTAGGAAATGCTAGACATGCCAATGGGATTGTACACAAGTGTTAATTTATAGATACATTTACATCATTCATCTCTGTGCTCACTGATTGTCTACTCCAAAGTCTGTCAACTTGTCAAGGGCATATCTCAGTCAATACTCCACCAAATTCAGTGATTCAAAGCTTGTTGGATTTAGCTCAAAGTCATCTACATGCTGAAAAGTTTGAAGTAATTTAATTCAGCCAATTCAGAGAAATCGTCGTCAAGGTGCTCACTGGTCTATTTCTGCTACAGTCCTAAAAAGTCGGGGGTATAGCTAAGTTTGCTAAATTGATTTCTCTGAGTATAGGTTGTCATTTTACATCATTCCACTTGCAAATGGTAGCTTACTAAGTTAATTGAATACCCCTAGAAGGAATTTTATCAATTGCTACTGTGCTGGTCACACTGAGCAAAACATTGAGCAGGTGTCAAGACCAAAATAGAAGGTTTTCTTGACTTTGTGACTTCCAAAGTTATCTGTTTTGATTCAATCATTACACACTTCATTTCCAAAGGACATAGGCCATTTCTTGGTGTCATTGGAAAGCTAAGGGAGTGTACTAATCAAGTCTGAAGCTAAAGAGGGCTGGTACAAAGCAGGTTTTAGCAGTACCTACTCAATCTCTTGGATCATCCATCCATCTTTCCCAACAGGGAATGCTTATTCTTTTGTTTGGCCTTCTCTCATTTTGAGAGGCGGGTTCCTTTTCTGATTGTGCAATTAGCCTCTCCAATCTTTCTAGCAGTCCATCAAAGTGCCACTGCGTCTTAGCTGAACTAGAGATGTTAAAGAGGCGACTCGCTTCAAACATGGTTTGAGCCAATTCCACCATCTTAGCACAAATTTTAGTTTGTTCAAGCTCTAGTTCCGCTCTAGGCTAACACTTTTCATGATCGGTTACGTTTGGCCCTTCTTGGATTCTGGCCTGATATGCCTTAAGCATCATGTTAAGGTCCTCGAGAATGGGATCTGCTAGGACTGATCCTACTCTAGGGGGTGGTGGGGTTGAATGAGGCGGGTTAGAAGGTGGTGGATAGGATGGAGATGGGAATGGTGGTGGTGGGGTAGTGTGAGAGGGAGGTTGAGAGGTAAGTTCAATTATCTTGGCTCTCGTTTCTCTTAGGCTTTCCTCGAGTTCACTCATCTTCTTTGCCCATTGTGTTTTCATTCTTTCTCGGCTATCTCTCCAAGCTCTAGTCCGTTTCTTGGTTATGCTCTCAGTTTCACTAACCTCTGCACTCTTTTCTTGGCCTATCCATTGCTTATGCTACAAAGCTTGAGCTCTAGTGACTACTGTTGATATATTTAGGTAGTGATGTGTGTGAACACTCTAGGACTGCCGGGGCACTTTTTTCCCTCTTTAGGAGGTTTTTTTCCCCCGACTTGTACATACGCCTATTGCCTTGATGGGCTACGTATCTTTGTACATTCTCTAGTAATACATTCAGTATTGTGTGTTTGTGCTCCAAGCTTCTTCTTCTTCCTTGTGTTGTTCGCATGCTTCCGCAGACGTCTATCTCCAACAATTGGTATCAGAGCAGGTCGTCGCTTCTTCTAGGGCACCGTCGACACTCCTCCGTTTGCAGTCTCAGATTCACACGAAATTTGGTGAGCATACTCAAGGTGTTTTCGAGATCAAAACAACTTTGCTGTGTGGTGCCTAAATCGCGATTTGAGCTCGTTTCGGCCTCCGAACGCACTATCACAGCGCTTGTGCAGGCTATTTTGTCCTTTTGTGCCAAAGGTATATACCAGTTTCTGTTCGCCAGTTTAAGCATCTTGAAGTTTGCTACAGGTCTAGCAGAACTCGTCTCGGCAGTTCTGTTCAACTTTTTGAGATACAGTCAATTTTCTGCATCAAGGTATTTTAGTCACCGGCCATGGCTGAAAGCAGTGATATATTCCGTATGTTGGTTGTTGAGGATAAGTTGGATGGTACCAACTACCCATTATGGGCTTATATGATGCGACATGTACTGGTTGCAAAAGGATTGTGGAACATTGTGCAGGGTGTTGAAAGATGTCCTGTTACACCTGTAACGACAGGTACTGTAAATACAGGTGTTGGAGTTGATGAAGATGGTGTCGAAGATGATATTCCGCAGATTCCTGTTCGTGCTGCTGTTTCTGTTGCACCTACTGCAGAGCATATTCGTTGGGATGGCAGAGATGCCCAGGCACATGCATTGATAGCTTTGTCTGTCAAACGTGCCATTATTCCTCACATTCGCTCTTGCAGAACAGCAAAGGATGCTTGGGATACACTTACCACTTTGTACCAGGCTAGGAATGAGGCTCGTGTTGCTTACCTCCGAAAACAGTTGGAGAGTGAGCACATGAATGAAGGTGATTCTATGGACAGTTTTCTTACAAAGATCAAAGACCTGAAGGAACAATTGATTTCTGCTGATGAGGTTATACCAGATAGCTCACTTGTGCAGACCGTTCTGAATGGTCTTCCTGATTCATATCTGAGTTTTGCCTCTACTCTTCGGTTGATGATGAAAGGCAATCCGAATGCCTTGTCATTTGAGGAATTAGTCTCTGTTCTGTTGCAGGAAGATCAGTCCAGGCAGAACAGGTCCATTATGCGTGTTGCAAATCAAGCTTTCCTGGCTAGTCAGAAGGGCAAAGGAAAATGGAGCTCTTCTACTAGTAAGCAGAAATCTGCAAATGCTGCATAATCGAAGAACAAGGATAAAGATGAGAAGAAATCAGAAAAGCAGAAATTGTTCTGCAAGTACTGTAAAGGAAATGATCATATTATAAAGAACTGTCCAAAACTGGCTGCTAAATAGGCAAAGAAGAAAGAGGCTGGAATGGTTGTTGCAGAGGCCTCTACACCAAAAACAGAGTCTGCAAATCTTGTGTAGGAAGAAGAATGGGCGTTTACTACTGTCTGCAGTTTTGACCCATCTTCTCATGATCAGTGCATGTCTACAGTAGACTCAGATGTTTGGTACTTTGACAGTGGGGCGACCAAACATATTACCTCGCAGCGCAGTTTCTTCTCTTCACTGGAGCCTGCCCCTACAGGGAATACTATCACATGCGCCAATAACTCCTCTTATCCTGTTATGGGAGTTGGTAAGATCATTCTGACTACTACTGATGGTAGTTCTTTCACTTTGTCAGATGCTTTATTTGTGCCAGGGATAAAAAAGAACCTGTTATCAGTTTCTGCATTAGCCAAGATTGGCTTGGTTGTGAAATTCGTTGATGACAGGTGTACAGTCCATGATCTCTCAAATGGCGATGTGATTATTGCTTCTGGCATTTTATGTCGTGGGCTGTATAAGCTCATAGACTATGAAAGATCTGTGAATGATTCGGCATGTGTAGTTCATGATTCTCAGGCTATGTCAGATGTAAAGCTTTGGCATGCACGCTTTGGTCATCTGAATTTTGCTAGTTTGTTATGCCTGTAGAAATCTGAAATGGTGTCCTCTTTGCCCAAAGTTGAGGCACCTGGAAAACATGTTTGTGAAGGCTGTATTTTGGGCAAAAAGCGTTCTTCCTTTCCAAAAGATGGTTCAGTTCGGGCTACGCAAAAATTGCAGCTTGTACATAGTGATGTCTGTGGTCCTATGCAGACACCCTCTTTTGGAAATTACCTTTACTTTGTGACTTTCATTGATGATTTTTCCAGGCATGCATGGGTATATCCACTCAAAGCAAAGTCTGAAGTGTTCATGTGCTTCAAAAAGTTTTTGGTTTTGGCTGAAAATCTATCAGCATGTAAAATGAGCACCCTCCGTTCTGATCGAGGGGGGGAATATATGTCTTCAGATTTTAATGCATTTCTGGCTGAACGTGGGATAAAACACCAGTGTACAGTGCCGTATACACCTCAACAGAATAGAGTTGCTGAACGAAAGAACAAGTCACTCATGGAGATGGCGAGGTGCATGGTCAAAAGTCAGACTTTACCACATAGTTTCTGGCTTGAGGCTATCATGTGTGCAGCATATGTACTGAACAGGTGTCCCACTAAAGCGTTGCAGTCTATCACTCCATATGAGGCTTGGCATGACCGCAAGCCATCTGTTGCTCATCTGCGTGTTTTTGGTTGTTTGGCATATGCATTAGTGCCTGAACAACATCGCAGAAAATTGGATGATAAGGCAGTAAAATGCATTTTTGTTGGGTACAGTTCTGAAAGTAAAGGCTATCGTGTGTATCATCCACAGTCTAAACGCATTCTGGTTAGCCGTGATGTTGTCTTTGTGGAAGATGCTATTCAGCCATTGCTTTCATGTACTAAGGAGACATCTGTTAGCTCCAAAGACATGTATGATACTTTGATGCCTCTTTTTATAGGTGGACAGGCTAGTGCTGGTCCTAATGAGGCAACTTCTCAGCCTTTGTAGGTTTCATATGATGATGCAGATCATTCCATTTCTGATGCAGATTTACATGATGCACTTGTTGATGAGAGAGCTGATATTGAACAAGCAAAAACTATGCAAAAATGGTTGGTGCAGACTTTGCGTGACAGCAAATTAGATGCACCTTTTTCATATCATACTCGTTCAGGCTCTCATAGTGCCTCCTTTGCATCAGATTGCTATGCTATGGCTGCATCTAGTCTTTGTGATAAGAATGAGCCTATTTCTTTTGATGAAGCACAAAATTCAAAAAATTGGATGGCTGCTATGCAATCTGAATATGATGCTATAATGAAGAATGGTACATGGTCTTTATGTGACTTGCCTCCTGGCAAGAAGGCCATTGGCACTAAGTGGGTATACAAGCTGAAGCGTAAACCTGATGGTACAGTTGACAGGTATAAGGCTAGGCTTGTTGCAAAGGGTTGTGCACAGGAAAGAGGCATTAATTTTGATGAGACCTTTGCACCTACATGCCGTATGACTACTGTTCGGAGCATTTGTGCACTTGCAGCCCATCATGGTTGGAATGTACATCAGTTGGACATTAAAATAGCATTTCTGAATGGTGACTTGCATGAAGAAGTGTATGTTTTTCAGCCCCGTGGCTTTGTGCAGAAAGGGCATGAAAACCAGGTTTGCAGGTTAAAGAATGCATTATATGGTTTAAAGCAAGCACCACGTGCTTGGTATGAGAAGATACATGCCTATCTGATTGCACATGGTTTTGAGAACAGTCCAACTGAAAGCACCTTATATGTTAAACGTGCTAATGATGTGCTTCTGATCATTGTTGTCTATGTTGATGACATGCTGCTCACTGGTCCTATTGAGACACATATTGCTGATTTTAAGGCTGATTTGCATGCCTCATTTGAGATGTTTGATTTGGGGCATTTGCATCACTATTTGGGCATTCAATTTATGCACGTTGATGGTGGAATGGCTTTGTGTCAAACGAAATATATTGACACATTATTGTAGCGTTTTGGCCTTGAAGACTGTAAGCCTATTGCCACTCCTATGGAGACAGGTTTACGATTGAGTCTTCGTGATGCTGGAGATGCATTTGATGCTATTCTCTATCAGCAGGCTGTTGGATGCTTGATTTACTTATGCATTACTCGGCCAGATATTCAGTTTGCTGTCTCACAGATGAGCAGGTTTATGCATTGCCCAGGAGTCACGCATTGGAAAGCGGTTAAGCGCATATTTCGCTTCTTGAGTGGTACTCGGCTACTTGGGTTGTTTTATCCCAAGGGGGGATCACTACCGCCAGATTTGCATGCTTTTTCTGACTCAGATTGGGCTGGTTGCTATGACACTCGTGTGTCCACTAGTGGTTTTTGCTTCATGCTTGGTAGCTCATGTATATCTTGGTTGAGGAAGAAGCAGCCTACTGTGGCCACTTCCAGTTGTGAGGCTGAGTATAGGGCAGCTTTCACAGCGACTGTTGAGTGTGTGTGGCTCAGACGCCTTATGGCTGATTTGGGTGTTGGCCAGTCTTCTGCCACCACCATCTTCACTGATTGTCAGAGCACATTGGCAGTTGTGAGGAACCTTGTGTTCCATGCTCGCACTAAGCACATTGAGGTGCATTATCACTATGTCAGGGAGAGGTTCTCTGTTGGGGAGATCAGCTTGGCATATGTGCCCACGCAGAAGAACATTGCAGACCTTTTCACGAAAGCTCTGCCTAGGGAGAAGTTTGAAGCTTTCCGCAAAGCTTTGGTCTTACTTCCTTTTGTGGAGTGATTTCCACATAGCTTGGCACTTCCTTATACATGAGTGCCAGCTCCTTGTTCACTACATCACTCCCAGGGGGGATTTGTTGATATATTTAGGTAGTGATGTGTGTGAACACTCTAGGACCGTCGGGGCACTTTTTTCCCTCTTTAGGAGGTTTTTCTCCTCCGGCTTGTACATACGCCTATTGCCCTGATGGGCTACATATCTTTGTACATTCTCTAGTAATACATTCAGTATTGTGTGTTTGTGCTCCAAGCTTCTTCTTCTTCCTTGTGCTGTTCGCGTGCTTCCGCAGATGTCTATCTCCAACAACTACGTGTATCGGTGTAGTGGAAGTCACACTTCCTGTAGAGTCTACTACTAATCCAATAACGTTAATAGGAGTGATTTTTGGCATATTGTTGGGATTATTTGGGCAATCTCGTACGAGATGCTCTTTGCCGTAATCTTGACAAAAGCCTTGTATTGTTACTGACAGGGGTTGTGTGGTTGCAGGCATGGGGCAATCACGAATGAGGTGATCTCCTTGACATCTGTAGCATGGTCCTCTAGGGAATGGGGGTCGTGCCTGTCTAGGTTGAGGTCTAGAGTTGGGGTTTGCATACATGGCATTTGCGTAATCTGGCTCCCAACTACGTTCACTCGGTTCTTCACTATAGTAGGACTCACCATGTTTAGGAGACTACATGTAATAAGCCTGGGGGCTATCAATATGTGTAGAATCAAAGCTATGATCACTGGGGTCACTTTCTGAAAGCAATGGTGTTACTGGCACTATGGCTCTATTCACGTTCTCTTCTGCAGCTGCATATTTTACTGGGATCACATTGGCTGGAGCTGGAGGTTGTTGGGCTAGCACTAGTTGAGGTCTCTGTTGAGCCTGATATTGTGGTTGGTAGGTTTGTTGAGGCCTAGCATACTGTTGTGGTGGGTACTGGTTCTTATATCTTCCCTGTTGTGGATATGGTTAAGGGTAGGTTTGCCTAACTGCTTGCTTATTGTAGGGGCAATCTTGGGCAGTGTGATTTGTGTATCCACGTTCTATGGTGCACTACTGACTACTAGGATTCACTTGGGGTTGAGCCATGATGGGACATATGTTCGCCATATGGTCACCTCCACAAGTATAGCACCGTTTAACTGGGGCAAATCTTGGAATTTGTTTGCTAGAGACACCTAGTTTTTTAGCTACTTTCTCAACGAGTTCCTCAATAGATGTGGATTGAGTGGAAGAGAGGCTAGTAGAACTATCTGGATCTTTGTAGATTTTTGAAAGCTCTAATTCCTCCCCTAGATTGTCTTCAATGTCTATGCACATGCGTACACACTCTTCTATCCTTCTAGGGTCCTTCAAGTACACATATGATCTCAACTTTGTACTTAGCAATCCATCTAGGAATAAAGCCACTTGTTTGGCTGGTGTGGGTAACTCAGAAAGAGGACATCTCTCTAGGTATTGCCTAAACCTTCTTCCTCCAAGTCTAACCATCTCTTGAGGGGTTTGCTTGAAGCTATGAATCACTGAGGAAGTGTTATGCCTTATGCCACTCTTAGATAATTCAGTAATGAATGCCTCTAGAAGTTGGTCTATGTTCCTGAAGTGTCTCTCATTTAGTGGTTGAAACCACGTAAGAGCTGTGTTCCTAAGGGTTAGACCAAAGGCATTGTACTGCGTGAATAGGTCCTCAACTTGTTCAGCTCTCAGGACTTGCCTAAATTCAGCCACATGATCGTATGGATCTCCTGTGCCATCGAAGTAAATCTTCATGGACTTAACTAGCTGTGTAGGTCTCAAAGTCCTCTTGTGCTCTCTAGGTCTTGGCAACAGAAAATCATCAGCATTTCTTAGGTTTCTTGGGCCCCTAATTCTCTGTGTTTCTTCTCTATCCGTCTCTGTTCGCGTTCGTTCTCTTCCTATTGGGTTGGCAAAGCTTACCTCAGGTCTATCTCTATTCCTATCTCTTTGAGCTCCATGAGCTTGGGATGTTCCGGCTCCTGGGTGGCCATAAGAGACATTTGATCTCGGTTGGGGAAAAATAAATTCACTCTTCCAAGTGTAGGCATGCCTACCATGTTCAATAACCACAAAGATCCTTTCCGAAGTGTGGTCTAAATAGGTCACTTTGCCTAGGCTATCAGGATCTTTGAACTCATATATCATGATTGTTCCTACCTCATTTGGTTGATCGGCCTTATACCTCCAAAAGGCTTCATGGGTCTCTTGGTTGAAGAGCAGGTCTATGCTCTTATTGTCCTGGGGAATCCACTCTGGTGTGATGATTCTGGTAAGAACAGATTTGCCTCGAGGGGTTTTAGGCTCTCCACCTAAGTTTCCTTGCTCTAGGTCGCCTATGTCCGGCTCTTGGATCACATTCCCAAATTCGTCTGTCCTATCTGGGTGACTGAGACTACGTATATGGTTCCTTCTTTGTCTAGGTATGATCCATTTTCAAACTTAACAGCTGGACGTTCAATCCCAATGGGTTGGTCAGGGTTTTTAATTTGGACCACAAATCTTCCTAGGCCGTCCTCATAGATGCTAGCACCTAATCGATTGGTCCTAAGGTATTCCAGCTGCGTCTTGTAAGGGCCTTCGACCCTTTGTAAGTATGGCACACCTGAACTTCTTGTAGGTCTCTCCATACCCTGGGACATCTCACACTCGCTAGTTTCAGAGCTAGGGTAGTGAGAATGATGGCTCAACTGTTGGGCCCAAGACCTAGCAGTATGATTGACACTAGCCTCTGAAGACCTAAGACTCTGTCTATCTCTCTCTAGGTGTCATCTTGATCTAAGGTTCATATGCCCAACTGAGCAATCCCAATTTTTCCCCAAGGTACAACCTCGCTGCCGATCAATTTGTATCAGTCACTTGATTCTTTTTTATGTTGATTATTGTGTTTATGATCTTGTTTGATATCACGTCGTCAAGAATACTTGAGTTAATTTCTACACTCAAATTTTATCGTTCCACGTTAGGTTCTTTTCCTTTAAAGTTGTTGGTCATACATAGGTTATCTCTTGACTTGAACTTGATTTCTTAGATAGTCTTGACTTGTCTCGTGCTTATCGTTGCCCTGACTTACTTCTAGCACTATTCACGTGTAGCCTAAGCTAGGAATTGACAGAGGGAGTTGAGAGTATTCCAACCTCACTTGCTGATCCCTTGCCCTTTGGTGCTCAAGAATCCGGTTCTCAAGCTTGCAAAAAGCCCTTGCTCTGGATGCCCTCAAGTGCTCTCAATGGACCTGTAAAAGTCCCAAGGTTTAGCTCAAGACTTAGATTCAAATGACATAATAAATCACTTCCATTCATGCAATTTAGATATCAATTTGCCCTCTGTCTTTATGGAAAACGATTCTAGAGATCCCTTGGTTTTGTTCCCCCTGGGTATGGTCCACTTAAAAATACTATAGCTAACAAAACAAGAATCACAGCAAACAAATTTCTTATGAGGAAGTTATGACAGTTCAAGGTTTAGGAGTTAAAAACAGGGTAAAACAGGTCAACAGGCAACCCGGGTTTTTCTCAGATTACTAGTGTAGAGGCCTCTCAAGACTCTAAATGTGTGATTTTTAAGTCCACAATTACTCCAAAAATTGGAATTAAAAAACCCTAAAATTTTGGCCGAAAAGCCTATCAATCGCGATCGATAGGTCTATCAATCGCGATTGACAGAGGTGTCCGTCGGGGCCTGTCGGTTGCGATCGACATGTCAGTCGCGATTGACAGTGTCATTCGCGAGCAACAGAGTCAATCTTGGGTCCTGTCAATCGCGATCGATGGTGTCAATCGCGATCGACACGTTTTCCGCAATTTTCACCGTGATTTCAATCGATCGGGTATGTGTCCGTTGCAATGGACACGTGGAAATGCGAGTTTTGGTGTCAATCGTTGAATTTCAATCGGTCGCGATCGATAGTGTCAATCACGATTGACTGAATCGTACATGGCAGTCGGTCGGTCGTGGATCTATCAATCGCAATCGACAGGTCTATCGATCGCGATTGACAGGATTTGTCGGTCGCGATTGACAGAGGTTGTCGATCGTGGCTGTGGATCGCAATCGATGGTGTCAGTCGCAATTGACAGAGAAATACGGATTTTATTAATTTCAAGTGATGATTTGGAATGTGCTCCTCATGTGTGTCATTGTGGTGTGCTTTGTTTTACCAAAAGATGAAATTTTTCTGTCGATCGCGATCGATAGAGGTCAGCGACACAGAGACAGTTCCGAGCTTGTCCGTACTTGCGCAGCCTGCTGGACAGAATGATACTGCAAAAACCTGCAAGGAAGCTCAAAAAACATGCAAAAGCAACACACACAAATCGCTCTCTCGCTGTCTCTCACAAGTGGAATGAGGGAAATGGAGGGGAGAAGGTGATATGATCAAAAATTGAAATTTTCGCGATGATGGAGATGGAAATCCGATATGGTGAGGATGATGATGGTGATGATGATGATGAAGTAAGAAAGAGGAAAATAAGGAAAGTAAAGAAATTACCTACAACACCAACGTCACAACTCTACGTCTTACCATCACACGCTCGTCCTCAAAGCTCGATCCCTGGCAACGGTGCCAAAATTTGGTGTAGCTCAATGATGAGTAGCACCTCCTTTAATGTCAATCCGGGAAGACGTGAGGATGGTATGATAACCTCGAGCAAGTGAAGGCACAAGTGCGTGAGTGAGAAGCACACCAACATGCACACACATACATTACATGCGCACACACAACAAGACAAAGAGAGAGACAATGGAGTTCTTTTAGATTACTTTCAAAATGCTCATACAAGTTCAAATCTATTACAAGCTAGCCTCAAAAATGAGCTCTCTAGCTCTATTTATAGTGTTTGACTAGCTTTGACCCTGTCCAGACCTAGTGTCCGACCTAGTTAAAAATTAGGTTCTAGGGCCTATTTGGGGGCTCAAACGAAGTCTAAAAATTATGAAAATTGGTACGATGCTACTTCTAATACTCCTCAAGCTCGAGGACTCCTCGGCTTGCACAAAATGGAGTTACAAAAAGGTGAAATGGTATTTACAATGATGTAGAGTGACTAAATTCACTATTTAGGAAGTATTACTTCATGGAAAAATTTGGACGGCCTACTTGCCAGATCTTCGTTGACTACTTTGTCTGGTGGTGCTTTCTCTTCGCTCTAAATCCCTTCTTTGACTTCCTTGTCTTGTGAGTCCTTGGGTACCTTGACTACTGCCAACACCTTGGTACATGAAAGTAAGGGCTAAATTGCATTTTCCACAAAAATAACATCACAAGTAACCAAAATGTGTTTAATCTATGGATGATATAGATGATAGCCTTTGCTCTCAGAAGTGTACCAAAAAAAAATACATTTCACTGTCTTATCATCCAATTTCCTATGTGTTTCTTTAGTCACTAATGCATATGCTAGATAACAAAAGACATGCTTATGAGCAATGGATGGATTTCCACCATGCCAAGCCTCTATAGTGATAGACTATAGTTCTTTGATGGGGTGCCTACCAACTACATATGTTGCACACATAACAACCTCAAGCTAGAAGCTATGTGGGAAAGCTTGACTTTTGAACATAGAACTTGCCATTTCTATGATATACATGTTCTTTCTTTTAGCAAATCCATTTTATTAAGCTATATACGACACTCTACAATAATGTTTTATCACACACACTAAGCCAAAACAACATTATGCTTAGAGGAAACTATTACTCCCTCGTTTAAAATCGAGGGTGCCCATTTTTCATACTAACAAATTTTGAACCATAACTAGGAATATTGTAAAGCACATAAATACTTCATACTTTTCTTTCAATGGATAAACCCATGCCTACCTAGAAATTTCATTAACGAAAGTCATAGAGGATAGGTAGTTTCCAAATGAAGGTCTTTGTATAGGATCAGAGACACATCACTATGAAAAACCTAGAATTTATGAGGAGCTCTAACTATAGCATGTTCTGGGAAGGAGGAATGTTGCATTTTTCCCAAAGTAAAGCCTTCATACATGTGTTTGGAATGTACCTGAAGTTTGGGTAGAGAGGAGACCATATCAAATTTATATAGGCAAAGAAAACTAGAAAAATTCAGATGACCTAAGCATGCACGCCAAAGCTTTGCATCTGACATAAAATTGTACATGCTCAATCATTCATAGATTTCACCTAGTCTATGAGCTTATATAGCCCATAACATATAATATCATCATTCAAGAGATCATGAGTTGTACATTTATCATCAGCAAATTTGAAAATCAAGTGAATCTTGGACAGTGCTGAAATTGACAACATATTTTCCTTGATCCCTAACACATATAAGGCATCTAAAAATGTGAAAGAATTACCATCAACAATAGTCAAAATGATCTTTTCCACTCCCATTATATGATAAGAGGAGTCATTAGCACATGGGATAGTATTCTCTATATGAGCACGCTCAATTGAAGTGAAGGAATTGTGCTACTAGGCAATATGTTTGGTTGCACCACTATCAAATACCAAACATCTAAGTCTACCATAGACACACACTATTGATGAGAAGATGGGTCATAGCTACAAACAATAGTAAATTCTAACTCTTCATTTTGAAAAAGGTAGTACATTCTATTTTAGGTGTAGAGGCATCTACAACAACCATTCCAACTTCTTTCTTCTTTGCCTCCTTTGTAGTGAGTTTAGGAAAACTCTTTATGACATGATTTTCCTCATAGTACTTGCAAAACTATTTCTTGCTTTTTGTGTACTTGTCATCTTTTTCTTGCTTCTTTGACTATGTAACATTAGCATATTTTTTCTTACTAATAAATGAGTTTCAATTTACCTTTGCCCTTAGGACTAGCTAAGAAAATTTGGTCTACAACACACATAATTTACCTATTCTACCTAGACTAATCTTCTTGCAATAAAATAGAGACGAACTCCTCAAATTTTAATGAATTTGGGTTTAACCTAATGAGAACAAAAGAGTAGAATTAAAACTCTACTATGAATCTAGAAGATGATTAAGAAGATTTTGCATAAGTGAATGTTGATATATTTAGGTAGTGATATGTGTGAACACACTAGGACTGTCGGGGTACTTTTTTCCCTCTTTAGGAGATTTTTTGCCCCCCCTTGTATACACACCTATTGCCCTAATGGGCTACTTATCTTTGTACATTCTCTAGTAATACATTCAGTATTGTGTGTTGTGCTCCAAGCTTCTTCTTCTTCCTTGTGTTGTTCGCGTGCTTCCAGAGACGTCTAACTCCAACAATTGGTATCAAAGCAGGTTGCCGCTTGATCTAGGGCGTCGTCAACACCTCTCTGATTGCAGTCTCGTTTTGGCCTTCGAATGCACTATTGCAGTGCTTGTGTAGGCGATTTTGTCGTTTTGTGCCAAAGTTATATACCAATTTTGGTTCGCTAGTATAAACATCTCAAAGTCTGCTACAGGTTTAGCAGAATTCATTTGGGCAGTTCTGTTCAACTTTTTGAGGAATAGCCAATTTTCTTCATCAAGGTATTTTAGTCACTAGCCATGGTTGAAAGCACTGATGTATTTTGTATGTTGGTTGTTGAGGATAAGTTGGATGGTACCAACTAACCATTGTGGGCTTATATGATGCGACATGTATTGGTTGCAAAAGGACTATGGAACATTGTGCAGGGTGTTGTAAAACCTCCTATCACACCTGCAACTGTTACAACTGCAGGTATTGAAGTTGATGCAAAAGCTGCCGAAGATGATGATATTCTACATATTCTTGTTCGTGCTACGGTTTCTGCTGCACCTACTGTAGAGCAAATTTGTTGGGATGGCAAAGATGCCCAAGCACATGCATTGATAGCTTTGTCTGTCAAACGTGCCATTATTCCTCACATACGCTCTTGCAAAACAGTGAAGGATGCTTGGGATACACTTACCACATTGTACCAAGCTAGGAATGCGGCTCGTGTTGCTTACCTCCGAAAACAGTTGGAGAGTGAGCACATGAATGAAGGTGATTCTATGGACAATTTTCTAACAACGATCAAATACTTGAAGGAACAATTGATTTCTACCGATGAGATTATACCAGATAGCTCACTTGTGCAGACCATTCTGAATGGTCTTCCTCATTCATATCAGAGTTTTGCTTCTACTCTTCAGTTGCTGATGAAATGTTGGAGACCTCTAAATCTCTAAAGGCTTGATCTATACTGACTTAAGAGCACCTCTATATCAGTTATATACCAAAATTTACACAAATGTTACCTTAATTTATCAAGTCTTCCACTATCACTTCTCTGAGTGAAAATTTCCCTTCTTCAAGAAGTCTGCTTCAAAGATTGACTTCATTACCTGCACATATCTTCCGATTTCTTCCATCTAAAAATATAAATATCTCTGTGCTACCTTTGCGCAATCATATCAACCATTAGTCCTTCAAAGGAATCATTAAAACTTTAATTTGATCCTTAAGATCAAAGATATGTCAGAAATTATCTTCCTAAACAAGCGACTTTGACATAGTCAACTTCTAAGGTTGATTTCTCACAGCACAAGTCCCTTTTGCTAAATGCTTTTAGCCATAGCTTCCTTACCTTCTAGCTTAGATTTTCAATGCTCACTCATTGAAAACTTTACACTGTGCACTGAGATCTAAGCAAAACAATGACACAAAAAAGTGCGCAACTCAGAGAGGTCTACCTGCAGACTTTACATATACATGTTCCTATTGATCATAATCACAGTATGAAAGGAATTATGCCATGAAACTTTGAACATAGCTTCATTAGCTTCTAGATTAGATGTGTACAAAAGATTTCATGATCCACATGATCAGACTGAGAGAAATCTGAGAAAGACTCAACACTAACTTCTGAAGATGACTCTCTACACATCTATCTCATGGATAATTGTCTTCTAATGCCTCTCTCACTTATTTCTTTAAATCATTGACTTATATACATATGATTCTAGACTCATCCCATGACTATTACATATTCCTTATCATCCTAAGGATCATCTATATCCATTTTACAAGGATTTTCAACTAATAATGTACATATGTGTACAAGCTACATTTCTGAGATCTCTTCACTATCTCCAATCATTTCTTTGAGTTCATCCTGATCCTTGGCTTGCTTCAGTTCTTTATAATCATCAATTGGGATTTCTTTGTTCCAACAACACCCCCTCAATCACTAATTGTGATTATTGCATTCTTCTTTATTCCTTCCATCTCTTTGAACTTTTGTAGCTTAGGTCCATCTAAGCTTCTTGTCAACATATCTACAACTTGCTCTTTTGTTGGAGTATATAATACTTCAATATCTTTATCAAGTACCTTTTCTCTCAAGAAATGATGCTAAATCTCTATGTGTTTAGTCTTGGCATGAAAAACAGGATTACCTGCCAAATCTAATAAACTCATAATGTCTCCAAAAAATAATTGGAGTATTGTGATCAGTTCCAAAACTCTTCAACCAGGTCTTTAACCATATCACTTCTTTTGCAGCCTCTACCATTCCTTTATACTCATCTTTTGTGGATGACAAAGCAACTGTGTGTTGCTTCTTTGAGCACCAAGAAACTAACTTATCTCCAATATAACAAAGATAACCATGAGTAGACCTTCTATCATCTGAATCACATGCCCAATCTGCATCACTAAACACTTTGATTCTTGTGTCAGAATTAAAACCATAATACAAACCTTCACTCAAAGTTACCTTGATATGACTGAGTACCCTTTGAGCTGTAATCTAATGAGTCTTCTTTGGACAATGCATAAATTGTGATAACACACCCACTACATATGATAGGTCTGGTCTTGTCAAGGTAGCATAAATCAGACTACCTACCAAACTCTGATATTTCTTCATGTCATTAAATTCTTCACCTCCATATCTACTTAATTTATGATTTACCTCCAATGGTGTGGTTGAAGCCTTGCAATCTTCCATGTTGAACTTAACTAGAAGATTCTTCAAGTATCTCTCTTGTGTAACATATACTCCATGTTGAGTATACACAACGTGCATTCCTAAGAAGTAAGATAAGTTTCCCAAATCACTTATCTTAAACTCCTTCTCTATTTGTTTCTTAAGCTCCTTGATTCCTTGAGCATCTCTACCTATGACAATAATATCATCAACATAAATACACATGTATATATACCCATTTTCACTTGCCTTCACTAGCAAGCTTCTATCTACCTTTAAGGCTTGATATCCACATTCATTCAAGAACTTAACAAGCCTATAATTCCATGCTCTTAGAGCCTGCTTCAAACCATACAAAGCTCTCTTGAGCTTACACACATAATGTGATCCAATTGAATCCATGAAACCCTCTGGTTGCTCCATGTACACTTCATCTACAATATATCCATTGAGAAATGCATTCTTTGCATCTACTTGTGATAACTTCCATCCTTTACAAGTAGCAATAGCAATTAGTGATCTAATTGTAGAAATCTTAGCAACTGGACTAAAGGTTTCATCATAATCTACCCCATAAGTTTGGGCATAACCTTTAACCACAAGTCTAGATTTGTATCTAGACACTTTTCCATCTGCAAACCTCTTTGTTTTGTACACCCACTTACATCCAATCACCTTCTGGTTCTTTGCTCTTGGCACCATATCCCATGTCTCATTCTCAAGTAGAGCATCATACTCTTCTTGCATTGCCTTCTCCCAATTCTGCTTTCCTTTAGTTTCTCCATATGTGGTTGGATCTTGTTCTGTCTTCACAATATAAACATAATCTTTTGTTGTTAAGAAAGATGTATCATAACTATACCTGATAGGTTCTTTTCTTTCTCTCAAAGATCTTCTGACCTCTGCACTTCTTGAAGTCTCAGCCACATTTGATTCTGGATCAAATCTTGGCCCATCTTCAACATTGCCCTGCAATTTACTTTTACAATCAACATCATCAATATCTTCTTCATACACTTTCACTTTGGTCTTTCCTTTCCTTTGTATTTCTTCAACATCTGCACAATCATTTGTTGACCCTGTATACCATGTGCTTTTCTCATCAAATGTAACATATTTTGTAACAAGAAATTGCTTTGTAGATGGACTCCACAATTTGTAACCCATCTGTCTATCATCATACCCAATAAACACATACTTCTCTGCTTTGGGTTCTAGCTTATGTCTTAATTGTGAAGTAACATAAGCACATGATAAACATCCAAATACCTTACAATGATCAAGAGTAGGTTTCTTACCCCAGCATGCTTCATAAGGAGTTCTACCATTCAAAGCTTTACATGGTAACCTATTCACAAGGTATGTTGCAGTGTTGATAGCTTCTGCCCATAAGTAGTTTGGACAATTCTCTCTGCAAGTTACTTCTCTTTTTATACCTGCATTCCACAAATAATCATCAAACTCTTTAGAAAAATACTCTCCCCCTCTATCTGATCTCAACCTCTTGAGCTTTTGTCGTGTAATCCTTTCTGCATAAGCATGATAATGCTTGAATGTCTTGAACACTTTTGATTTGTCCTTGATTACATAAAGTGTAATCCACCTTGTTGCATCATCAACAAACAATACATAAAATCTGGATCCATTTATGCTATAGTCCCTTGAAGGACCCCACATATCTGTATGAACCAATTCAAGCATGTTTGAATACTTGTATCCTTATTTATTGTATGAACTTTTGTGTGCTTTACCTAATTGACAAGCTTCACACTTGTACACCATGTGTTGACCTTCAACATTTGGCAATCCAAGCACTACATCATTCTTTGACATTTCTTTTATGGCTCTCTCATTGAAATGACCTAGCCTTTTATGCCATAGGTCTAACTCAGACATCTTTTGACTTCCATACATAAACAATGCATGTCCCAATTACCTTGGACCTTGAGAGTAAACAGTTGTCCTTCCTTTTTACCTGCAATGATATTTCTATATCCCTGATTTGGATCTTGCACATAAACACCATCATTTGTGAATCTGACTCCATATCCCTTCTCCACAATTTTTCCTACACTTATCAAGTTTTTAGGAATAGTAGGAACAAAAAGTACCTTGCTTAAGAGTGTGCTTCCACTCTTTGTCTTCACTGATCCAATGATTTCCACTTTATGTTTGGTGTTATCTCCTGTTTGAACGATATGTCCATTCACCTTTGCTTCCATATCAGTCATCAATGATATATTGCCACTCAGATGATTGCTACATCCTGAGTCAATATAAAACACCCTTTGATCTTCTCCTACTGCTTCATGTGTTGCATTCAAGATGAGAGTCATGTCATCCTTCTGATCTGATGCATAATTATAGTAGTTGTTGTAGGACTGAGATTGAAATCTTCTTCCACCTCCTCTAGCATATGATGTCCTACCACCTCTTCCTCTAAAGTTACCTCTTTGATTTCTGCCTCCTCTACCTCTTTGATTGAAACTCTGATTATGGATTCCACCATTTTGATTGTTATACCAACAATCATTTGCCAATTGATTTGTTCTGCCACAAATCCGACAAGCTTTAATATTATCTTTGTTCTTACTTCCTCTTCCTTTACCTCTGAAATTCATCTTTCCTTTTGTGAAATTAGCTTGGCTTGAAGTTCCTTCATCATCAGCTGACTGCTTCCCTTTGCCATTCTTTTTCTTGTCCTTCGAGTACATAGTTTGACTTGCACTCATATCATTATCACCCTTAATGTCCTGCTCAAAATGTCCTAGCAATTGATTAAGATCAGGCGTAAAATGATCTAATGAAAATTCTATGGACAATATGAAAGGCTTCCATTTCTCATCTCCTCTCAGACCTGTAAGTATTTGTCTTACCAACTTATCCTCTTCAATATCTTCATCTACTGCTCCCAAGCTATCTGCAATATCCTTCCTCCTTGCCACATAATCAGAAATTGATTATGAGCTATTTTTCTTGAAAGTTGTGAACTTAGCCCATAATGAGGACTTCCTTGACTTGGTTGTATTTTGGAAATGCTCTTCCAAAGCATTCCACACATCTGTTGCACTTTCTAATCCTCTAATATTTGGTAGAAGATAATCATTTACAACCATGTAAATGATGCTCCTAGCTTGAGCATCCTTTCTCATCCAGTTCTTCAAATCTGCAAGCTCTTCCCTAGTTGGAACACTAGGATCTTCAAACTTAGGCTTTTCTTCTTCTCTTGTGATGAATTCCATCAAATCTTTGCTCATGATATGTGCCTCCATCCTCATGGACCAAGCTGGATAGTTCTCCCTATCTAGCTTATCAATCTGCAAGCTTTCTCCCATCTTTGATCTTCTATGTCTGCAATTACTAAGATTTATGGTGATATAGTGTACCTTTGATATGAAGCTTTAATCCTTCTTGATCCTTTGAACTCATGCTTTATACTTCTTCAGGTTGTCTTCAAGAATTTGACCTTGTCCACCTTCAATTCGAAGAACCTTCAATATCTGCAACAGTCGGGACTTCCAATGCTCTTACTTCACTTGTATTACACCTTCAACTCTGATACCATTGTTGGAGACCTCTAAATCTCCAAAGGCTTCATCTATACTAATTTAAGAGCAACTCTATAATAGTTATAGACCAAAATTTACACAAATGTGACCTTAATTTATCAAGTCTTCCACTATCACTTCTCAGAGTGAAAATTTCCCTTCTTCAAGAAGTCTGCTTCAAAGATTGACTTCATTACCTGCACATATCTGCAAATTTCTTCAATCTAATAATGTACATATCTCCATGCTACCTTTGTGCAATCACATCAACCATTAGGACTTCAAAAGAATCATGAAAAATTTAATTTGATCCTTAAGATCAAAGATATGTCAGAAACTGTCTTCCTGAGCAAGCGACTTTAACATAGTCAACTTCTAAGGTTGATTTCTCATAGCACAAGTCCTGCTTTGGTAAATGCTTTTATCCATAGCTTCTATACCTTCTAACTTAGGTTTTGAATGCTCACTCATTAAAAACGTTACACTGTGCACTGAGATCCAAGCAAAACATTGACACAAAAAAGTGTGTGACTCTAAGAGGTGTACCTATAGACTTTACATATACATATTCCTATTGATCATACTCACAACATGAAAGGAATTAGGCCATGAAACTTTGAACATAGCTTCATTAGCTTCTAGATTAGATGTATACAAAAGATTTCCTGATCCACAAGATCAGACTGATAGAAATATGAGAAAGACTCGACACTAACTTCTGAAGATGACTCTCTACACATCTATCTCATGGAAAATTGTCTTCTAATGACTCTCTCACTTATTTCTTTACATCATTGACTTATATACATATGATTCTAGACTCATCCCATGTCTATTACATATTCCTTATCATCCTAAGGATCATCTATCCATTTTACAAGGATTTTCAACTAATAATATACATATGTGTACAAGCTACATTTCTGAGATCTCTTCACTATCTCCAATGATTTCTTTGACTTCATCGTGATCCTTGACTTGCATCAAGTTCTTTATAATCATCAATTTGGGATTGCTTTGTTCCAACATGAAAGGCAATCAAAATGCCTTGTCATTTGAGGAGTTAGTCTCTGTTTTGTTGCAAGAAGATCAGTCCAGGCAGAATAGGTCCATTATGCAAAATGTAGATCAAGCATTCTTGGCTAGTTAGAAGGGCAAAGGAAAATGGTGCTCTTGAACTAGTAAACAGAAATCTACTAATTCTACACAATCAAAGAGGGAAGACAACGATGAAAAGAAATCAGAAAAGCAGAAATTGTTCTGTAAGTACTGTAAAGGAAATGATCATATCATTAAGAAGTGTCCAAAAATAGCTGCTAAAGAGGCAAAGAAGAAAGAGGCCGGCATGGTTGTTGCAGAGGCCTCTACATCAGAAACAAAGCTTGCTAATCTTGTGCAGGAAGAAGAATAGGTGTTTACTACTGTTTGCAGTTTTGACCCATCTTCTCATGAGCAATGCATGTCTGCAGTAGACTCAGATGTCTGGTACTTTGACAGTGGGGCGACAAACATATTACCTCGCAGCGTAGTTTCTTCTCTTCACTCGAGCCCACCCCTACAGGGAATACTATTACATGCACAAACAACTCCTCTTATCCTCTTATGGGAGTTGGTAAGATCATTTTGACTACTATTTATGGTAGTTCTTTCACTTTTCAGATGCTTTATTTGTGCGAGGGATCAAGAAGAACCTATTATTAGTTTCTGCATTAGCCAAGATTGGCTTGGTTGTGAAATTTGTTGATGACAGGTGTACAGTTCATGATCTGTCAAATGGTGATGTGATTATTGCTTCTAGCACTTTATGTTGTGGACTATATAAGCTCATAGAATATGAAAGATGTATGAATGATTCGGCACCTGCAGTACATGATTCTCAGGCTATGTCAAATGCAAAGCTTTGGCATGCATGCTTTGATCATCAGAATTTCTCTAGTTTGCTATGCTTGGAGAAGTCTGAAATGGTGTCCTCTTTGCCCAAACTTGAGGCACCTTGAAAACATGTTTTTGAAGGTTGTATTTTGGGCAAAATGCAGCGTTCATCATTTCCAAAAGATGGTTCAGTTCGGGCTACTCAGGAATTAAAGCTTGTACATAGTGATGTCTGTGGTCCTATGTAGACACATTCTTTTGGAGATTATCTTTACTTTGTGACTTTCATTGATGATTTTTCCAGGCATGCATGGGTATATCCATTGAAGGCAAAGTCCGAACTGTTCAAGTTCTTCAAACAGTTTTCGGTTTTGGTTGAAAATCTGTCAGCATGTAAAATAGGCACCCTTCATTCTGATCGAGAGGGGCAATATATGTCTTTTGATTTTAATGCATTTCTGGATGAACATGGGGTAAAACGACCAGTGTATAGTTCCATATACACCTCAACAGAATGGAGTTGTTGAGCAAAAGAACATATCACTCATGGAGATGGCGAGGTGTATGGTCAAGAGTCAGGCTTTACCACATAGTTTCTGGCTTGAGGCTATCATGTGTGCAACATATGTACTTAACAGGTGTCCCACTAAAACACTACAGTCTATCACTCCATATGAGGCTTGGCGTGATCGCAAGCCATCTGTTGCTCATCTGCGTGTCTTTGGTTGTCTGGCATATGCATTAGTGCATGAATAACATCGCAGAAAATTGGATGATAAAGTAGTAAAATGTATTTTTGTTGGGTACAGTTTTGAAAGTAAAGGCTATCGTCTATATCATCCACAAATTTAATGCATTCTGGTTAGCCGTGGTGTTGTTTTTATGGAAGATGCTATTCAGCCATTGCTTTCATGTACTAAGGAGACATATGTTAGCTCCAAAGACATGTATGATACTTTGCTGCCTCTTTTTATAGGTGGACAGACTAGTGCTGGTACTAATGAGGCAACTTCTCAACCTTTGTAGGTTTCATGTGATGATGGAGATCATTCCATTTCTGATGCAAATTTACATGATGCACTTATTGATGAGAGAGCTGATATTGAGCAGACAAAAACTATGCCAAAATGGTTGGGTTAGACTTTGCGTGACAACAAATTAGATTCACCTCTATCATATCGTACTGGTTTAGCCTCTCATAGTGCCTCGTTTGCATCAGATTGCTATGCTATGGCTACATATAGTCTCTGTGATGAGAATGAGCCTGTTTCGTTTGATGAAGCACAACATTCAGAAAATTGGATGGCTGCTATGCAATCTCAATATGATGCTATAATGAAGAATGGTACTTGGACTTTGTGTGACTTGCCTCTTGGCAAGAAGGCCATTGGCACTAAGTGGGTTTACAAGCCAAAGCATAAGCCTCATGGAATAGTTGACAGGTATAAGGCTAGGCTTGTTGCAAAGGGTTATGCATAGGAAAGAGGCATTGATTTTGATGAGCCCTTTGCACCTACATGTTGTATGACTATTGTTCGGAGCATCTGTGCACTTGCAGCCCATCATGGTTGGAATGTACACCAGCTGGACATTAAAACAACATTTTTGAATGGTGACTTGCATGAAGAAGTGTATGTTTTTCAGCCCTGTGGCTTTGTGCAGGAACGGCATGAAAACCAAGTGTGCACATTAAAAAAGGCATTATACGGTTTAAAGCAAGCACCACGTGCTTGGTATGAGAAGATTATTGCCTATCTGATTGCACATGGTTTTGAGAACAGTCCAACTGAAAGCACCTTATATGTTTAGCTTGCTAATGATGTGCTTCTGATCATTGTTGTCTATGTTGATGACATGCTAGTCACTGGTCCTATTGAGAAGCATATTGTTGATTTTAAGGCTAATTTGCATGCCTCATTTGAGATGTCTGATTTGGGGAATTTGCATCATTCTTTGGGCATTCAGTTTATGCACGTTGATGGTGGAATGACTTTGTTTCAAACGAAATATATTGACACATTATTGTAGTGTTTTGGCCTTGAAGACTGTTGAGCTATTGCCACTCCTATGCAAACAGGTTTATGAGTGAGTCTTCATGATGTTGGAGATGCATTTGATGCTATTCTCTATCAGGAGGCTGTTGGATGCTTGATTTACTTATGCATTACTCGGCCAGATATTGAGTTTGCTATCTCACAGATGAGGAGGTTTATGCATTGCCCAGGAGTCAAGCATTGGCAGCCAGTTAAGCACATCTTTCGCTATTTGAGTGGTACTCGACTAATTGGGTTGTTTTATCCCAAGGGAGGGATCACTACCACTAGATTTGCATGCTTTTTTTTACTTTGATTGGGCTAGTTGTTATGACACTCGTATGTCCACTAGTGGCTTTTGCTTCATGCTTGGTAGCTCATGTATATCTTGGTTGAGAAAGAAGCAGCCTACTGTGGCCACTTCCAGTTGTGAGGCTGAGTATAGGGAAGCTTTCACAGTGACTCTTGAGTGTGTGTGGCTCAGACGCCTTATGGCTGATTTGGGTGTTGGTCAGTCTTCTGCCACCACCATCTTCACTGACAGTCAGAGTGCATTGGCACTTGAAAGGAAACCTGTGTTCCATGCTCGCACTAAGCACATTGAGGTGCATTATCATTATGTGAGGGAGAGGTTCTCTGCTAGGGAGATCAGCTTGGCATATGTGCCCATGCAGGAGAACATTGCAGACCTTTTCACGAAGGCTCTGCCTAAGGAGAAGTTTGAAGTTTTCCGCAAAGCTTTGGACTTACTTCCTTTTGTGGAGTGATTTCCACATAGCTTGGCACTTCCTTATACATGAGTGTCAGCTCCTTGTTCACCGCATCACTCCCAGGGGGGATTGTTGATATATTTAGGTACTGATGTCTGTGAACACACCAGGACCGTCGGGGCACTTTTTTCCCTCTTTAGGAGGTTTTTTTCCCCCGGCTTGTATATAAACCTATTGCCCTAATGGGCTACTTATCTTTGTACATTCTCTAGTAATACATTCAATATTGTGTGTTGTGCTCCAAGCTTCTTCTCCTTCCTTGTGTTGTTTGTGTGCTTTCGCAAACGTCTAACTCCAAGAGTGAACTATCTAGAAATTTTTCATAAAGACAAATCAAGTGCTCCCTTTTGCTACTAATACATGGAACATCATGTATGCCCACAATGGATAGTTAATACCATCCAACTTATCGTCAACAACCAATATACAAAAGACATCATTGCTTTTAGCCATGGCCAATGGCTAAGTACCTTGATGCAAAAAATTGATTGTATGTTAAAAAGTTGAACAAAAGTACCCCCTCAAGCTTTGTTACACCTATAGCAGACTTCGAGATGCTTGTACTAGGAAATCAAGTACATATTCACTATGATAACATGTTTGGAGTATGAAAGGAGTTGAAATCAAATTTTTGATGCCATAGAGCAAAGCCCCTTTGAACTCCTAATCGACCCGAGTATGCTCACCAATTTCCATATTGCTATTCTAAGACTATGACTAGAGGGATATCGATGTTGGACTAGATGAAGTGACGACCTGCTCTGATAACAATTGTTGTGGATCAAGGTTTGTGGAAGCACATGAATAGAAACAGGAAGAAGAAGAAGATTGGAGAATATAACAACACAAGATGTATTACCAAGTGAATGTAAAATGATAAATCATCCATTAGGGTTATAGGCATATTTACAAGCTAGGGGAAAAAGGCCTCCTAAAGGGGGGGAAAGTACCCCAACATGTCCAAGTGTGCCCACAGACATCACTTGCAAAACATCTCTGGAGTTTTCCAACTAATCACATCATCCTCCTTTTTTAAGACAAAGGAATGGCCTTCCACATAGGAACATAGAAAATTCAGAGAACCACTACGTTCTTTTTTCAATGGTTCATAAACTTTGTTCCCAACAAAACAAAGCCTTCAAAGTTACCTCTTTAGTAGAAGTCCCCAACCTTTCCTTCGTTCTTTGTCAATGAAAGTTTCATCCTGATTGGGAGACCTTTGGAGACCATTAGGAAAAGAAAAAACTTTGCATGGGCCTTTTATATTAAGATGTAATTTTTGATAGACCAATCAAAAGAGGAAAATAAAAATATCCTACACCCTACAAATTTCCAGACGGAAAGGAGAAGACTGGATAGGATTCCCTAGGTTCAGTACTATCTTCTAGAGAAAGAAAGAATGCTCATAGTAATGTTATGCCCAATAATTCAAATATTTTAAAAAGTCTTAATGGGTTTTTTTACATGTTCTATCATTATAAAACATTGAGAAACATACGGGCATTACAATACACATCTATCCATAAGCATGCTGGAACCAAAATGCATGAAACGATTAATAAAAAATAAAACGAAAAAATCATCATTTTACATTTTAGTATAAGCTACAAGCTCCTTGACCTATAAAATTTAATCACTTATCGAACTATTTGTTGAGTCCCTAATACTATTAGATCATTATTGAATAGGATCTTTGTTATTTTTCTAGAAGCGGAGAAAACCCTTTCCAATCTTTTCATACATATTTATGTGTTTACATGTTATTGTCTATATGTTATGTATGTATTACGATCACCTTATCCACTCTCGCTATGTTATTGGCTATTACATGCTCCATTGGGATGGAGAGTAGCATCTCACGTTCCTATTTGTAAGAAATCTTGATGTTAAACCATAAGATGTCTTAATCCTAAGTCCGAGCACAATTCTTCTTTTCTCCTTTAAAAAAAGCATTTTAAATTTAAAGTGTGAAAAATATAAGAGAAGTAGAGAAGGATCATGGTGATCCTTTTCTCCCATTCTACAGAGGAGACATTTTAGGGTTTTAATGGACGATAACTTTTATCATTTCTGATTTTTGTCGGATTCTTTTAGGGATAATTCTTTGGGAGTTCATCAAAGTTGGTTGCACATATTTTGTTTCTAGATTCTCCAAATCGATTCACTTACATTGCATTCGAGAGATCCTTAGAAAAACCAATTGCTTTTCCAAGAATTCATTTCTTCCAACCAATCACATGATCTAGCAAGAGGGACCTTTTGACACACTTCTAAATCCAAGCAGTCTTTGGGAAAGATCAGAATAAAAGGTCCAAGATGTCTTCTCTACCATTTAAACGTCTTTTCCACATTAACTGGGCACCACATAGTTTATAAGCTCTCTCATTGGTCTAGATGACTTTGTAGCAAAGTTCTAAGAGGTTGACTAGTTTCTTGTTTTCTGTGACTAGGTGCCACAACCCAATAAACTTTAACTCCCATCTAATCCATGAACTCTATCTACTAGTCTACTCCATTGTGCTATTAATTTCTTACATGGTATCAGAGCTAAGGAGGCTGTGAGTGGTGAAGGAGAAAAAACACAGAGGTTGTAGAGGTTTCAACAACAAAAGAAAAAAGATGTCAAGCGGTGCGTCATCATCTTCAACTAGGAATCAAGGTGGTTCCTTAACAAGAGTAGGTGGAGCACAAACAGGAGTACCAGAATGAGAGTAGGTGTACTCTCATTCTCCTATGTACTTTGAGCTTGGTGATTTTCTATCTGTCTAGCCTAGTTATTTGTCTCCTCTGTACTTTGAGCTTGGTGATTATTATCTATTATCTGTCTACCCTGATTTTGTATTGATGAACCACAGAAGAAAGGAGTGTTTGATTGCAATAGAGAAGTCCAAAGGCAAAAAATTCTATATCTCCACTAGTGAGGACTCCAACAAACTTTCCATCTATCATTAAGCTCATGGACAATATGCTGAATGGTGCCATTATTTTTCTTGAACTAGAGCCACATGTCCTCACGAACCTCATGCAAGCTAATTACTTTACTTGAGTGATAGTTCACCAATTCAGTACCCAGACGATCTCTGTATCTCATAATGACATGTTTACAAGTAGAGGCCAATGGTGTTAGAGAGTCAATTAAGAAATCAAACACATACTCACTATCATCCTATAATTCGGAATAGGTCTTCACACCAAGTTGAAAGCATTCATGCTCTTTAATGTTTAGGTTCTCGTTTTCCCATAATGAGGACCACCCATTCCAAATTGACTCCAACAAAAAGAAGGAATTATTAGATGTAAAAACACTAGCCGAAGTGTAGGCTAACTTAGCTTCCATCCAAGCCTCACACATGTTGTTGGTAATGCTATTACCTACTTATGAGAAATCATAAGGTCCCAAAGAGAATGATTATTCCAAGCCTTGAAAGCTTTTAAGTGAAATAAGTGATTTTTTCTTTTAACTACACAAGCCCAAGAATCAGCAGACTAAGTAGCCTTGAGAATCCATTTAGAAGACATGTTCAAAGACATTTTGGAAGGTTAAATGATAGCCAAAAGCCCTTCTTTTTTAGGAAGAAAATAGATTCACTTTTACCAGATTGTAGATCATTGTTTGCTCTCTCATTGTACTCATTTTCATTGATTTCAAGCTTCATTTGGTCTCTCATATTGTGCCCTAAACTTTGAAAAATTTTCAAGTTATTTGGCTGAGTGAGTTGTGAGAAATTGCCAACTTTGTGAAGGTATATCTCTCCACATAGGCAAAGAGTGTTGCAAACAGGTAGCCTGTTTTGGAGAGGGTGGTTCTCCCAGCTAGAATATTCATTTGGGATTATTTAAAGCTTCTTGCATAGCTCTTATAGTTTACTACAAGTCTCCAAAATTTCATTTTAATTCTCTGTATTGGTATAGAGAAAAGTTCAGAAAAGTGATCATATATCACTGCTTGTGGACCTAGTGGAGGGCAGCCATCTTCCATTTTTGCATTGGGGAGTTAGAATCATCCCCCATCAGTGGTAACAGAGCCATTTTGGAGGCTTCGAGACATCAGTGGCATCCTATTGAATACTTGAAGGGATCAAGACAACTCGTGGAAGCACAAGGTGGACTCATCAAAGCAAGAAAACATCGAAAGGGGGCTATGTCGATCAAGATCTCAACTAGTCGAAGGTTAGCAAGGGAGAAGCTATAAAAAGATAATATCCAAACCTTGTAAATCATACAACCACTTGAGGAGAAGCTAGAGGAGCATATTAGAGCTCAATATGGCTGAGTATAATGCACAAATAGAGAAGTTAGAGAAAGGCAATTATCAACCATGGATTTTAGAGTTAGCAACTACCTTATGGGCAAAGGATTGTGGGTATTAGTGAGCAACACGGAGCCAATGGCTCATGTACATGATCCACCATTTCAAGGGCAGGTCAAGGCACTTAATGAATGGATAGAAAGGGATAGGAGAGTCATATTAATTCTATCCCAACACATAAGCAATAGCATGATAGAGCATATACAAGACTTGGACACATCCAAGAAGGTTTGGGAGATGTTCGAGAGATTGTACTCTTCATCAACCAAGGAAAGGAAGATTCAGCTCAAGAATGAGCTAAATAATCTTAGGAAATCACCAAATACTAACATAAATGAGTACATTTTGAAGATGAAGGAGCTTGCAGATGCTTTAGGCTCAATTGGGAGCCCAATCAAAGATGATGATCTTGTTGCGCACATTCTCAATGGCTTGAGAGAGGACGAAGGGTGGAAAGCATTCACCACATCAGTTTATGTGAGGGATTCCCTACCATCAGAATTTGATCAATTAGTCACATTGATGGTGACCGAGGAGATGAACCAAGGAGGTTCACAATCAAAGGGTAGCCAAGCCGAAGTTTTCTATGCAGGTAGAGGCAAAGGCAAAAGAGGTGGACAAAGCTTCCAAGGCAACAATTCAGATTTTACATGGTACATTGATAGTGGTTGTAGCAACCATGTGAGTTGCAATAAAGATGTTTTCTTTAATTTACATTCACCCATAACTCAGATGTTGCATTGAATGGATCTCAAAGCTCTAAGGTGTTGAAGGATGTGTTGCATGTGCCAACCATCACAAAGAACTTGGTTTCGGTAGGTCAAATGGTTGAAAGAGGTTATGAGGTGAGGTTCAATGAGCGAGGATGTTTTGTTGAAGACCCCATGAAGGACTACAAGCTCATAGCAAAAGGAAAGAAGCAAGGAAGACTCTTCACCATGGAGGTAAAGCCATCAACCCCTCACACTGTCTACTTGTCAATTGGAAATAAACAGATTGCAAAAATCGAATATGGCATAAAAGAATTGGGCACATAAACTTACAAAGGATGAAGGACATGAAAAGGAAGGGCTTGGTGAGTGGTCTACCTGATCTTACATCTCAAAATATGCAACATTTGTGCCATGCTTGTCAATTAGGAAAACAAAGCAGATTGCCATTCAAGAAGGGAGCACATGTGAACAATGAAGTGTTGAATCTCATACACATAGATGTATGGGGACCTACAAGGGACCCATCCATTGGAGGTAATAGATATTTTGTCACATTTATAGATGATCAATCAAGGTTTGTTTGGATGTATTGCACAAAGTCAAAACCAGAGGTGTTTTACCACTTCAAGAGGTTCAAAAACCTAGTGGAGAAGGAAACAGGGAAGTATATAAAGACTCTCAGATCAGATGGAGGGGGAGAGTATTTTTCAAATGAATTCATAAACTCCAGCATAAACTCCCACTTAGTTTTTTGAAGTCATAAAATCCAACAAGCAGCCCCCTTGCTTGCTTACCTCATTTTCCCATGATTTTGTTGCTCTCTATCTAGAGGTGTAGTTAGGCTTTTCCAAATCTGATTGTACCATATTGTAGAGCATTTTTTGCTCTCTTATTTTACTCATTTTCATTGATCTCAAGGTTCATTTGGTCTCTCCTATTGTGCGCTAAATTTTGCCAAAGTTTCAAGTTATTTGGCTGAGCAATTTGTGAGAAATTGCCAACTTTGTGAAGGTATATCTCTACACATAGGCAAGTAGTGTTGCAAACAGGTAGCCTATTTTGTAGAGGGTGGTTCTCCCAGATGGAATATCATTTAGGATGATTTAAAGCTTTTTGGGTAGCTCTTATAGTCTACTACAAGTTTGCAAAATTGCATTTTAAGTCTCTGTAAGGGTGCAGAGAAACGTTCAGAATAGTGAGCACATATCACTGCTTGTGGACCTAGTGGAGGGCAGAAATCTTCCATTTTTGCATTGGGGTGTTAGAATCATCCCCCATCACATCCAACAGTTGAAAATCCACATGAAATTTGAACTTCATTCCCTCTCCTTGCATGTATTATCTTAGTTTGTCTTTTAGCGATAATTTTTAGGACCTATTTTTTCATTTAGTGCTAAAGCTTTGGGTTTGAATCCCCACTATCCAAAGTTTAGTAAATCTAACTACCAAAAATTCCATGTGAGTCCGGATCTTCTTTTCTCATTAGTGTGAAAAACGACAAAAAAAGGACCATGTATAGATTTCAATTAGCTTTTATTAATGTGGATTAATGTTGTCAAATTGTTTCAAAAAATCTCGTGTAAGTTCATTTAAAACGTATCTTATGCAAATATATTAGTTTTGGAATTTCAAGTTTTTCTCTTGTTCTTCGACCTATATAATGTGTGTGTAGGATGTTTTGCACTTTTTTACTCTTCTCTCCATAGAAAAGTTGCTTCTTTCTTTCTTGTAATTCTAGAAAATTTTTCCATTGAGAACCCAACACTCTCACTGAACTTTCATCTAGCCTAGGTCTGTGTGATAAGTTCCATATCAACATTCTAATCAATCATGAACATGCAAAGCAAGTAAGGTATTACGAAGACCTCTTCAATCTTGTGAAGTTGATGGATTCCACAAAGAAGGTAAAAAACATGTCGAGGTATGGGTAAATGAAAGAAACTCCTATGGGGTTGAGAATGCGATCAAAACAAGTACAGTCTTTTTTAGATTTGACTAAAAAATTTGGATAGAAGAAAAAGAGAATGAAATTTATAAGATATCATGTAAGAAATGTGTAAGGTTTAAACATGTTGAGTAGTTTTGAGTGCGTTGACTTTTGTAATAAAATTATGAGTTAGAATGATGTTTTGAAAAAATTGAAATTCAAAGAAAATGTATGCATGAAACGGTTTATTTTTCAAAAGCTCATGAAAGAAAGTAATTTGTTGCTAGAAACATCTCAAATTCAAAAGGTTTGTGATGGAGTTGGAGTGATTAGAAAGGGTTATAGAGAAACTTCAAAAGATTGGTATGAGTTTCTTAAATTTAATTAAAGTAAAAGGCTTGGATTGCCTAGAACTCATCATGTAGGAAAGTATTGGCTCTGCTTGAATAAGAAAATAACGTCTATATTCGGTGCTGATAAACACATTCATGGTAACATCCCTTATGAAATAAGAAAAAAAACTTTACACTTCACTTACAATACCTCTAACAATATAGGGATAGATATTACAAGACTTCAGACATACATGGTTCAATTCTATGATACATAGGAATAGGAATGTTCTGATCTTTTGAAATCTCTAATAAACGCTAGTGAAGCTGAAATTAAAAAACATCAAAAGATAGAGAAAAGAAGTATTGCACTAATGAATGGAGCTTTGTTCTATAGCCTTGGGAAACTAGATACTCCATCTCCCAAAGTACAATTAGAAATGAAGTTATGGTGGGTTGGGTGTGCTCAAGTTCCATATGAGAATCAGAAAGCACTTAAGTAGTTATTGTTACAAATCGACATTCCAAATGTTATTCAAAGGCATCATTTAGGAGAATGGTTGAATGTTAACCACTAAAAAAACTTGAAAATTGAGTGCTAGCATTTGAGTGGATACTTAAAGACTCTAAAATGCATGTTTGGTATAAGCGAGGGTGCAAATTGTAAGTACCTTTGTTAGTAATGCATGTAAAGTCCACATACAAGAGTATGGATTGCTAGAAGTGAGGCTAAGGAAGCTCCTTCCAAAGAAAATGTTACTCTACATAATGACTCATCTTCTGCCATGATTTGTGATCCTATACTTCCAAGAGAATTGATTAATGTACACATATGTACATTGCATGTAGAGTTAAGGATAATTGACAAGTTGATCCGTCTTCACTTGGATTATGCATATTCCATCAAACCGAAGGCTCTTGAAGATGAATGAATTAAAAAAATGTGAATCTCTACTTTCAAAACTGGGATTTCATGGTGAATGTTCATCTAAGAAAAGTTCCAAAGCTTTCATAAAATGCAGGTGATGTATTACAAGATGTGTCAATGGGAGGTGCAAAAGCAAGAAGATTCTTCAGCAACAATGATGGATAACAACTAGATACAATGTGGAATTGTTGGGAACAATTTTGTGAGGTCACCACAAATACAGAAAGAAATCCAAAAATAGCAAAAAAAAAGAATGGAGGTGTGGGTATGACTAGATAAATGTATGAAGATCATGAGGCAACAAGTAACATTTGATACCTATGTGATTGAATTCAGAAGGGCAATCACAGGGCTTATACAAACCATCAGAGAGGCATGGAATGTGAAAGACATAACTTAACACTTGGTGAGTTCCAAAAAAAATATCTACTCCACCTTTAGTTTTATTTTTTAGGTGTTTTTTGAAATAAAAATCTCATCATATTTACCTTCATGTTTTTATAGCATATTCTTCTTCTGCATGGTCCATTATTTTTAGAAAAGGAAAAACTTTCCACATGGAACACCCATGGCATGGAAAAACCTCATTATCAAGCAAGAACAAGCTTCTTGAGATGTACAAGAAAAGGAGGAGTCAAAAAAAGTAATGCTTTCAAAGATCTTTTTGATTGGTTCTTTCGAAGACAATTAGAAAGGGGCACATGCCAGATATCATCACTAGATAACTATAGAGACCATGTCAATAAGAAGTATCTCTCGGATGTCATTTCCTTTAGGACATATGGATTAAATACAAAGAAAATGAGATTTCATACCAATTTGAAGCCATAATATTTACAATAACTTTTATGATTCTTTTGGCCAAAAAATACATATGGATGTATATACAGTTTCTGAACTCATGAAATTTTTGAAATGAAATATCATTATTCTTCTTTTAGTCTTTTGAATAAGCTTGATTATTTCAAATCTCCTCTATCTAAGGAACTCCTTTCTCCTATAGCTAGCAATAATTTTTTCATGTGAGACCTCCGTAGACAATGCATATCTTACATAACAGAGGATAAATCTAGCTCTAGAAGCATTGAGCCCTAGGGCATAGACAAAAATCCTAAATGTTGTTTTTCTCTAAAGAAGTAAAATCCTTTATGCATTAAAGGCTGTGAGGGAAAGCCCGTATATTTTGAAAGAGTCTTCAGAGAGAATAATGCAAAATCAGGGTCCTCACTATACTACTTATGTACAACACAAAATAAATCTGGATTCAACTTTAGAAGATAGTGGATGACTCAATGTGTATCCACTTTTGCTTTTCCTTTACTCTCTATAGCTTTCCTTGTGCCCTTACACATGCCAAGATAATTTTCCTCAACCAATATAGATAACTCTGGAAACAATGACAAAGCAAGATCAGAGAGAGCAAAATAACTTTGAATGAATCGGGAGACGACTAAAGTAATAAGGAAAAAAACTCATTGAAATAAATGTAGGACATGACCAATTCAAGCGACTATGCTCATTAGCAAATCTTGGATGGACATAATTGCTTGAATTTTTCGCACATCAGAATCAGTACAAATGATGGTAATTTCATGCCAACATGTATTAATATTGAAATATAGAGGCCTTTTGTTTAATAAGGAGCAAACAAAAATCTCTATGTAATTGAACTAATCAACAAAATTGAAGGATTGAACATGCTCATCCAAAAGGCTCGGATAAGCCAAATCGCTTGAATCGGTCTGGCCTCAAAGATCATCATTATCATTATAGAAATTGGTAAACTTGCCCATTTTGTGATGTGCACACAAAGAAATATGAGGAACTAGGTATTGGATGAGGAAAATAACTCATGAAATTGATAAATTGATGACATGACCGATTCAAGCAAATAGGCTCATTAGAAAGTCTCGGATGGGCCGAATCCCTTGAATCGGTCGTGTCTTCTAGATGATCCTTATCAGTACAAATAGATGTAAAGGCTCATAAGAAATTCTTTGATGGGCCTAATTGCTTGAATCGGTCGTGTCTCACAATTTTCTTATTTGGACGTACCTTGACCTCATCTTCCTCCTTATTCGGTTCTTCTTTCATCAATCCTTATTGTTCCTTTGTCCTCGTCTACCTCCACAAATGAATATCATCATCCAAATGAGTAAATCTTGAAACCTTTTCATGGCTGGTCAAAATCTTCATCTGCAAGGATTTGCTTCTCTAAAAGAACTCTTTCATAGAAGCATGAAAGAGTTTTGGATGAGTCTTTGAATTCATTATTTCACAGGGATAAGTCCAAGCTCACAAATTCCTCTTTACTTTCATCCTTCTCATTTATAAACCTCCTTGCAACATCTTTTAATTTAGCTATACCAGCAAGGAAATAGTTTTCTCTAATATTGAAGAGCTCTTGAATGGATTTCAAAGGAACAAAGTCCTTCCCATAGATAAAGTAATATGGGAGATTTTGTAGAAGGAATGATTTCTCTGAGATATTTACATGTTTTGTTGGCTCTCTTATAGCAGTCTCTACTTTAAAATTAGCGACATCAAAATTTCTAACCTCTTCTTCTTCTCCTTGGAGGTTAAAATCTTCAACAATCTCCTTGACTTCACTTTCTAAATAAATTTCTAAAGAGAAACATCTAGGGATGCCCCTTTCTCTTCATCATGGTCCTTTTCTTCATTATTCTCAATTGAGATATGATCAAGCCATATCAGAAACCCTATGCTCAAGGGTAGTAAACAACAATTGTTTTTATGCTCTAGGAAAAGTTCTATCCTACCTGGCAAGGGAAAAATATTTTTACACTTTCTAGTGATTCTAGCCCTATCCAAAGGATCCTTCTCAAAAATTATTAGGTGGATATAAGTTTCTCTAAATTATTAGGTGGATATAAGTTGATCATTTACTATCCTCATGAAGGTGTTCGAGTTCGAGGTCTACAGAAGCATGCAAACAACACAAGGAAGAAGAAGAATCTTGGAGCACAACACACAATACTGAATGTATTACCACTAGAATGTACAAAGATCACTAACACATTAGGCAATAGGCATATATACAAGCCAAGGGGAAAAAACCTCCTAAAGAGGGAAAAGTGCCCCGATGGTCCTAGTGTGTTCACACACATCACTACCTAAATATATCAACAAATCCCCCTCAAAGTGATGTGGTGAACAAGGAACTAGCAATCATGTACAAGGAAGTGCCAAGCTATGTGGAATCAATCCACAAAAGGAATTAAGCCCAAAGCTTTGTTGAAAGCTTTAAACTTCTCCCTAGGCAGAGCCTTTGTGAAAAGGTCTACAATTTTCTCCTATGTGGGCACATATGCCAAGTTGATCTCTCCAGCAGAGAACCTCTCCTTGATATAATGATAATGCACCTCAATGTGCTTAGTGCAAGCATGGAACACAGGGTTCCTCATAATTGCCAATGTCCTCTGACTCTCAATGAGGATGGTGGTGGTAGAAGACTGACCAACACCCAAATAATCCATAAGGCTTCTGAGTCACACCCACTCAAGAATTGTTGTGAATGCTGCCTATACTCAGCCTGACATCTAGAAGTGGCCACAGTAGGCTGCTTCTTGCTCAAGCAAGATATGCATGAGCTACCAAGAATTAAGAAAAAGCCACTAGTGCACACATGAGTGTCATAGCAACCAGCCCACTTAGAGTTACAAAAAGCATGCAAGTCTCACCGTAGTGATCCCCCCTTGGGATAAAACAATCCAAGTAGTCGGGTACCAGTCAAGTAGCAAAAGGTGCGCTTAACTGTCTGCCAATGCTTGACACCTGGGCAATGCATAAACTTGCTCATCTGTGAGACAGGAAACTAAATATCTAGCTGACTAATGCATAAGTAAATCAAGCATCCAACAACGTGCTGATAGAGAACATCATCAAATCTCTAGCATCATGAAGACTCCATAAACCTGTCTCAATAGGAGTGGCAGTAGGTTTACAATCCTCAAGTTCCATCACACTACAATAATGTTTCAATATATTTCTTTAGACACAAAACTATTCCGCCATCAACTTGCATTAACTGAATGCCCAAATAATGATGCAAATGTCCCAAATAAGGCATGCAGATCAACCTTTAAATCAGAAATGTGCTTCTCATGAGGACCAGTGAGTAGCATGTCATCAACATACACAACAATGATCAGAAGCACATCATTTGCACGACTCATTTTGGCATAGCTTTTGCCTTCTCAATATCAGCTCTCTCATCAACAAGTGCATCATGTAAATCTGCATCAGAAATGGAATGATCTACATTATCACATGAAACCTATAAAGGCTGAGAAGTTGCCTCATTAGGACTAGCACTAGAGTGTCCACTTGTAAAAAGAGGCAACAAAGAATCATACATGTCTTTGGAGCTAATAGATTTCTCCTTAGTACATGAAAGTAGGGGCTGAATAGCATCCTCCACAAAAGAACATCATGGCTAACCAAATACGCAACAAAAATACATTTCACTACTTTATAATCCAATTTCTTGCATTGTTGTTCTAGCACTAATGCATATGCCAAACAACCAAAAACACACAGATGAGCAACAGATGGCTTGTGACTATGCCAAGCCTCATATGGAGTGATAGAATATAGTGCTTTAGTGGGACAGCTGTTAAGTACATATGCTGCACACATAACAGCCTCAAGCCAGAAACTATGTGGTAAAGCTGAATCTTGACCATACACTTCGCCATCTCCATGAGTGACCTCTTCTTTTGTTCAGCAACTCCATTCTATTGAGGTGTATACACTGATGTTTTATCCCACATTCAACAAGAAATACACTAAAGTCAAAAGACATATATCCCCCCTTGATCAGAATGGAGGGTGCTCATGTTACATGCTGACAGATTTTCAACCAAAACTATAGATTATTTGAAGCAGATAAACACTTCTGACTTAGCTTTCAATGGATATACCCATGCATGCCTGGAAAAATCATTGATGAAATTCATGAAGTAAAGATAGTTCCCAAAAGAGGGTGTCTACATAGGACCATAGACATCACTGTGAACAAGCTGTAATTCCTGAGTAGCTCAAATTGAACCATCTTTAGGGAATGAGGAATGGTGTATTTTGCCCAAAATACAACCTTCATGTACATGTTTACAGGGTGCCTCAAGTTTGGGCAAAGACGACACCATTTTAGATTTCTACAGGCATAGCAAACTAGCAAAATTCAGATGACCAAAGCATGCATGCCAAAGTTTTGCATCTGACATAGCCTCCGAATCATGTACTACACATGCTAAATCATTCATGGATTTTTCATAGTCTATGAGCTTATACAGCCCACGACATAAAATGCCAGAAGCAATAATCACGCCGCCATTTGACAGATCATGAACTATACATATGTCATCAACAAATTTCACAACCAAGCCAATCTAGGCTAAAACTAAAATTGATAACAGATTTTTCTTGATCCCTAGCACAAATAAAGCATCTAACAATGTAAAAGGACTTCCATCAATAGTAGTTAGAATGATCTTACCAACTCCCATGATAGGATAAGAGGAGTTGTTAGCGCATGTGATAGTATTCCCTGTAGGGTCAGGCTCAAGTGAAGTGAAGAAACTGCACTATGAGGTAATATGTTTGGTTGCCTCACTATCAAAGTACCAAACATCTGAGTCTACTATAGACATACATTGATCATGAGAAGATGAGTCTAAATTGTAATCAGTAGTAAACACCAATTCTTCATTTTGCACAAGATTAGAAGACCATTTTTGGTGTAGATGCCTTTGCAACAATGATTCTAGGCTCTTTTATCTTTGCCTCTTTAGCAGCGAATTTTGGAAAACTCTTTATGATATGATCATTTGCTTTATATTATTTGCAAAACAATTTTTGCTTTTCTATTTTCTTCTCGTCTCTGTCATCCTTCTTTGATTGTGCACAATCAGCAAATTTTTTCTTACGAATAGAAGAGGTCCATTTACCTTTTCCCTTTTGGCAAGCTAGGAAAGCTTGATCTGTGACACGCATAATGGACCTGTTCTGCCTAGACTCATCTTCCTACAACATAACGGAGACTAACTCCTCGAATGATAAGGCATTTGGGTTTCCTTTCATCATCAAAGGAAGTGTAGAAGCAAAACTCTGGTATGAATAGGGAAGAACATTTAGAACAGTATGCACAATTGAACTGTGAGGCAAGACTTCATCAGCTAAAATCAATTGTTCTTTGAAATCTTTGATCTTTGTCGAAAAACTATCCATAGAATCACCTTCATGCATATGCTCACTCTCCAATATTTTTCAGAGGTAAACAACATGAGCCTCATTCCTAGCCTGTTACAATGTGGTAAGTGTATCCCAAGCATTCTTAGCTATTCTACAAGAGTGAATTTGAGGAATAATGGCACGTTGATAGACAAGTCTATCAATGCATGTGCCCGAGCATCTCTACCATCCCAATGAATTTTCTCTATAGTAGGTGCAATAGGAACTACAGCACAAACAAGAATCTACAGAATATCACTATCTTCGTTGTCTTTCTCTAACATAATGGTAGTGAACATCAATGTGTTTGGTCCTGGCATGAAAGATATGGTTAGGAGCAAGATGCAATGAACAAATGTTGTCTCCAAATATTTGTGGAGTAGAAGTATTCAACCCTAAATCTGAATATAGAATCTTTATCCACATAGCTTCTTGAGTAGCATTTGCTAGTCCTCTATATTCATCTTCAATTGATGAAAGAGAAACTGTAGGTTGCTTCTTTGAAGACCATGAGATCAATTTTATACCTGAAAATGTGAGATAGCCCGATGTGCTCCTCCTATCATCTTTGGAACCTACCCAATTTGCATCAAAAAATAATTTGATATCTATATCAGATATATAAGGGTAATATAGCCATTCATTAATTGTTCCCTTCAAATAATTTAAGATTATTTTAGCTCCTTCCATGTGAGGCCTCCTTGGAGTGTGCATAAATTGACTTAGCACACTAACTCCATAGCATATATCTACTCTAGTAAGAGCAGCATAGTTCAAGCTTCCAACTAAGCTTTGGTAACTAGTCACATCTTCAATCAACTCATCTTCATGAGCACTTAGGTTATGATTTACCTCCATGGGTGTACTTGCAACCTTTGTATTTTCCATTTTGAATTTGGAGAGTATATCTCCTATGTATTTTCTCTGAGTTAGGAACATAACTCTTTCTGTATATACAACTTCCAAACCTAGGAAGTAAGTGAGTAAGCCAAGATCACTAATCTTGAACTCTTCTTTCATCTAAGCTTTGATCCTCTTGAATCCATCTGCATCATTACCTATAATGATTATATCATCCACATGTACACAAAGTTATATAAACTCTGAGTGATTCCTCTTTATGAAGAGGGAAGGATTTTCCTTGCTTATCGTAGATCCTTTATCCTGCAAATAAGTGAGTAATCTATGATTCCAAGCTCTAGGAGCTTGCTTCAAGGCACACAAATCTTTACTTAACCTACATACATATTTTGGATATGATTTATCTTCAAAACTCGGATTTTGAGCCATGTATACCTCTCTAAAATCAAACCATTTAGAAAAGCATTTTTAACATACATTTGATAGATGTTCCAATTCTTGGAAGATGCTACACTCATAGTACTCTAATTGTGGGCATTTCTACCACAGGTGAGAATGTCTTCATAATCAATACCTTAGGTTTGAGCGAACCCCTTAGCCACAAGCCTTTCCTTGTACCTGTTAATTGAGCCATGGGAATTCTTCTTTCCCTTGTAAATCCATCTTGAGCCAATGACCTTCATAGATGGTTTCTTGGGAATCAATTCCCAAGTCTAATTTTCTTGTAGGGCTTCAATTTCCTCTTCCATGGCATCTCTCCATTCTGGTTTCTTCTTGGCCTCTTTATATTTTGATGGTACTTTTGAGTTTGTATCCTAAGCAATATAAATGGAATACTTAGTGACCAAGGAGGTGTCATAACCATACCTTTTTATTTTCTTTTTCTCTCTAGTAGATCTGCTCATAGTTTGTTGAGATGATTCTGCCATATATCTCAACTCCTACACTTTAGCTTTGCTTTTGGAGTTCCAAGAAGTGAGTTCTCTTCTTGGAGTTTTCTGATAATCATTAGAATCACTTTAGTCTTCATGTGTATGCTAAATCCTCTTTGAAAATGTTGGAAAATCTTCCTCTAGGTCATAGGGAAGTTTGATTTTCGTGAAATCATCTTCAAACCAAGATTTGTTTTCATAAAAAACAAAATCTCTATTAACAATGAAACCTTTATTACTTGGATTATATAGCCTATAGCCTTTTTGATTAAGTTCATAGTCAATGAATCTGCATTTCTCCACCCTTGGATCTAATGTTCCTCTCATTTGTGATGGTGTATGTGCATATTCTATGCACCCAAAGATCTTGCAATGATCAAGACTAGGTCTTCTTCCATTCCATGCTTCATATGGTGTCATCCGATCCAATGACTTAATGGAATTATATTGATTAGATAGGTGGTTGTGGACATAGCCTCTACCCATAGGTAATTAGGCAACCTCTTCTCATTTAGCATTGACCTTGCAGCCTCCACTATGGTTCCATTCCTCCTTTGTGCCACTCCATTTTGCTCTCGAGTATATCTGGTTGTAATCTTCCTTTTGATTCCTCTATCTTGGGAATGAGCATCAAAGTCATAGGAGAAATAATCTCTGCCTCCATCTGACCTTAACCTCTTCAAGGTCTCTCTTGTTTGATTTTAAACAAGTGCTAGATATTTCTTGAAACAAGAGAACAGTTCATAAGTATTGTCCATCTCCTACAATCATCAATCAAAGACACATAATACCTGGATCCAGAGATGGATGGCTTCTTGCTTGGCCCCCATACATTTGTATGAACTAGCTCCAATAGGTCTCCATAAATGTATCCCTTCTTTGTGAATGGTTTCCTCTAAGACTTGCCAAATTGAAAAGCATTGCATTTGTAAATCATGTGTTGCTTTGAGATATTTGGTAAGCCAAGCACACTCAAATCCCTATTTGTTTGCTTCAGAGCCCTTTAACCTATATGATCTAATCTATTGTGTTGAATTTCCAATTCTGATAATGTTTGACTACCATAATTGAACAAAGCAATGTTCCTAGTATCTTGCAGTTCAAATGTAAATAGTCTACCTCATTTCTCTCCTCTTACTATCCTCTTGAATCCCTCATGCGGATCCTCAACAAATGCTCCATTCTTTGTGAATCTGACCTGCAATCCTTTCTCAACAATCTGACCAACATTTATGAGAGTTTTGGTTATGGTTGTGTGAGAAGCCGAATTGGCATTTTGTATTTTTCATAATTCCTATAGTTTCCTATCCCGCGTGAACCAAAAGGTTTCATATTCCGCACGAACCGAAAGGTTGTGTGAAGAGATGTATCGACTTATTAACTAATAAAAAGGCATTATGGTGATGCTCCGAGAAGGACGAGCAGTATCGCCAGACTGTCTATCTGTATGATTGCGGTCTGGGAAGTTGTTGTAGTGTAGTGTTTGAGAAGTCTGAGTATTACTATTTTTCATCTATTTTTAATTACATTAGCTTGTGATTAACACAGTCCATTACGTTAAGGATTATAAGTCTATGTTACGGTAATGAATAACCCCAGCGCTACGTACTGAGAAAGTATTAATCTGAGCATGAACAGTAATCTATGAGAAGACTAAGCAGAGATTTGACAGTAATTCAGATTAAACGGAGTTTTGAATGTTAATGTACTGCGGTTTTGATAAGTTAATTGGGAAAATCAAGTTACAGGGCCTCTGATTTATCAGACCCCTACCACTCCCAAGAACCCGAAAGAACTTAAAATGCCTGTAATGTAAAAGTGCGTTTTAACACTGGCGCCGTCTGTGGGAAAGTGGCCATAGATTGTGAATCAATAGTAAGGTGGACTAATACGTAAGTTGTGCAGACGTGATATATGCCGGTTACTCGGTCTGGCAAGTCGTATCCGAAGTACAGGAGAGACCAGCATCCCTAGACAGTACCAAATTTGTTAGGGACACCCCTAGTCGGCAGAAGCATAGACCGGTTAAGTCCAATTATCGAAGGAACAGAGTCTGTTAGTAGCGATTCCGGTAGAATTCCAGTAACACAGCAGGAAATTCTGGTAGATTCCAGTGTAGTTTTGGTGCAGTCTACAGAAGGTACAGTAACTTCGGAGTGTACAGAGACACAGTGTGCAGTTGACCCAACACTGTCTGGTCAGGATTCAAATTTTTTCAAGGATAAAGTGGTGTTACCCAGAGAGATCATTGTTGGTGAAAGAATACCCTGTTTTAGGGAAAGTTCGACAAATTCTGGTGACAGTTCGGTCCCAGTTGCAAAGAATTTACAGTTTTCGGGTGACCGTGTGATACTCCCTGGTGAATCTTCATTTTGGACACCACTGTTCGGGGAAAATTTTCCTACCTGGGATATCCAAGCTGAGGATAGGCTCTTCGATTTGGAAATCTGTGAGAGATTGAACGCTATTTTCAAGCCAGAAGGTGAGCAATCTGACCATACAGATTCCAAAGGACCGGAAACACCTCCTCAGAATTCAGGAGACAGCAACGGTACCACTACTAGCACCATGAGTGGTCAACAACAACAACAGAAGCAGCAACAACAACAACAACAACAGCCACTTCCACTGCGACCAGTTCCAACAGGGGTAACTTACACAAAGTTCGGAGGATTTCTAGGTTACGACCCTGATGCCCATGTGTGTACTTTTTGCCGTGCTAAACCATCCACCCGATCCGGCATACAAGGCCATTGTATTCTAGTCTACCTTAGTCAATGAAGCAGCAAAATGGTTAACAGAGTATGATTTTAATCATTTCGTTACCTATGAGGCGGTAAGGGATGTATTTTTACAGCGGTTCCAGTTGAAGAAAAATCCTACCGACATCTTCGACTATCTACAGAACAATCGACAGAAGCTTCACCAGACTGTTCAAGAATATGCCACATTATTTAGAACTCATTTAAGACAACTACCTCTGGTGCATGCCAACCTGCCGGATGATGTGATAACCCGATGGTTCATTAATGGTTTGACCCCACAGCTAAGGCAAATCATGATCATCCACTGTGTGGGAGCTATGACACTGAATGTTGTTATTGCGATGGCCTTGCAACTAGAGCATAAGGTTGGAGGATTCACCGAAGACTTGGAATGGCTGAAGGCTAGTAAGCATGGTATAGATGATCAGGCTAAATAGATGTATTGTACTAAGTGCAAAAACCCTGGGCACACCAGTGCTACATGTGCCCTTAATCAGACGTATTGCACCATCTGCAATACCACCGGACACTCAACCGAAAATTGTATGTATAATGCCAAAGTGTAGGGACGAGCAGCTGTAAATGCCATTATACAAGAACCAGGACAGCCAGCAACTCACTACGTGCCACCACAGATGCGAAACAATCAGTCGCAAGGTTACAAGAATTACCAAGGACAACGGAATACCAACTTTAATACAAATCGGTGGTAGGCTGGTACATCACCGGAAAATACTTCTCTACCTCCACCACGATGTCATTTTTGTGGTGAGCTTGGCCACATCCGGAGATTCTGCAAGGATGCAGCCGAATACGACCAACGAAAGAAAGAGCGTCAAAACCCAATGACCAACATGGTCTATATCTCCCTAGTAAAATCGCAAGCAGCAGTGATCCAGACAAGATCGGGTAAGCAGTTGCAACCCGCAACTGAGGTGTTCGAACCGGGCATCCGTGAATAGCATCGAATGTATACCAAAGCCAGCCAATGGACCGCCAAAGAGCCTACTGTGTTCCCCGATCCAATTCCGGTGACACAGGTTCCCCTACCAAATGGGAAAGCACATGAACAAGACTCTACTCCGGTAACAGGAGAATCATCATCGGAACCAGTGAAGAATGCAATTCCAACAGACCAGGTATGGGATATTCTCTCGAAGGATTCAATTACACTCCCTTTGGGGCAACTACTCACCTTGGTGCCCGGAGTTAGGCAACAATTTCAACAACAAGTTAGTCCGGAATCTCCCAGTACTCCAGCGACCACAACAATACAACCGGAAACTCACTCTACGGTGGATCATTCTATCCCTTTAATCACTGTCTAGCAAAAAACTCACAAGATTATGCAAGTGTTAATCGATGGTGGTTCCGGTGTGAACATAGCAACTACAGCTCTCTGCAAGAAGTTAGGGTGGACCCAAATCGAGCCCGTTCAATTCTTTGTCAGAATGGCAGATCAATCCCGAGTTCATCCACTGGGACTTGTAAGGAATATCCCCATTACTTTACAGGGCACCATGTTTAAAATGAGTTTCGTAGTCTTAGAACTACCAGAGTCCAGCCTCGACTATAATCTTCTGTTCGATCGACCATGGTTGAAACAGGCCAAAGTTATACATGATTGGTCAGCGCATGAATTGACTTTCAAAGACAACCACCGTAAATATGTTCTCAAACTGGATGCCATTCAGCCCTATGAACTTCATGCCAGACCCTATGTAGCCGAGCCAGTCCACATGTTGGATGGCTTATCTGATGATGATGAAGAAGAGGTGTTTCTGCATAACAATAAAGATTTGATTTCCTTAGGCACTATAGATCTTCAAGCTGTTGCAAATAATTGGAGTCCGGCAGCCTGTATGATTGTTCATGTGACCAGCGGAACAGATGCAGATGATAATGCTGCTATGGATGGAACTACTCTACATCAACTTTTACAATCAGCTGACGACTTGGGGAAACCTCGTCAATTTTATGTCCCAGAAGACCAGTTAGTGACCTATAATTTGGGTGAAAACAACCCCCGTCCTGTTAAAATTAAGGTAGGATTGTCTGAGGCCTTTCAACAAGATTTGATCCGACTCCTGGGGATTACCGTGATATGAAGGGTCTTGATCCGCGGATCTATCAACATCGAGTCATGCTTAAGCCGGAAGCAAAGCCAATCAAACAATCCAGTTACCGTATGAATCCCAATTATGCAGCAAAGGTCAAAGCAGAGATTGATAGGTTATTGAAGGTGGGATTCATTGTACCAATAGAACACGCTGAATGGATATCTCCAATCATTATTGTTCCTAAGAAAAATAAGCAGCTACAAATCTGTGTGGATTACCGGAAACTAAATGCGGCCATGGTACCTGATCCGTTTCCTCTCCCCTTTCTTGACACAATGCTTGATAGAGTGGTCAGGCATGAGATGTACTTCTTTGTGGATGGCTATAGTGGTTATAACCAGGTCAGAATGGTTGAACAAGACATACCGAAAACAGCTTTCATTACAAACTGGGGTGTTTTTGCTTGTACGGTCATGTGGTTTGCGTTACAGAATGCTCCCAGCACATTTCAACGTTGTATGCAAGAAATTTTTTCACCCTACCTAACCACTTTTATGCAAGTCTATTTAGATGACTTCTCCTTATTCGGCAAGATTGTGGCGCACCTGTATCATTTACGGTGCTGTTTTGAGAAATGCCGTGAATACCGACTTTTTGTGAACCCGACAAAATCTATTTTTGCGGTGTCTTGTGGTAAACTCCTTGGAAATATCATATCGGCACAAGGTATCCAAGTTGATCCCGACAAAGTCGCAGCTGTGTTGGAAGCACATGTTCCTACAACGCCGAAAGAGGTTATGCGCTTCTTGGGTCAAATTAGGTGGCATGGCAGGCATCTACGGTGGCTTGCCCATTTAGCAACACCTCTAAATCGGCTAATGACTAGTACTCCACGATAGTTTGAATGGACTCTGGAATGCCAAACTGCATTCGATCGTCTAAAAGGATTATTGATGCAGGCTCCCATTTTGCAACCTCTTGATTGGGACCGCCCATTCCATGTCTTTGTAGATGCATTGGATATAGCAATTGGTAGTGTTTTAATGCAGCAAACAGACAAATGGTTTCGGCCTGTCTACTATGCAAGTCGCCGACTCGCTCCTGCAGAAAGGAATTATTCTATGACTGAACGAGAATGCCTCGGATTGGTATATTCTATAAAAAAATTCAGGCATTATTTGCTAGGTCAAAAATTCACCTTTCATGTAGATCATGTTGCACTTGTATATCTGGTCCGGCAGCAACATTTAGGTGGTCGCTTGGCTCGTTGGGTCTTATTGCTACAAGAGTTTGACTACGAAGTGATTCATCGACCAAGAACAGCCCAAGTCTTAGCAGACTTCCTCTCTCGGTTGGATTCCAGCAAAGCTCCGGTGGGCGTTGACGATACTATACCAGCAATTTACGCTGCTGAATCAGCTTGTGACGAATCTACCGACCATCCTGTGCTGCCCTCCTATTATGATACGTTGTTAACTTTTCTGACTGATGGATGTCTTCCTCTGCATACACCTCCTGCTATGTGACGCAAGATTGCCCTTTATAGTCGCAAATTCCGGTTGCTGGTAGGCCAGTTATACTATATGGATCACACGGGTGTCTTGCTTCGCTGCATTCCGCCACATGACGCAAATTCAGTCATCAATATGGCACATTCAATACCCTCCGATGGACATTTTGCTGTAGATCTCACTCATCGGAAGATTTTGCAAAGTGGGCTTTGGTGGCCTACTATGTACAAAGACGTAGTTCAGTTTGTGCAGCAGTGTGACACTCGTCAGCGATCTGGACAGCCATTACAGAGACACTTTTTTCCTCTACAACCTGTATTACCTTTGGAAGCTTTCCAGAAGTGGGGTCTTGACTTTATTGGACCAATCACACCTCCAGCAACCCTTAGCAACAATCGTTACATCTTGACTTGTACAGATTACGCTACCAGGTGGGCAGAAGCTTGGACCTTACGGTCCACTACAGCTATTTCGGTGGCAAAGTGCCTGATGAAGGATGTTTTTCCGCATTATGGATTACCTCTAGAACTTGTGATAGATCAAGGAACGCATTTTGCTAACAATTTAATGCAAGTACTAACGCATAATTTTTAAATCCTGCATAAATTCAGTTCCCCATACTATCCTCGTGCTAATGGTTTAGCTGAAAGTACCAACAATACGCTATTAAGTATGCTTCACAAATTGATTGTGGAATTACCAGAAAGATGGGATCAGTTACTACCTTCAGTTTTATGGGCATACCGGACTACATACAAAGTTGCAACCGGACTAACTCCTTTCACGCTTGCTTATGGGATGGAAGCAATCGCACCTATGGAAATTGTCGTGCCAAGCTTACACGTGGCCATAACTCAAAAGCTGTTACCCGAAGACTCTTTGCCATTTCGGTTGGAAACACTCAGAAATTTGGATGAACATCGTTGGGAAAGCTTTCTAACTCTGCAAGAAGTTTAGTTGCGGCAAGCCCGGACTCATGATCGTTTCCTCAAGACTCCTATGTTTATGGTGGGACAACTTGTGCTCTTTTATAATGCTAAATCAAATCGTTCTGCTGGAAAATTTAAATTACAGTAGTTCGGACCTTACCAGATTAGTGAGCAAGTGGAACCAACTACTTTTCGGTTGACTACCTTGACCGGAGTTCCCCTTTCTAAAGTGATCAATGGTTCAAAATTGCGGCCGTATCACCAAGCGCCTGATCCTCACTGACGTGTTCTTCGTTTTTTCGCGTGTCACTTATTTTCTTTTTATTTTTGCGTGTTAGTTAAATAAGACCGTAAGTTCCTCGTTTTGATACATAATCATAATTAATCGCCGCCTTGTGTTATTGATTCTGTTCATGCATGCCCGCCGTAATTATGAAGGTTATCATCTCAACATCGCGCGATGATTAAGAGTTTTCGATCACTTCCCATTGTCGAGTTTCTACTTAATCCTCTTCTTTTCGCTGTTAATTGTTATTGTGTCCGTGTGCTCTGTGTTTTTTGTGTTTACTGTGTATTCGTGTCTTTGTGCTTTCGCGTACGCATCATGGAAGCATTAGCTAATTTTGCTACATTCCGTGACGGACTTCCTCATGACGTGAGTGAGTTCTTGCGTGTCTGCAGCTTGATGAACTTCACTGAATTGCCTTGGCATTTAGTGGAGTGTCATCCTTATTATGCCTATATTATCACAGCCATTGCCACCACTCTTGCTACCGAGCAGAGTTGGCCAATTACCTGTCTACCATCTCGCGTCGTGATCACATTAGCATCATTCGCTGCAGCATTCCGTTTGCCCATAGAAGGCGTGGAGAATGGTCCTCTCCTTTCTATTACCACCATGGTAGAATTATTCCCACGGTCCTCATCCAATGAATATGCCATTTTGTGTCGCCCTGACCCTGAACGTACCGCCTTACAATTTCTTGTTGCTATCCTTAATTAATAGAAACCCACTTATGGCATTTCTCGCCCGTTTTATTCAATGATTGACATGGCTTCCCGTGAGCCTATTAATTTTGCATCGTTCTATTTCTGGCGCATTCACCGTGAATGCGTTACGGTTATTAAGCATGTTAACAAGGGAGAGCTTCCGCGTTCACGTCTATCGCATATCATTACCTTTCTGTTCCCAGTCATTCAAGCCATGCAACCCCCGCCAAGAGCTCCAATTTTGTATCATGAAGAATCTGCCCAAGTGCTTGAAGACGAAGAAGATGAGGATGAAGATCTTTTCCAGCTTCTCCGACGGAAACGCAGACGGATAAGCCCTTTTGAGAGTCAAGTTCAGGGTTCCTCCGTTGGAAATGAAGCAGAAAGAAATGAAGAAAAAATTTTCCATGACACTACCACCTCAATTCACCTTGATTCGTCTACCCAGTCTTCTCCCAACCGGCAACAGGAACATAGTGCCTCCACTGCTGATTCAAAAGAAAACTCTTCTCGGGCGGATTCTCAGCACTCGATTCCAGAAGATGTGCACACCATTGTTGTAGAGATCATAAATGAAGTTATTACCTTGGTCAATGTTGTGATTGACCGGACTGAAGTGACTACGCAGCAACCTACTGGAATAGTCTTGGTGCCCAACAGTCTTCTACTTACTCCTCCACCAATGCCTCCGATCGAGCCCATTGTCCCCATTCAACCTATTGCCCCTGAAGCATCGGATTCCTCATCCTCTTCACCTAACTATTCTCCACCATCTTCCCATCATCTCTTGTCAGCTTCTTCATCCCAACCACTTCCTCCTCCTCTTCTTCCTCCAATTCCCATGTTTACGGTATTAGAGTCCATGGGTCGAATGCTCATTCAATTTTCACAGCAACTTCCAACACAACTCAGAATGATCATTGATAACATTCGTCATAAATTGCAGCATAAAGTTGATCTCCTAGAAGCAGATATTGCTCCATTACAAGAAGAAGTGGATGCAGTTAAGGCAGAAAATCATGGTTTACGCTTACATATTCAACAGCTTCAAGATCAACTCGCACAGAAAGATGCTTTGCTGTGTCAAAAGGATACCGAAATCAGCACGCTGAAGCAAGAAATCATTGATAAAACAGATGCAATGACTACCATAGGAAATGAATTGCAGAGCACGCGAGAAGCATACAGTGTCTTAGAAGAAGCTTCGCAGTCTCTGGCTAGAAATGTACTTAAAGCTGAACTAGAGCTGCATAAGACTACCGAAACCTTGTTCAAACCTGATCAAGAGTTACAGGAAGAATTGGGACGATATCTCAAATTGAAGAAAGAATTCGAAGGAATGCAGAAAGAAATAGATGCCTACTACAAAACCATGCAGTCTCAATCTGAAGAATTGGAGAGACGAGAGAAGCAATTAGGAGCTCAAGCTGACAGACTTTCAAGGGTAGATGATCAGATCAATGAGATGAAATTGCACCGCGATGCAGCACTGGCAAATGATTTCTACCTGCAAGAGGCCTTTTTGCAGACACAGGCTGAAATTTTGATGAGTCAGGTAATTGCAGCAAGTTCAGTTTGAACTGATGCTTAGCGCATAGAACCAGAAATTCTAAGAAATATGTTAGACTCGCTGAAACAAAAGATCTCAAGAACCTTTAAGTTAGCCAGAGCCATGTATATACAGGGTATAGTAGATGTTGGGAAAGATGGATGGATGATCCAAGAGATTGAGTAGGTACTGCTAAAACTTGCTTTGTACCAGCCCTCTTTAGCTTCAGACTTGATTAGTAAACTCCCTTAGCTTTCCAATGACACCACGAAATGGCCCATGTCCTTTGGAAATGAAGTGTGTAATGATTGAATCAAAACAGACAACTTTGGAAGTCACAAACTCAAGAAAACCCTCTATTTTTGTCTAGACACCTGCTGAATGTTTTGCTCAGTGTGACCAGCACAGTAGCAATTGATAAAATTCCTTCTAGGGGTATTCAATTAGCTTAGTAAGCTAACATTTGCAAGTGGAATGATGTAAAATAATGAACTATGCTAAGAGAAATTAATTTAGCAAGATTTGGTATACCCCCAACTTTTTAGGACTGTAGCAGAGATAGACCAGTGAGCACCTCAACAATGATTTCTCTGAATTGGCTGAATGAAATCACTTCAAACTCTGTCAGAATGTAGATGCCTTTGAGCTGAATCCAACAAGCTTTGAATCACTGAATTTGATGTATTATTGACTGAGATATGCCCTTGACAAGTTGACAGACTTTTGAGTAGACTAGCAGAGAACACAAACATGAATGATGTAAATGTATCTATTGATTAACACTTGTGTACAATCCCATTGGCATGGATAGCATTTCCAAATGGTGTAGAGAGGTTTAGGCTATGGTATAGTCCTTACACACACTCAAACTCAATAGAGTAAGCCTCGGAAATGAAGAGATATACCCGCGACTTTTCCAAGTACATTTTATAGGATATGTGCAAAAATTTGAATTCAAATTCAAATTTTGGCTTCCTATGATCAAGCTCCTAAAAGCTTGGAGATATTCTCTCAATCAAATAAGCTACTTTTTCCACGACTCACTTTGGTAGGTGATTACAAAAGATTCCAAGTCATTTTGACTTTTACAAATGAGGTAAAGTGGTAAGTAATCACTAGCATATGTTCGTATGGTTCTTTATGTATGTAGAGTCTTCATGATAACTTCTAAGCCAAATGTGTAGGCTTGTGATTTACACCAACAGCTCCCCCTCAAGACAAACATTTTGGCTTAAGTCTTCATCTTCAATCTTCAAGTACATCCTGCAATCCAATCATAGATTTGAACATGCAAAGTTTGGTCCCATCCAAAGCTTTAGTCAGCAAATCTTCACATTGCATGTTGGTTGACACATAGGTCAGCTGAATGTCCTTGCTTAGTAACTTCTCCCTCACATAATGATAATGAACTTCTATGTGTTTGGTCCTAGCATGATAGATAGGATTAGCTGCAAGGTGAAGAGAACTTGTATTATCTCCAAAGATAATTGGTGGCCTAGTATATAAGCCTAATTGTGAATACAAAAGCTTAATCCAAATTGCTTCTTGAGTGGCATTAGCTAACCCTCTATACTCTACTTCTGTAGAAGACAATGCAACAGTTGGTTGCTTCTTTGCAGACCATGAAATTGGTTTGTCACCTGCAAAAGAAATGTATCCTGAAGTGCTCCTCCTATCATCCTTGCATCCTGCCCAATCTACATCTGAATAAACTTTTATATCAATATCTAAAGTGTAAGGAAAGTATAAACCATGGTTCTGTGTACCCTTGAGATACTTCAAGATCCTTTTTGCAGCCTCTAAGTGAGGTATCCTTGGCTTGTGCATAAATTGACTTAGCACACTAACTCCATATGCAATATCAATTCTTGTAAGAGTAGCATAGTTCAAGCTACCTACCATACTTTGATAACCTGTAATGTCTTGGACTTCATCACCTTCATGGGCACTTAGCTTTAAGTTCACCTCCATTGGAGTACTAGCTGCTTTAGCATCCTGCAAGTGAAATTTCTTCAACATGTCCTGCACATACTTCTTCTGAGTAATGTATATTCCTGAATTAGTGTAAACTAATTAAAGTCCCAAAAAATACTTCAATAGCCCAAGATCATTGATCTTGAACTCCTTCATAATTTGGCTTTTGATGCTTCTGATTCCATTGACATCATTTCCTATAATGATGATGTCATCAACATAGACACAGAGATAGATTATCTCTGAATTACTTCTCTTAATGAACAGAGAAGTGTCAGCCTTACTCATGACAAAACCTTGGTCTTGGAGGTATGTAGTTCGCCTGTAATTCCATGCCCTAGGTGCCTGCTTCAATCCATATAAAGCCTTCTTTAATTTGCAAACATAAGTTACCCTCTTAGGGTCTTCATAGCCAAGAGGTTGTGACATATAAACCTCTTCTGAAATCCATCCAGTCAAGAAAGCATTCTTGACATCCAATTGGTACATGTTCCAATTCTTTGATGCAGCCACACTCACCAACACTCTGATTGTTGGCATCTTGGCCACAAGAGAAAATGTTTCTTCATAATCAATGCCTTGGGTTTGTTCAAAACCCTTGGCTACCAATCTGGCCTTGTACCTGTTAATTGTGCCATCAGAGTTTCTTTTCAATTTATAGATCCATCTGGATCCTATTACCTTCATGGAGTCCTTCTTGGGTACTAACTCCCATGTATCACTCTCCTTGACTGCTTCAATCTCCTCATCCATAGCTTCCTTCCATTCTGATTTTGTGATTGCTTCTTCATATGATCCTGGCTCTTCATTTAGCAAATCCTTTGCAAGATAAATTGAATGTTTAGTAACAAGAGATGTATCATACCCATATCTGATAGGTTTTTTGCTCTCTCTTTGAGACCTTCTGATTGATTGAGTTCAAGATTCTGGTATGTCCTCAAGCTTCTTCATCTTCATTTTGCCTTTGGAATTCCATGCCTTGAACTCTTCAAGGTTGATTGTATCTTCATCATCTGAACTTGACTCTCCATCCTGAGTAGGTTCCTCCTTTGTAAGTTTTGGAAATTCTTCTTCCAAATCATAGGGTAGTTTGACCTTCCTGCATTCATTCTCATACCAAGAATCATTCTCATCAAAGATCACATCTCTGCTTACCATAAATCCCTTATTGGTAGAGTTATAAAACCTGTAACCTTTTTTATTTAAATCATATCCAATGAAAATACATTTTTCAGCCTTTGGATCTAGCTTTCCTCTTACCTGTGAAGGAATGTGTACATATGCTACACATCCAAAAATTTTGCAGTGATCCAATGATGGTCTCTTACCATGCCATGCTTCATATGGTGTCATACCATCAAGTGACTTTGATGGTAACCTGTTTATGAGGTAGGTGGCAGTAGAGACACTCTCTGCCCATAGATAGTTAGGTAATTTCTTCTCATTAAGCATAGATCTAGCTGTCTCAACAATTAACCTATTTCTTCTTTCAGCTACCCCATTCTGTTCAAGAGAGTACCTTGTGGTTATTTCCCTTTTGATGCCTCTGTCCTGCAAGAAGTTCTCAAATTCATTGGAGAAGTACTCACCTCCTCCATCTGACCTTAGCCTCTTCAAATTCCTTCCTGTCTGATTTTCAACTAATGCAAGATATTTCTTAAAACAATTAAATACTTCATCCTTGTGCTTCATAAAGTATAATACAGTCCATCTGCTATAGTCATCAATAAAAGACACATAGTACCTTGAACCTGAAATTGAGGGGTCTTTGCTAGGTCCCCATACATCTGTGTGTACAAGCTCTAGATAGTCTTCATGCATATATCCTTTCTTGGAGAAGGGTAACATGTGAGACTTACCAAATTGACAAGCACCACACTTGTAAATCATATGTTGCTTGGATACATTAGGTATCCCAAGCACACATTGGTTCCTGCACATTTTCTTCAAGGTCCTTTCTCCTATGTGCCCTAATCTCTTGTGCCAAATCTCAAGCTCTAAAAGTGTTTGATCTTTATAACTGTATAATGCAATGTTCTTTGTATCTTCCAACTCAAAAGTGAAAAGTGTACCTAATTTTCTCCTTTAGCTATCCTTTTGAATCCATGTCTTGGGTCCTCCACAAATGCTCCATATTGATTGAATCTGACCTGCAACCCTTTCTCTACAATCTGACCAACACTCATTAAGTTCTTTGTAATGGTTGGTACATAGAGTACCCTGCTTAACAAATTCTGATTACCATCACAAGTCTTCACATTTCCAACTTTAACTACAGAATGCTTTGTATCATCACCTGTTTGGACTTGGTGTTTACCTTTTGGTTCCTCAAGATCAGAGAGTAGTGCAACATTTCTAGCCACATGATTTGAACACCCTGAATCCATATAAAATAAGTGATCATCATTTGTACCTGACTTTGAAGTCATGTTCATGATCAAGAGAGAGTCATCCTGCTCCTCTGTGTAGTTGTTGTAATCCTTTGTGTTTTTGAATCCTCCTTGGTAGTTGCCATTGTAATTGTTGTTGTAGTTGTTGTTGTAATTGTTGTTGTGGCCTTGGTGATGGTTGAACCTTCCTCTAGACTGGGAGTATCCACCTCTTTGGTAGCCTCTTCCTCTCTGATTTTTGTAATTCCTGTAACACTCATCTGTGGTGTGATTTGATAAGCCACAAATGTTACATGGTGATGAGTTATAGGGTCTCCCCCTACCTTGCTTACCTCCTCTGCCCCTTCCTCTTGAAGATCTACCTCTCCCTGCATAGTTGGCTTGGGAGGTAGAGCCTTCATCTTCCACTTTTCTACTCTTGCCTTTATCCTTAGATTTCTTATCAGTGTATAGGGCAGAAGAGTTGTTACCTTTGGAAGTATCTCCACTCTTGGTAAGCTTTGCTTCATGTGTAAATAGTTGTCCCATGAGAGTTGTGAGATCTGGAGTGTGCATGTCCATGTAGAGATCCATTGCAGTGGTGAAGTTTTCCCACTTGTCATCAGCTTTGATTCCATTGATTACCTGCCTTACAATTTGTTCCTCTTCAATCTCTTCTCCTATACTTGCTAACTGATCTGCAACATCTTTGATCTTGGTCACAAATTTTGAAACAGCTTGCTTAGGTTGCTTTCTTAGTGTTGTGAATTCAATCCACAACTGATTTTTCCTAGCCCTTGTATTGGAGGAAAAATATGATGACAAGGTTTCCCAAGTCTCTTGGGAAGTCTTACAATTTTTGATATGATGTAAAAGAAAGTTAGATATAGAGTTGAGTAAATAAGACCTTGCCAATGCATCCCTTGCACACCATGTGTTGAGTTTTTCTTGTTCCTCCTTGGTTGGCAAACCTCTTGCTTTGAATGAGGGCAATTCCTCATCTCCTGAGATGTATCCATAGAGACTCCTTCCTTGTAAGTAGGTCTTTATCCTTAGATACCAAGCTTGATAGTTGTTCCTGTCCAATTTATCAATGAATGAAGGAAAACCATCTCCCATTTTACCTTATTTAATTAAAAATATTAACTTATGAAAAGAAAACATACATATGAGCAGATAAGTCTCTTCTTGCAAATGGAGCCATAGAGGATCCGTCCTCTAGCCATTGGGTACGCATCTATATGGTAAAGTCTAATTCCTCATCGAGCGTGTCTGCATACTTATGCATGACAGCCCCTAAGGAATCAAGCAAAATGTTCCCTCTCATAAGATTCTTTATGAGATTAAGTTTTGCCTTTATCTCTCTACAATGATCCTTACTATCTATACATATAAAACAAAATGGATAAGAAATCAATATATATGTATGTGTGTATATGTGTGTATATATACATGTGTATGTATATATACGTGTATGCATATTTATGTGTGTATGCATGTGTATGTGTGTATGTGTGTATGCATGTGTGTATGTATGTGAGTTTGTGTGTATAGGTGTGTATGTATATGTGTGTGTATCTATATGTATGTATGGATATGTGTGTGTATGTGTGTGTATGTGTATGTAGGTGTGTATGTGAGTGTATGTATGTGTGTATGTGGGTGTGTATGTGTATGTATGCATGTATGTATGTATGGATATGCATGTGCATTGCATATGCATATCTATGTATGTGTGTGTATGTGTATATGTGTGTGTATGTGTATGTGTATGTGTATGTGTATGTGTATGTGTGTATGTGTATGTATGTGTTTCTATCTGTGTGTACGTATATGTGGGTATATGTATCTATGTATGTGTATGTATATGTTGTGTGTGTATGCATATGTATGTATAGCGTGTGTATGTGTGTATGCATATGTGTGTATACATGTGTATGTGTGTGTATATGTGTGTGTATATGTGTATGTATGTGTATGTATACATGTGTATGTGTGTGTATGCATATGTATGTATAATGTGTGTATGTATGTTTTTATATGTGTATATGTGTGTATGTTTGTGTGTATGTGTGTGTCTCTATGTGTGTGTATGTGTACGTGTGTGTATGTGTACGTGTGTGTCTCTATGTGTGTGTATGCATATGTGGGCGTATGCGTGTGTGTGTAGGTATATGTGTGTATATGCATATGTATGTATAGTGTGTGTATGTGTATCGTGTATTCATGTGTGTGTATGTATGCATGTGTGTATGTATGCATGTGAGTATATGTATGCAGGTGAGTGTATGTGTGTGTCTATGTGTTTGTATGTATGTGTAACTATTTGTATGTGTATATGTATATGTGTGTGTAAGTATATACATGTGTATGTGTATGTGTATGTGTATGTGTGTGTCTATGTGTGTGTATCTATGTGCAAGTATCTATACATGTATGCATATGTATGTATGTGTATGTATGCATGTAAGTGTATGTATGCATATAAGTATATGTATGCATGTGAGTGTATGTGTGTGTGTGTATGTGTAAGTATATGTATGTGCATGTTTGTGTATGCATATGTGTGTGTATGAGCTCGTGTGTATGTATGCATATATATGCACGTGTGTATGTATGTATACGAATGCATGTGAGTATATATGCACATGTGTGTATCTATGCACATGTGTGTATGTCTGCACATGTGTGTGTATGTATATGTATGTGTGTGTGTACCTGTGTGTATATGTGTGTATGCATGTATTTGTATGTGTTTGTATGCATGTGTTTGTATAGTGTGTTTGTGTGTGTATATATGCATATGTATGTATGTATGTATGTATGTATGTATGTATGTATGTATGTATGTATGTATGTGTGTATGTTATATGTATGCATGTGAGTGTATGCGTGTGTGTCTATGTGTGTATATGTATGTGGAAGTATATGTATGTGTATGTGTATATTTATATGTGTGTCGATATGTGTGTATGTATGTGTAAGTATCTATATGTGTATGTGTATGTGCATGTGTGTGGACATATCGCCACCCATTGTACCTCCCACATCCCCTATACTTCCCCCTTCTCCCACTCTCCCTCCACCCACATCACTCACACTCACAACTCCAACATGCAATGCGTCCACTACCGCCTTCCCCATTTCCGAATCACTTGTATTTGTACATATAGAATTTGCATCTATCAATGTGGATATTGCTTTTAACACCATGCTTGAGTGTGCGACTCAACTATGAGAGGAGTAGCAACACTTGGAAGAGAGAAATGAAGCACTCAGTACAAAGTCCACCCAACTACACAAAATGGTGAGAGAACTAGAAATGCGCAACAAAATCTTACATGAACAATATAACACTTTACAACTAGCCTACAATGAATTAGAATCCAAACTTCTGCATATGGAGCAAGAGGTGGTAAAAAAAATTAAAGACCTTGTACATGCACAAATAGAGTGAAACAAAAGGCTTCAACACAATATGGGCTTGTTGTGAAGACATATGTCAACTGCTATAGAGGAAAAAAGCATCTTAAACAACAGAACCAGGACAATCTAGAGGTAGCAATCAAAAGTTCCCCTAGTGAACAAATCAATCCTTCATGATTCCAAGCAATGCCATCAAAAACAATCTGCATTCTTCTAGAAGAACATGCCAGCTTTCTCAAGTCCTATGATCAATTGCAAGAGGAGATTAACCAATTGCACAGTCAACAACCATCCACCAACACACAAGTTCCTGAGGCTATTCCAGTTGGTGCAACGGCAAAGAGATTGAAGCCTTACATAAGAAAATCATGGAACTCCAAACAAATCTATTACAATATGAGAGGCCATCATCACCACAAGAAGTGTCTAAATCTGAAGAGTTAGTGGAGATCCCAATTGAAGAAACATTAGAAGATTCGTATGAATCCCAACCAATACCAAGAATTCTAGCCACTAAAGAGGGCGAGAAGACATATGAAGCACCAATCCCTTAGTGGCTTAAACAACTTGAAGAGATAAGATGTACCCACAACAACCATGTGACTATTCAAATACAATCAATGTCTAATCTTGAAGAAACGGTGCTCAAATCAAGATACTTTAAAAACATGTCGCATAGACACTTGATCACAACTTTTAAATTGAAATATATGCCCTACTTTGTGATATTGGCCAATCACAATGTGGAGATCATGAGAGTGGAACGTAGTGAGCTATGTTTGCCAAGCAATATCCCAAAAATGGCTCAATGTGGCATAATATTCTAGCCCAATTGGAAACCACATTTTCTAGAAACTTACCCAAAGATGATGAAAACATGGTCCAATGCACCACTACACATCAATTATAATCCATGTTAAGGTATTGTGCCTTGACGATGTCCATGGCCATCATTTGTAGTAAAGATGAGGCATAATCCTAGGTGTTCAAATTTATTGAACTACCCATACTTCACTCCACCCCCAGGACTTCACATTATAGCCTATATGGTGTTGACTATTCACCATTGGAACCCCCTATTGAAGAATATGCATGATGTAGCCAAACAGATGTGTAAGAAAATTTTTGAGCTCATGACTATAGTTTTTAAAACGTCCCGCAATTTCAAAGCTTTCCATATCTCGTCACTAGGCTTTAATGAAGGTAATTTCGATCTGGTATATGATATGAGAAAAACACCTTCCATGAACATTGTATAAACTTGGCACATACACATTAAGTATTTACTTGTCGGCTACAATCATACCTTTCAAAATATGTTCTCTATGGGCTTCTAGGAGTACAACTCAGATATCTTCTTAGCATGGCCCACACACTTGTTACACCTCTTCGCAGTAGAACAGACTATATATGTTGAACAGTTACATGTGCCACATCTAGATATTTTAAATGCAACGGATTGGGATTGCCTCATGATGTATTTAGCACATGGCTTATGACTTAGAGAACATGAATTGGCCATGCATGTGGTCCAATATTACACCCAACCCCACCCAAACCAAGGGTCTTTCAAGGATGATAGATGCAACCGAGGGGGGTTGTTAATAGTCCAAGAAGATTAACACATCAAGGAAGCTTGAGACAAGGAAGTCAAAGACAATAATCATGGAGAGAGGATCAAGGAGGACCAAGAATACAAGGAAGTCAAAGAAGACATGATGAGTAGGCCAATCATTTTTGTAGATCATGCATACGTCAAACATTGATTTTTATCACTACACTTCATTATAAATTCCATTTTTGGTAAACTCAATTTTCTTCAAGTTGATCCATCCTCAAGCTTGAGGAGTAGTAAAACAACATATGTATCAAATCTCATAATTTTTTGAGCCCATTTGAGCCTTCAAATGAGCTAGGGAACCTAATTTCTAACTAGACTAGACACTTGGTCTAGACAAGGCCTAACCTAGATAGGAAACTATAAAAGGAGCTAGAGAGCTCAATTTTGAGGTTTTATTTTTTATGTAACTTTGTATGAAGAGAAATTAAGCACTAGATTCCATTGTTCTCTCTCTTTGTCTTCCCTTGTATGTGTGTGTGTGCATGTTTGTATGTATGTGTGTGCATGTTAGTGTGATTCTCACTCATCTCACCTCCCCCATGTGCACACACAAGAAGGCTCCTGCATGCAACTCCACAAGGAGAAGGAGAGGGAGTCCCGCCCCCATTCTTTTTTGTAAAAACTAAAATCCCAATAGCACTATATGTAGGCATTTTGGTTGTAATTTATGTTGCATGTGGGATAGAAGAAGACTAGAGAATTTGTTTCTCCATCAACGATGAATCAACCTCCTCTATACACTCTTCATGTGCCTCCTCTTCTGAGCCTTGAGCTTCAAATTTAATGCTATTTCTCCTCTTTATGAAGAAGAGATCCTTTGGATCTTCAAACAATCATGAAGAGAAAGCATGAAGCAAGAACACGTCCATGAGAAGGGATTAAGAGAAGATGATAAAGTTATTAAGAGAAGATGATAATTTTATTGAGAAGATGGGAAAGTTTCTCATGCATGCACATCCATGAGCCCACATGAATAAACATATCTCCCTTCATGCTTCCATGTGAAATAGAGAAGACAAAGATATTATTTTCTTCTTATAATCTATTCATGTCACATCTATTTCCTCATATGTACATTTTCCACTCCCCTTCCATGCATGCTCCATATGCACTTGTCCCTCATCCATGCACACGTATGAGGATCCGAATAGAGGAAGGGAGTGAGAGAAGAAAGAAGATTAGAAGAGAATCTAAGTATGGCAAGAGAGAAGGTTTGGAGGGAATGAGCTGAGAAGAAGATGCAACTCAAAGATCATCGAGAAGAAGGGAAAATATGTCTTCATGCTTTTGTAAGTTCCTATTTGTGAAGATAGCAAATCATGCCGAGGGAACTTTCTTCCCCTCACTTGAGGTATCAAACAATGTCTTTTTCTTGGTTTTTTCCTTGTGTTCTTTAGAGCTTGTACTATAGGCTTATAGTTTGAAACTTGGGAAAATATATTTCAAAGCTCTTTGGTGAACTTTCAAAGTGGCATGTAAATACAAGAACTTAAAGTCTCAGGAAACTTAAAGATTTGCAAAGATACTAAGTGAAATAAAAGATCTATGTCATTGTATTAGCATAACTTCAATAGAACGTATATTAGAAGACTTCAAAAATGACTACGTAAAGGATAAACAAGAACTTTATCAACTTTATGTATAAGAAATTTGCAACTTTGACATGATTCTAATAAGAGATCATGCTAATCAAGATAGTAGCCTCCAACAAATTCTGACAAGAAGTTCAACATAGGAGACTATGGGATATAGTACAAGAATGTATAAAGGGAGCATAAGAATGTGACTAAGGATCAAAATAAAGAAACATAAAAAGTACCTAGATTTTATCTTATTACCTAAGACTAAGTATTATAAGTGCATAAGGATATTCAATAAGTAAGTAAATTATTTGAATCAAGCTAACTAGTTTCAAGAATAAAGGGGATTCATAAGAATCCATACTTATAAGAATCAAATTTTGGATTTGAAAGAATCTATAATATCATAAAGAATCTATGTTTGGATTCTATTGGAGTTCCATTTGAGATATGGAATTCAAAATAGGTTTGATGAAGAAATTCATACTTGCTTTAGTAAGGATGTGACACATAGATTGGAAGGAGGATCCACTGGTATGGGACAATGGATACAATTTCCCTTTGCGAAATTTTATTTTATGGACAAGGAAAAAGGGACTCAACATTTATGGATAGAATTTTTCATTAAAGTAGGAGGAGAATGTTTTCTTAAGACAACATATGTATGTTGTAGGGAAGAATTGTTCTTTCCAAAGTAAAACCTTTATCTCCATAACTTTGCCTACTTATGATAAGTAAAACTATTAAGTATGTGAATTTGGTTGTCTAGAACACAACAATGAATAAAGGAAAAAGGTTCAACTTAGTAGTCTAGTGGGAATAAGTCTACTTTACTTGTAGAGACAAATCCAAGAAGGCATTTTTTTTCTAGGAAGTAACTCTAGCTTTATCCTAGAATAATGGTAAAGGTTGAGAGTTTATATTTTAGATTGCCTTTATAAGAGTGGAACTATCATATTATAGGGAATAAAGAGATGAATTAATCTTATTGGTTAAATTGAGTCTCACTTGAAAACTCTAAGACGCAAAGATGTTATTGCTATGTCCACTAACAGACTTTAACTTGATGAGGAAGATCTAATTGATTACATAAAAAAGACCTTTAGTGGACAGTAATTAAAAGTGTGGACACACTTAGAACTGTCGGGGCACTCTTTTCCCTCTTTAGGAGGTTTTCTTTCGCTAGCTTGTATATATGCCTATAACCTTAATGGATCACTTATCATTGTACATTCACTTGGTAATACATTTTATGTTGTTTTGTTCTCCAAGATTCTTCTTCTTCCTTGTTCTATTCATGTGCTTCCACAGACCTTGATCTATAACAATTGGTATCAGAGTAGGTTTCACTTCGTCTAGTCCAACATCGACATCCCTTCACTCATACTCTCAAAATAGCATGAAAATTGGCTAGCATACTTGGGGCAATTAGGAGTTCAAAATGGCTTCACTCTAATGGCATCAAAATTTTGATTTGAGCTCCTTTCATCCTCCAACCACACTATCATAGTGACTATGTACTTTATTTCCTCTTTTTGTACCAAATATATAAGCAGGCTTCCATTCACTAGTACAAGCATCTCGAAGTTTGCTACAAGTGTAGCAAAGCTTGAGGGAGTATTTTTGTTCAACGTTTTTAGATATAATCAATTTTTTGCATCAAGGTATTTTGTCATTGGCCATGGCTAAAAGCAATAATGTATTTTTTATATTGGTTGTTGAGGATAAGTTGGATGGTACTAAGTACCCATTGTGGGCATGATTCTTCATGTATTAGTAGAAAAAGGGAGCATTTGATTTCTCTTGATGAAAATTTTCTAGATAGTTCACTTATGGACACTCCTCTTAATAGTCTTCTAGATTCATAGTAGAGTTTTACTTCTACTCTTTGGTTGATGATGAGAGGCAATCCAAATGCCTTGAGGATTTAATCTCCATTTTATTGCAAGAAGATTATTCTAGGTAGAATAGGTAAATTATGTGTGTTGTAGATCAAATTTTCTTAGGTATTCATAAGGGAAAAGGTAAATGAAGCTCATCTACTAGTAAGAAAAAATATTCTAACATTTCACAATCAAAGAAGGAAGACAAAGATGACAAGAATGCAAAAAAACAGAAATAGTTTTACAAGTACTATAAGGCAAATCATGTCATAAAGAGTTTTCCTAAACTCACTATAAAGAAGGCAAAGAAGAAAGAGGTTTGAATGGCTGTTGCAGAAGCCTCTACACCTAAAATAGAATCTACTATCTTGTTCAAAATTAAGAATGGGCATTTACTACTATTTGTAGCTATGGCCTATCTTCTCAACAACAATGTGTGTTTGTAGTAGAATCGGATGTTTGGCAATTTGATAGTGGTGCAACCAAACATATTTCCTCATAGTGTAGCTCCTTCACTTGAATTGAGCGTGCTCATACAGGGAATACTATCCCATGTGCTAACAACTCCTCTTATCGTGTTATGGGATGGTAAAGATCATTCTCACTACTGATGATGGTAATTCTTTCACATTGTCAAATGCCTTATATGTGTCACGGATCAAGGAAAATATGTTGTCAGTTTCAGCATTAGCCAAGATTCCCTTGGTTTTCTAATTTCTTTATGATTCATGATCTATCGAATGCTAATGATATATGTAGAATTCATGATCTCTCGATGCTCATGATAGATGTACAATTCATGATCTCTCAAAGAACTAGAGTTTATCATTATAAAGGCTTGCCATGGTGGAAACCCATCCATTGCTCATAAGTGTGTCTTTGCTTATCTAGCATATGCATTAGTGATTAAAGAAATGTGTAGGAAATTGGATGATAAGACAATGAAATGTATTTATGTTGGGTACAATTCTAAGAGCAAAGGCTATCATCTCTATCATGCATAGATTAAACACATTCTAGTTAGTAGTGATGTTATTTTTGTGGAAAATAAAATTTAGCCCTTATTATCATGTACCAAGGAGACATCAATAATTAGCTTGAAGTATGTGTATGGCACTTTGCTGCATCTTTTTGCTAGTGGACACTCTATTGTTGGTCCAAATGAGGCAATTTATTAGCCTCATAGGTTCCAAATGATGATGCTAATCATTCCATTTAAAATGCAGGTTTACATGATGCACATGTTGATAAGCGGGCTAATATATAAGAGGGAAAAATTATGCCTAAATGGTCTGTGCACACCTTGAGATATAACAAACTATATAGAGCTTGCCATATCATACTCGTTCAAGCTCTCACAATGCTTTCTTTGCATCAAATTATTATGCAATAATGATTGTCTCTAATCCTTGAGCCTCTTTCTTTTGATGAAGCACAAAAATTCAAAAATTTGAATGGCCGGAATGCAGTGATGCTATTGTTACCTGATTGGAAATTATTAATCACTCTTATTCATCACTCAAAACAGGACTTACAACTATGTAGAACATTTGTTTTTTGTTGTTGATTCAAACGCTAACATCAACTTATGCTAATGGAAGTTTTCAGAAACAAAAGAATGAGAAGGAAATGCTAAGAGGTTTATTTCTTAATGAGGAAAGAGAACGAAAAAGAAACATATTAGATTCCATCAACAAGTTTCCATAAAAAGTATAAAAATGAAAACCAGTTATGATGAAAAACTATTAAATATAATGAGAAAAGTAAAACGTTTCGAAAGACACACAAAGTTGTAAAATTGCGCCTTGATCACACAATAGTTTATATATTTTGAGGAGTGTGACATGAATGAATGATTAGCACCTTGACACGAGTGATTAACACCTGCCAACGCCTTTCATTAGTTCGAAATTAGCATGATTTATTCATTCACGGAATCCAAGGATTAAGCAGACAGTTTAATCAAACCATCAAAGAAAGAATTGCTTAATGGAGAAGCTAAATGTTATGACACTGAATAGGCGTCGGAGCCGAACAGAAGAAAGCGGATTCTGCGTGTACGCTGCATCTATTTAGGCCCAATTCAGACTGAGTGGCGGAACTCATGCCTCACGCGCTCAGTCCAATAGGCTTTAAACAACTGTCACTTTTCCGGGCATAGCTCTTCACACAGAGCGGCGGTACAGGGGCATAGTCATGGTGACCTGGCGGTACAGAAACAGTGAAGTGATGCCGACCCCCCCCTCTGCCCCAGCGCTCAGGCTTGCATACGTGGAGATACAAAATAATAAAATATTGATCAAACCTCGTGCTTGCATACGTGGAGATACATAGATATGCTCTGAACGTATGGTTTCAATAGTCTGATTTGCAAGGCCGAACTTCCTTTATTTAAAAAAAAAAAAAATAGTCTGATTTGCAAATTTGCAACGTCTTCATTTGTTTTGTCTCATTTCCAACTTCTTCTTCTTTATCATGTTATGTATTAAAGTGTTTGATTATCTCATGAGATGATAAATCTATTCTTTATTTTTGTATGGATAAATTATTCAAATTATGAAAAAGAAATGAAATTAACTCATTTCATTTGTTAGTTCCGCCACCCCTTGTATTCACACTTGGCGGTGGCACAAAACAAAAATAACATTGTTCCACCCTTAAGTGTGAATAGATGGGTGGTGGAACATCCTACTCTTCTCCAGTTCCACCTCAAACTTGAGGATTTTCTACCCTTGTTCCACCGCCCCAATGTGAAGCCACCTTTAGTAGCTCACGGGTACCCAAGTAGTGGAAAACTTCCAGTCATAGAGGACGTAAGCACCATTCTCTTGTTCAGGAAGGCGGGAGGAGAATCCGACGTACGATTCTGGATTGACGATGCTGGACAGACGAAGATTGCGGTAGTTGAGGTATAGACGCGCAGTTTTTTTGTTGGGCATGACGGTGGTGTTAGCTGCGAATCCTAGGATCTGCAGTCGCACTTGCAGCAGCTGTTTCTGGGCGTCGTAGTCGATGAAGACGGCGAGCTTGCGGTCTACGACTTGCCGGAAAGTACCGAGAGAGTTGGCCGCTGATGACTTTACGCTATTGATATCGATGCCCACATGTGGAATCTGGGGATCATTGAATGTCTGCACGGTGGATCTTCTCGAAATGTCAATCTCCACCGCCAGCGTCTTCGTGTTTCCACCGCGCAGGGACATACCTGTTTTGTCGTCGATCTCGAACAGCCCAAAGCTCTCGGGTCCGCTGCTCCCCACCTTCTGGTCTGGAGTGATCGCAAATGCAATGCCGCCTCCGAATGAGTTGAAATTCCCGACCTCGACTCGGTCGCCGCTCCTCAGGAATGCCACCACGAACATCGTCGAGAAGGACGCTGCATACCCTGAACGAGGAAGCCACAGTTGCACCCTCTTTTTGTATTGGTACCTTGCAGATATGACGTTGTCAGCAGACAAAATCACCTGCTTCGCTTGAGCTCCGATGGTGCAAATGTCGCTAGGTTTCAAGAGGGTATCAGCAGATCCGTCAATGCTACAGTTAATTGTGGATGTGAATGGTGGAAAGGAGAGTTGAATACCCTTAAGCGGAAGCGCCTCTACCGAATGGGATACTCCAATCAGCAATACCAAAGGCATCAAAAGAAACCTTCCTGCAAGAGGGAACATGATGATAGAACGTACGCTATAATACTGATGGATTCGCAGCGTGGTGTATTCGTGTGTTTGTGCGAGCGAGAGAGAGAGAGAGAGAGAGAGAGAGAGGGTGGAAACTTGAAAGGCCGGTTATTGTGAAGGAAGCGCCGTGTCAAGCAGTTCTTATAGTAGAAATTCAAAGTCCCCTCTGTATTCTATGGTCTATCCGCATACATAATACGCTGCTAGTTGCAGGCATGTAGCTAGCCATAAACGCGTTGTAGTAGGCTTTTCCTTGTTTGCATATGGACCCTTTTACTTCCACAGGAATTTGGATTAACAAATATGGACCCTCTTAGTATACAGATGAAGGGGTATAGAGCCCATGGATCCTCTTATGTAACAAACACAGTCATTCAACTTCTTTTATGTCAGTTGTAACATGTTTGAATCGATTGGAGGTACACGTTCTCTGCATAATGTCGAATTAAGTATAACAGAAAACCTTAAGTCAATGGAGAGAGAAAGAGAGAGGAAGTGCCATTAATGTCATCCATATCCATGTCTAGCTGTAGTTATAGTACAAGTTCAAGGTCCGCCTCTATACTTTTATGGTCTGTCCGCAAACGCAATAGGGTGTTAGTCACAAGCATGTACTTAATCGCACGAGTCATTAATGTCATCCATGTCTAGCTGTACTTAATAGTACAAGTTCAAGGTCCTCCTCTGTACATTTACGGAGAATGTACTTCACCACTTGCGGCTTGTAATCTCGAATTAATTCTAACAGGCAATTCTTCAAGTCAATGGATTACTAAACAAGTCAAGGTCACAGAGTACATCACAAAATCAGATTGTCAATGCAAAGTTTGACAACCGTAGATTGTCAAGGCTTAAATCTGACGGGCAGGACAAAAATGTTATATGATAGGCAAAATGTTGCTTTTATATTATGATTTTTGACATATCTATATATAATTAGTAATTACCTATCATTTTTCTGTCACTACTAAATTAGAAAATTTCCTGTCATTTTATGTATTTAATATGTATATTGCATGTGTATGCCTTTTATAGATCTAATATGTATCTAATTAGTAAATTTCCTGTCATTTTATATATCTAATATGTATAATGCATGTGTATGCCTTTTGTAGACATATCAATATTTCCCATATGAAAGGTAGAAGTAAAATTTTACCAATCATATCACATTTTTTCCTCGTGGAATTTGGGCCCAAAGCATGTGCCACGAATTTTGAAAAGGTTAATCTCTCTCTCTCTCTCTCTCTCTCTCTCTCTCTCTCTCTCTCTCTCTCTCTCTCTCTCTCTCTCTCTCTCTCTCTCTCTCTCTCTCTCTCTCTCTCTCTCTCTCTCTCTCTATATATATATATATATATATATATATATATATATATATATATATATATATATATATATATATATATATATATATATATGTATGTATGTATGTATGTATGTATGTATGTATGTGTGTGTGTATATATATATATATATATATATATATATATATATATATATATATATACATACATACATACACACACACACACACACACATATATATATATATATATATATATATATATATATATATATATATATATATATATATATATATATATATATATATACATACATACATACATACATACATACATACATACATACATACATACATATATGTGTGTGTGTATGTGTGTGTATGTAACTATCTATCTAGATATGTATATATGCTTTCATTTACCTATCCATATATTTATTCATTTCTCATATGCCTATATATTCATCTATTTATCCATTTATTTATCCATCTACCTATCTATCCATCTATCTATCCAACTTATTCATTTATCTATGTATCCGTCTCTCTATCTATTCATTTACCCATCCATTCCATTATTCATCTATCTATCTACTTATTTATTTACCTACATATTGATTTATCTATCAATATATATCCAATTATTCATCTATCTATATACCTATCTATCTACCGATCTATTCAATTATCTATCCATTTAATTATTCATCTATTTATCTACTCATTTGTTTATCTATATATTGATATGCACATACACATATTGATTTATCTATGTATATGTCTACTTAGAGATGTATTAAATTTTCTATCATTTTATTTATGAGTATTATTTTTTTATTATTGCTTTTTTGAATTAGGATATTGCGAAAAAATCAATTATATTCAAAATTTTAATTGTATTTGATAATCTATTTGTCATATTTGTTGAGATCACAGGTGAAATAAAGAAGCACAAGAGGAAGTTTTTAGAAGAGTTCATCTACTCTTACATGTATGAAATGAGAGAGGATGAGGTAACATTATCAATGGATGTATTAAATTAAAAACATTTCATTAAACATTCATGTAAAAGAGTGTATATTAATATCAAAGACAAATTAGGAAGATAATCAAGAGGAGCAAAAGTGTATGGTGAGAAGATGAACAAAAGAGACAACTGCGATATTTGGAAAAATAGTAAAAGTGGCATGGGAACAATTAAATTTGTTGATTATCACTACCAGAATATGAAGAGAGGAAAGTGGGTGAGGCCAGATACTATTGAACAAGTAGAGGGACCAATGGTAGTAGCAGTGCAAGAATCATGTATAGATATGCATGTGAATATGGGAGAGCAAACATCCAATAACTTATGTTTACTCCCATATTCATCTATTCATTTCAAAATTGTAGCCCTCATGGGGGGAGGACAATATGGAATGGTCCACAAAGTCAAAATAAGACATGTGAGGTTCTGCAACACGATATTTGTAGCTAGATTATTCAAATTACATGGTGGTAATATGCACACAAGAGAGAACGAAGCAATGCACAAAGCCACAATTTTGCCTATTACCCATAGTGGGATCAGCAAGCCACTCGAAGTTTCCAGACACCATATTAAAAGCCCATATTTTATTTTCAAAATATGGAATGGTCGTATGCTTGACATAACACTTGCGCAAATGAACAAAGATTCATAAAATGAACCCTATAGCAAAACCATAAAATGCACAACGGGTGATACAGCTTCAATGAAGCTAAATGTTTGGAAGTTAATCAATGGAATGTTGTGGAGAGTCTCATTTTTGCATACTTGTAATATATTGCATAATCACTACAAGAAATAGGGGGGTGTAGCGATGCCCCCGAATTGAAAAAAAAAACGAGTACCGTATGCAATGCTAGCATCGCATAAGCGACGGTGATGATTTCAATTTTTTTTTTTGAAGGGGATACGTCACATAAGCAATGTCTGCGTTGCTTATGTGACACTAAATGTCTGCATCGCAAGTAGCATCATTGCCTAGCGACGTTACTGGCGACGTAGGAAAACTGGATAGCGACGCATATGCATCGTCCTTTCCAGAGCGTCGCATAAGCGACGCTCTGGAATGTTAAAAAAAAAATTCGAATTCTCCCGACACATTTGTGCCGAGATCTGGACGAGAGCAACAGAACGAGTGAGAGAGAGAGAGACGCAAAGAGAAAGACCAGGTATGCGCACACACACACTTACACACACATACATATGCATACACACACATATACACACATAAACACACACACATACACATAGACACACACACATACACACACAAATACACACACATATACACACATACACACATAATGTTGCATACACACACATATACATGCATACACACACACATATACATGCATACACACACACATATACATGCACACACACATATGCATACATAATGCACATGCAGACATACACATACATAATGCATACACATGCACACACATATACACATACACATACACACACATACACACACACATACACATACACACATATATGCATACACACACACATAGAGAGACATGCACACACATACACATACATGCATACATATGCATACATAATGCATATGCATATGCATACATACATTTATACTTACATGCATACACACACATATGCATACATAATGCACATGCATACATACACATACATAATGCATAGGCATACATAATGCACATGCATACATACACATACATAATGCATACACATATGCATACATACATGCATACACATACACACATAGACACATACACACACATAGACACATACACACACATAAATAGATACACACTCATAGACACACACATACACATAGACGTGCACACACATACACACACATATACACACACACATACACACATAATGATTCTTGTCAGGAAAAGAGGAACTCATTCCAAGAACTTTTATCAATCCATATCATAGTGATATCCTTGACTATGGTTACCAAGAAATTTTTCTTAGCTTAGTTGAAGAAATCAGTGCTAGAAGATCAACAATTTGTGAATTTCAACGTGTTGTTGGGGAAAAACCAACCATTGTTGAGAGGCATAGCTGTCCATCCAATTCCATGATGGCAATGATAAGGGCTAGAAGCAAAGGATCATTTTCAAACTTGATACAACAGTGTGCATGCTTAGGTTTACAGTCTGTAAACGAAGAGGAGTTGTTATTTTCTGACTTTCATAATGGTTTGGAAATAATTCATTCTTGCTTTTTAGATGGTTTAACCTCCAAAGAATTCCTTTATCATTTAGTGTCTTCTCGAAAAACCTGGAAAAGGGTATGGAGCTGAGGGGCCTAGAGAACTTTTTCGAAAATGTATGTATGGGTTAAGGGAAGTGTATTTAACATATGATGGTTATGTTCGGACACAAAGAGACAATCATGTAATACAATTCAATTATGAAGTTTTGGAGAACATCGAAGAGGCAGACTCGAAATCAAAGGATCCGTAGAGTCCTGACCTTGGTTCAGAGCCTGTTGGTGTACTGGCCATCACATCATTGATTGAACCACATTATAGTTATGCATTTCGCTAGTCTACACCAACAAAGAGTAATCCCATTGAATTGCTAAAGGTAATCTTTGACAATTATGATCTCTTCTTATAGTTTTGATTTTAATGTAATGTTGTTAAAACATAATTGGTTTTTGAGGTAAGACAAAACAAAGAAAACTTTGGGAAGTTCGATCATCATGATTTGTTTTCCCTTATCATTTTCTAGGAGACCATTCTAAGATGCTCTAGCACATCTTTGAAAGGCATAAATCACAAATCCATTCTTTCCATTTCTTCAAACACAATAAAGAGGAAAACTGATCCAGCAAGGGAAGCACTGCGGATTCAGAGACATCTTCACTGTTTCACACTTGGAATGTTACCAATTTATAAGACCATGATAGATTTACGTACCATCATCAAAATTTTTGTTAGCCCCTTTTTAATCTTTAGTTCATAAAATACTATTTTAAACTTGAAGAAATCATGCATTTTTATTGCAACACATACACATACACACACACATATACACACACACAAACATACACACATAGACACATACACACATAATGATGCATACACACATATACACATGCATACACACACATATGCATACATACATGCATACACATACACACAAAGACACATAGACACATACACACACATAAAAAAAAGTTTGATTTCTACTGGCACATTTGTGCGGGATTAACACGCAAGAGCAAGAAGAGAACGAGAGAGAGAGAGAGAGAGAGAGAGAGAGAGAGATCGCGAGAGAGAGAAGGCTGAGATTTCTGAATTGTTGGTTTAAAGTCATCAGTTAATATCTACCCAAGGAGGCCAAGCTTTACTGAAATTATCTTAGGATGGCATCCTTTCAAGCCATTTGATTTTAGAAAATCATTTTTGGCTGCTAAAACATGAAATTCAAATGTTAAATATGTATTGTGCCTCTCCTGCTCCCAGGCCTACAATAACTAAGGCATCGGGTATAAAAGTTCCTTTGTGGATAGGGATATAGGTCTTAAATATGACCTTTCCCCTGGTGTAGAGTACACATATTTAAACAGCGTAGTTGTGCATGATCGCGAGATAATGCAGTGGCCTGTTGACAATAAATGGTTAACAGATTGCCATGCGGGAATTGTCCCAAGTCTTTCCTATCAAAAAGGGACTGAAACTGCTCTTCAGTTCCTAACATGCCTTCAAAATGTTCTGCATGAATGGCTTTTCCAAACAGGGTTCAGTGTTGGCTTGAAAGACATGTACTTAACAGATGAAATCAGAACATATAAAAAATTTCTTGAAGAGGTTCATATTGCTTAAAATATATATAGCAACAAAAACCCATTATTAGGTGCTTAAAAAAATAACTAACTCTTTTTTCTACCTGTTTGAATGTACGAAATGAAATTTCGTAGATACCAACAATAGTTCCTACGTAACCAAGTTCGCTATCTATAAGGTTCATGTCTTTTGCACTAGCATGTGATACTTGCTTGAAAGAAGCAACAATACTAGAATCCTCTGTTTTACGTAAAGAATCAATGGCTTTGATTTTAATATGTTGTCCAAAAGCCCACATATTAGTGAACATTCGAGCCTGCAACCGTCAACATCTTCTCCTTTGTCCCCTGACATGGACCCATGCTGTAAAGCCACAACCTGTCTACTGACACTCAACAAGTTTCTCATGAAAAGAGATATAAGCTTATACTCAAATAAGATTTTCTCCTGTGAATAATTCACATAATTCGCTGCTAATGCTCCCTTGTATATGCTTTTTGTCAATGGTGCACACTGACACCTCACCCGTACGTGTGCCTAGATGTAAACAAAACCTCATTACATCTCAGACAGTGACCTAATGTAATATCAGAGATTATTAAATCTAAGCAAAGAACGTGAGCTGGAAACTCTGTCTTCTGCTTCCCATCAGTCCAGGCATATGGATTGATATTCATCTCTCCATAGCTGTCTGCCTCAAAAATACCATGCAACTTTTTATCAATGTAATTAAACAAAAATAGTGGCATCCCTGGTTGGACATTCTTTACATAGCTGATATGAGAAGCTCGACGGCTTGGACATGCACAAAATCTAATTCAAGCTACTGTTCATGCATAAGGACGTTCGTAAAATAAAACCAAGCCCAGGATTCCAAGTAAGCTTTAGATTCAACATTCTTCTCTGCGTTCGCACGAAAGCCATACCAAAAACATGCACACACATGAACATGCAGTAATATGTGGAGGGAGGGGGGGAGAGAGAAAGAGAGAGAGAGAGAGAGAGAGAAATAAGGGCACATAAGGAAATGGTGTCCATATGACTAGGATGTGGAAAAACATACTATCGAAAGCACACTGGAATCTCAAAATGCGAAATCCAAACCATGATATGATGCATTATGGTTTAAAGGGAGAAACGTATATCTGTGATAGAAAGTAAGAGGATAGATAAAGTATACCAAACAGAACCTGTGTGACGCATTCATTGTAAGTCGCATGGTCACAACCAAAAATCACAGCAGCAAGCTCCTCCACCGGAAGGTTCAAGAACAGGAGCGGTGATGAAGGAGGACAGCTAGCCCCAGAGGAAGGAGAATGAAGGCCTTTGTATGCAACCGTCAACATCTTCTCCTTTGTCCCCTGACATGGACCCACGTTGTAAACCCACAACCTGTCTACTGACACTCAACGAGTTTCTCATGAAAAGAGATATAAGCTTATCTGTCTGCACATGATTTAACTCAAATAGGATTTTCTCCTATGAATAATTCACATAATTCGCTGCTAATGCTCCCTTGTATATGCTTTCTGTCAATGGTGCACACTGACATCTCAACCGTATGCGTGCCTACATGTAAACAAAGCCTCATTACACCTCAGACAGTGACCTAATGTAATATCAGAGATTATTAAATCTAAGCAAAGAACCTGAGCTGGAAATTGTGTCTTCTGCTTCCCATCAGTCCAAGCATATGGATTGATGTTCATCTCTCCATAGCTTTCTATCTCAAAAATACCATGCAACTTTTTATCAATGTAAATAAACAAAAATAGTGGCATCCCTGGTCAGACATTCTTTACATAGCTGATATGAGAAGCTCGAAGGCCTGGACATGAACAAAACCTAATGATCAAGCTATTGTTCATGCATAAGGACTCTCTCTCTCTCTCTCTCTCTCTCTCTCTCTCTCTCTCTCTCTCTCTCTCTCTCTCTCTCTCTCTCTCTCTCTCTCTCTCTCTCTCTCTCTCTCTCTCTCTCTCTCTCTCTCTCTCTCTCTCTCTCTCTCTCTCTCTCTCTCTCTCTCTATATATATATATATATATATATATATATATATATATATATATATATATATATATATATATATATATATATATATATATATATATATATATATATATATATATATATATATATATATATATATATATATATATATATATATATTCAATAATTCATCTATCTATCTACTTATTTATTTATCTATATATTGTTCTATCAATCTATATTTATCTATATACTCATCCATCTTCCATTCAATTATTCATCTACCTATCTTTCTATCTACCTATTGATTTATATATTCATTCAATTATTCATCTATCAATCTACTCATTTATTTATCTATATATTGATCCGCACATAAACATATTGGTTTATCTATGTATATGTCTACTTAGGGATATATTTAATAATATATAATTTTATTTATGAGTATTCTTTTTTTCATTATTGCTTTTATGAATTAGGATATCGTTTAAAAATCAAATAAATTAAAAATTTTAATCATATTTAATAGTCTATTTGTTATATTTGCGGTTGTGGTGAGTGAAATAAATAAGCACAATAGGAAGTTTTTAGAAGATTTCATCTACTCTTACATGTATGAAATTAGAGAGGTTTGGGTAATTATCAATGGATGTATCAAATTACAAAGATTTCACTAAACAATTATGTAGAAAAATGTATATTAAGGAGAAAAAGTCTTAGGTGAGTATAATAACAAAGAGCTCACTGGAATATTTGGAAAAATAGTAAAAGTGGCATAATTTTGGCATTCGATACCACAACAAAGCCAGAATTCATACACAAAATAAAATTTGTCCATTTCCACTACTAGAATATGAAGAGAGGAAAGTGAGTGAGACTAGATACTATCTAATATGTAGAGAGACCAATGGTAGTAGTAGTGCCAAAATCATGTATAGATATGCATGTCAATATGGGAGAGCAAACATCCAATAACTTATGTTTACTCCCATATTCATCTACTCATTTCAAAGATGCAGCCCTCATGGGGGAGGACAATATGGAATGGTCCATAAAGTCAAAATAAGACACCTGAGGTTATCCAACAAGATATTTGTAGCTAAATTATTCAAATTACATGGTGGTGATATGCACAAAAGCGAGAATGAAGCAATGCATGAAGCCAAAATTTTGTCTACTATCCATAGTGGGATCATCAACCCACTGGCGGTTTCTAGAAAACATATTAAAATCCCATGTCTTATTTTCAAATTATGGAATGGTGGTATGCTCGGCATGTCACTTGAGAAAATGTAGAAAGATTCATAAAATGTACCATGTAGTAGAAGCATAAAAGGCACATAGGGCGATATAACTTCAACGAAATTAAGTGTTTGGACCTTAATCAATGGAATGTTGTGGAGAGTCTCACATTTGCATTCTTGTAATATGTTGCATAATGACCTTCATCTAGGTAGGATATTGTTGCATTTTGAAGAAGATTGTGTCTACATTAGATTATGTGACTTTGACAGAGCAACACATTTATCGAGAAAGAAAATCTTCCCAAAGTTTCTAGACCTTGGGATATCAACAAGCAAGGATAGGAGTCAAAAGTATTGGTTGATTGCACCATAATGCATATCCACATGCCCTTGGCCATTTAATAATGGTTAAGAGACATATACCACTGCAATGCTTCTTTTGCAACTTTTAAAATATGTAGATTTAAATAGTTACCTCATCAAAAAAATGAGGTTTATAGGTTCAAGTTGCATTAGATCTAGCTATTGATAAGGATGTATTGAAATGAGTAGACACACATGAGTTGTTTAGACTAATTTTGAACCTCACTCGTTATCATTTGTACATATCCAATAGTGATGGTTCGAAAATATATTGAAGTGGATTTTGTCAAAGAATATGTATATTAATCAAACATCATTTTAGAAAAAAGAAAAAAAACATTGAATACATTGGGATAGAGAAAAATTGTTTTTATTGATAACTCTAGTCTACCCTTCCCCTGACAGAGCAACCTCATTGGATTTGCAAGGGCTAGAATCTTCTTCTTTATGGGGAAGGTGGTTAGGCGGGTGATTTTCCATTAGGCATGCTCATAAACCTCATTGTTCCTTATATTATAGTCATCAAGGGGATTATAAACATTTTCCAAAAGGACATCAAAAGAGTTACCATCTTTAAAAGGTTTTTCCATGGGCCTCTCGGCCACTATACCCTTCTTGGGAGCGAGTTTCTTGATTGGTTTGGCCAAGGAGCCTTTTTGTGAGCGTTCACCTCTTTGGTCTCGACATTTAGAGTTGATTTATTTTTGAGAAGAGGGCATTCTCTTACCTAGTGTCTGTGTTTCGAAGAATTGAAGTAAGAATTAGGGATAATTTGGTAGGTTACCTTTTTCTCGTGTAAGTTCCTCCCATCAAAGTCCCTAATGAGAACCAAAGATTTAAGATCATTAGAGATATTGATTTCAAACAAGATTTGTGGATCCCATTTTGGGTTGATGCCACCCTAGGATTTTTGCCCTAAGATGTTTCCGATGAAAGATCCGAGATTGTTAGCCCATGGGTAGTTGTTGATATATTTTGATAGTGATGTGTGTGAACACTAGGACCTTCAGGGCACGTTTTTCCCTCTTTAGGAGGTTCTTTCCCCCGGCTTGTATATACACCTATAGCTCTAATGGGTTACTCATCTTTGTACATTCTAGTGGTAATACATCCATTATTGTGTATTGTGCTCCAAGCTTCTTCTTCTTCTTCCTTGTGCTATTTACATGCTTCCATAGACCTCAAACTCCACAAATTGGTATCAAAACAGGTTACCACTTCATCTAGGGCATCGTTGATACCTCTTCGATCACAGTCTCATAATTGCACAAAATTTGGTGTGCATACTTGGGGTGATTAGGAGATCAAAACAATTTCATTGTGTGTGTGAAACTCGCGATCTGAGCTCGTTTCAGCCTCTAAACACACTATCGTAGTGCTTGTACAGGCTATTTCATGTTTTGGTGCCAAAGATATATGTAGGATTTGGTTTTCCACTATAAGCGTCTCCAAGTCTACTACAAGCTTAGCAAAAGTCGTCAGGGTAGTCTAATCAACATTTTCAGATATACTCATTTTTCTGCATCAGGGTATTTTAGTCAGTGGCCATGGCCAAAAGGAGTGATGTGTTTTATATGTTGGTTGTTGAGGATAAGCTAGATGGTATGAATTACCCATTGTGGGCTTATATGATGCATCATGTATTGGTCACAAAAGGATGTAGGATATTGTGTAGGGTGTTGAAAAATGTCCTATCACACCTGCAAATATAGGTATTGAAGATGATGCAGATGGCATTGAAGATGGTGATATTCTACAGATTCTTGTTCATGTTGCGGTTCCTATTGCACCTACTGTAGAGAAAATTTTTTGGAATGGCAAAGATGCTCAGGAACATGCATCGATGGCCTTGTCTATCAAATGTACCATTATTCCTCACATTCAATCTTACAAAATAGCTAAGGATGCTTGGGATACACTAACCACATTGTACCAGGCTAGGAATGAGGCTCGTGTTGCTTACCTCCAAAAACAATTAGAGAGTGAGCATGTGAACGAAGGTGATTCTATGGACATTTTACTAACAAAGATCAAAGATTTGAAGGAACAGTTAACTTTTGATGATGAAGTCTTGCCTGACAATTCACTTGTGTGGACTGTTCTGAATGGTCTTCCTGATTCATATCAGAGTTTTGCTTCTACTCTTCATTTGATGATGAAAGGCAATCCAAATGCTTTAACATTTGAGGAGTTAATCTCTATTCTATTAGAGGAAGATCAATCGAGGCAGAAGAGGTCCATTATGTGTGTTGTAGATCAACCTTTCCTTGCTAGTCAGAAGGGTAAACATAAATGGAGCTCTTCTACCAGTAAGCAAAAAGCTACTAATTCTGCACAATCAAAGAATGAAGACAGACATGAGAAGAAAACAGGCAAGCAAAAATTGTTTTGGCTACTAAAGAGGCAAAGAAGAAAGAGGCTAGAATGGTTGTTGTAGAGGCCTCTACACCAAAAAGAGAGTTTACTAATCTTGTGCAGAATGAAGAATGGGTGTTTACTACTGTTTGCAGTTTTGGCCCATCTTCCCATGAGCAGTGTATGTCTGCAATAGACTCAGATGTTTGAGATTTTGATAGTGGGGCAACCAAACATATTACCTCAGAGCACAATTTTGTCACTTCACTTGAGCCTACCCCTACAGGGAATATTGTCACATGCACCAAAAAATCCTCTTATCCTGTCACGAGAGTTGGTAAGATCATTTTGAATACTACTGATGGTAGTTCTTTCACTTTGTCAGATGCTTTATTTGTGCCAGGGATCAAGAAGAATTTGTTATCAATTTCAGCTTTAGCCAAGATTGGCTTGGTTGTGAAATTTTTTGATGACAGGTGTACAATTCATGATCTGTCAAATGGCAATGTGATTACTGCTTCTGGCATTTTATGTCATGGGTTGTATAAGCTCATAGATTATGAAAAATTTGGGAATGAAAAATTTGGGAATGCTATGTCAGATGCAAAGCTTTGGCATGCACGCTTTGGTCACTTGAATTTTGCTAGTTTTCTATGCTTGCAAAAATCTGATATGGTGTCCTCTTTGCACAAACTTGAGGCACATGGTAAACATGTTTATGAAGGCTGTATTTTGGGAAAAATGCAACATTCCTCCATTCCAAAAGATGGTTAAGTTAGAGCTACTTAGAAATTGCAGCTTGTTCAGAGTGATGTCTTTGGTCCTATGCAAACACTCTCTTTTGGAAACTATATTTACTTCGTGACTTTCATTGATGATCTTTCTAGGCATGCATGGGTATATCCATTGAAACAAAAGTCCTCGAAGTGTTTATGTGCTTCAAACAGTTTCTGGTTTTGATTGAAAATCTATCAGCATGTAAAATGGGCATCCTCTATTCTGATCGAGGCGAGAATATATGTCTTCTGATTTTAATGCATTTTTGGTTGAGCATGGGATAAAACATCAGTGTAAAATGTTGTATACACATCAACAAAATGGTGTTGCTAAACGGAAGAACATGTCACTCATGAAGATGGTGATGTGTATGGTCGAGTCAGGCTTTACCACATAGTTTCTGGCTTAAGGTCGTTATGTGTGTAGCATATGTACTTAACAGATGTCCCACTAAAGCATTGCATTCTATCACTCCATATGAGGCTTGGCATGGTCAAAAGCCATTTGTTCCTCACTTGCATGTTTTTGGTTGTATGGCATATGCATTAGTGCCTGAACAACATCGCAAGAAATTATGATAAAGTAGTGAAATGTATTTTTGTTGGGCACAGTTCTGAAAGTAAAGGCTGTCATTTGTATCATCCATAGAACAAACACATTTTGGTTAGCCGCGATGTTGTTTTTGAGGAAGATGTTATTCAACCATTGCTTTCATGTAGGAAGGAGACATCTATTAGCTCCAAAGACATGTATGATACTTTGCTTCCTCTTTTTACAGGTGGATAGTCTAGTGCTAGTCCTAATGAGGCAACTTCTCAACCTTTACACGTTTCATGTGATGATGCAGATCATTCCATTTGTGATGCAGATTTACATGATGCACTTGTTGATGAGAGAGCTAATATTGAAAAGGCAACAACTATGCCAAAATGGCTGGTGCAGACTTTGCATGACACCAAATTAGATGCACCTCTTCCATATCGTACTCATTTAGGCTCTCATAGTGCTTGTTTTGCATCAGATTGCTATGCTATGGATGCCTCTAGTCTCTGTGATGAGAATGAGCCTGTTTCATTTGATGAAGCACAAAATTCAAAAAATTGGATGGCTGCTATGCAATCTGAATATGATGCTATAATGAAGAATGATACCATGTCTTTATGTGACTTGCCTCTTAGCAAGAAGGCCATTGGGACGAAGTGGGTATACAAGCTGACGTATAAGCGTGATGGAAGAGTTGATAGGTATAAGGCTAAGCTTTTTGAACAGGGTTATGCACAGGAAAGAGTCATTGATTTTGATGAGATCTTTGCACCTACATGTCAAATGACAACTACTCGCCATGAAGAAGTGTATGTTTTTTAGCCCCGTGGCTTTGTGTAGAAAGGGTATGAAAACTAGGTGTGCATGTTAAAGAAGGCATTATATGGTTTAAAGCAAGCATTGCATGCTTGGTATGAAAAGATACATGCCTATTTGATTGCACATGGTTTTGAGAACAATCCTATTGATTTCACTGATCATCAAGCTTTACTATATTTGGTCAATAAACCTTGCAATATAGGTCGCTTAGTAAGATGGTTCCTCTTACTAATGGAATACAACTTTGAAGTTGTTTTCAGGAAAGGTAGGACCCACCTTAGGGCAAACCATCTTTCTCGCATCACTTCAAGAGATCCATCACAAGGAGTGTCTGATGAACTACCCGATGCTTATCTGTTCAATTTAGAAGTTGTTCCTAAATGGGAAAATAAATTGGTACATGTCCTAACCTTCGGACCTACAAATAAAAATGTAAAAACAAACAAAGAGGAAATTGTAAGATCACAAAAATATCAAATATTAGCAGGAAGCATGTACAAACAAGGTACAGAGGGTGTGTTAGCTTGTTGTGTTGAGGACAATGAACATAGCAGTTGGTTGCAACAAGCCCATGAAGGATTACTAGGAAATCACTATTCTACACAACGAACATTGCAAAATCTAAGGCGTTTAGGAGTGTATTGGCCTAGTATGGAAAAAGAAACACATGAGTGGATTAAGAATTGTCCACTATACAAAGAGAGGCACCCAGTGGAGCATGCGACTCTTTATCACATGTCATTAATTCCAGATTGGAGTGCTCCATTGGTAGAATTCATGAGGTCACGAACATTACCCAATGAGGCTAGTCTCGCAAGAAAATGGAGCATGGAGAAAGAGGCTCAAGATTATGCCTTAGTAGGAGATAATCTATACTGAAGAGGCAAAGATGGTTATTTAAGACTATGTGTTCATGACTCAAAATATCTAAAACTCTTAGAAACTGCACATAGTAGTGTTGCAGGTGGACACTTTGGGCCTGACCGAGTAATCAAGACCATTCTATTCTCAGGACTTTGGTGGCCCACTCTTCATATGGATGCACATACCTATGTGAAGAAATGTGACACGTGCCAACGTGTGCAATATCCGATTAGAAAAGACAAGATGCCATTGAGGCCAATGATGGAAGGACGTGCATTCTCAAAGTGGGGTATCGATTTTGTAGGTCCTATTAACCCCCCAGCTAGAAACTCCCATGCAGAGTACATTATTGTAGCCACAGATTACCTTACAAAGTGGATAGAAGTAAAAGCTACGACAAAGAATGATGCTCCAACAACGGCAAAGTTCCTATTCGAGAACGAGTTCACCGGATATGGGTTACCAATAGAGCTAGTAAGTGATAGAGGTACACACTTCTTGAACGAAGTCATTGAATATCTACTTCAAGAATTCATGGTGATACATAAGAAGTCTGCCCCCTATCATCCCCAAGCTAACGGACAAGCGAAGAGTACAAATAAGATCCTATGTAACATATTGATAAAACTGGTAAATAATAAATGCTCTCATTGGGAGAAACAGCTTCATCATGTTGTTTGGGCTTACCGTGTTGCCTACAAAACGGTACTCAATGCCACCCCATTTCAGATGGTGTTTGGACAAAATGTTGTGCTACCATTAGATTTCCTAATCCCAGCTTTGAAAGTAGCACAAAAGCGCGAGTGGAATGGACATGAGTTGTTCTCTAGGATCTTTGACATAGAACACTTAGGTGAGACCAGGCTGCGAGCGGCAGCAGGTATTTATGCTGCAAAGAAACGGCAAAAGGCATACTTTGATGCCCATGTAAAGGATAAAGGATTGAAAGAAGGAGATCTGGTGTTGGTTTATACACTAAAGCAACATGCCTGTAAGCTAGAAAAACGAGGATATGGACCCATGATCATTAATAGAATTTCCACTAGCGATGCGGTTGGCCACTTTAGAAGGTGATATCTTGCCAAATTATATAAGTGGTTGTCAAGTCAAGTTATATCAAGAACCTCTTACAGAGGATATGTTAATGAGACTCAACACTGCTAAGAAGCAAAAAGAAGAAGAGTTGAGGGTCAGAGAAGAAGGATAGGAGGAGGCTACAGAGCGCATTACGTGAAATAAGTTAAGGCGACTAAGCCTAGATGTCAACCCGAAAGCCCAAAAATATCACATGGACATGTGCCAAAAATCAGACATAACTACTTCTCGAATAATTGATTGACACCCCTTTGTGACTGTAGAGGTCGGACAAGGAAAGAGTGTAAGGACTGTGAGAGCATTGGTTGATTGAGGTGCAACAACTAGTGTAGTTAGACTTTCATCGTGCCAGGACGTGCAATTGGACATCAAGCCCATAGAAGCCTATCTCATAGGATTGGGAGGTGTGGAAACCCCTTGTTTGGGCAAGGTGGAACTTCCCATCTACCTTCAAGATGTTCCCATGAAAGTCAAAATGCTAGTGTGTCATGATGAGGACCTTACAGAGCCACTTGTGTTGGGTCAAGATTGGATTTACGACCATGCAGTCAACTTGAACCTAAGAAGTCAACTTCTTCAAGTTTGGGTACAAGAACAATGCATCACATTAGAATTAGAGAATTGCATGCTCACAAATCCAGATGTCACACATTCTCTTAGTTCTTCTAGGACTAATCTTAGCAAAAAAGATGTTGTTTGTGTCAAAAGCTCGATGTTCCAGAAGAACTCAATAATGGAAGAACACGCTCAAAGATAAGCAAACTCCTCCTCTTGCGCTTCAACTAATGTCGTCACAAGAACTCAACCAAAAAGTGAGACAGTACATGACAACCACTATATCAAATAGACCAAGAGCTTTCAAGAAGAAAGTAGTTTCGAGAATGAAGCAGATATGGGTACAAAAAGGAGAGCAATCACCAACTTTGCCACAACACTGTCCATCAAAGCAGGCCAATCACACCAAAAGAAGAACCAAGCAACTAAGACATGCTCACGCACAAAGTCTCAGACAGATTTGGGTGCCTAAGAAATTAGTTGCAGCTCAACAAGGGCGATTACACATGTGGGTTCCCAAGGCACTCTTACATGCACAAAGGCCTATGCTCTCCACCATGCAAAAGGTCTCAAAAAAGAAGCCAAGGAGAGAAAAGAGTAAGAACCGAGCACAGAGACCAAAAGAAGATAAACTCCACCCATCGGCAAAAGTAAGAAGACAACCATCAACGATATGGGTGTGGAAGCCAAAAGTACTAGTAGCCTCCACAGAACCAAAGAGCCAACCACACTGGATACCAAAGTTCAGAAAGCAACCAAAGATGAAGAGGCCTATGGTGATCTCCAAGGGCAAACTACAATTCTAAAATGGATCCCAATGAGGAGGATTACAACAATTCAAGATCGAATTGCCACCTCCAAACAAAGACTGCATCAACATCCACGAGCAACCTTGAATGCCTCGACGTGCAACAACCATGTGCTTTTGGCATAACCTTGTCTTTTGCACCATTCAATTCATGCACTTCCAAATTATGCATCAATATAGGGCCACATTACATGGCCATGCATAGACACAATCAAGAAATCCTAGGCACATGGGACACACTTGACATATGTAAAATATTTTATTGCCACTAACCACTGTCTTCTTGTTTGTGACATTGTTCCAAAAAAAAAGAGAAGAAAAAGAAGAAAAAAAGAGAGATGAGAAGACAAAACACGACCAGGCAAGCCAAGAATCTCATCAATGGATCATCAACAAGGACATCCATCCGCAATGAAGGAAAAGCCCATGGTCAATCACCATGATGGGAGTACAACACAAAGAGACGACTATTGACAGACCTTTCACCATGGTAAGAAGTGTATGCTCCAACAAGATAACCATGATAGATTAGGAAACCTCTTCGTCAGCATACTGTTGAGCACTTTGCTCAAGACCCTATTTGTTGCACCATACTTCTTCCAATGCATTCCCCAAGTACGCATACATAGGGCCACATTGCAAGGTTGTGCATAAGGCACATATTTTGTTCAACCCATGCACTAATGCACTTACCCATCATCCATTATGGGTCACAAGTACTTGGCATAAAAATTGTGAAAGACATGTTTGGAAGATCTAGAGGACATCCAGGCTACAACATCAAAACCTATGGAGTAATTCACAGTTGAAAACTTCTCAAATCACCTTTGACAACCTCTTCTGAGCAACCAACAATTTTTGGGAAGCTCCTAAATACACCATCATGCAAGAATCCAAGGCAGAAGTACATATATAAGAAATAAAGCTTGCAAAGGATAGCAAAGGACATGAAGAACTCAACGATCGACCACGTTACATTTGGAAGATGGACAACTCTGGTTGATACATAAGGGACACTACCTCTCAAAGTACTACATGAAACAACCACGACAACAAGGGTCTGTCAGGGATGACAGACTCTAGAGGGGGGGAGTGTTGACACTCAAGGTTAAGGACAAAGCATGGAAGCGCATCAAAGAAGTGGACACACAAGAAGAAGGAGCATGTAGGGAGCTCCAAGAAGCACATGTCAAATTTTTAGAACAAATCCCTATAAAAATAGTGATTTTCATCACTAAAAATCATTGTAAATACCATTTTCCATCTTTTCAACTCCATTTTGCTCAAGCCAAGGAGTCCTCAAGGTTGAGGAGTATAAGAAGTATCATCCTACCAATTTTCATAAGTTTTAGACTCCGTTTGAGTCCTCAAATAAGCCCTGGAACCTAATTTTTAACTAGGCTAGACACTAGGTCTGAACAGGGTCAAAACCACTCAAAAAACTATAAAAAGGGCTGGAGAGCTCATTTTTGAGGTTATCTTATTGTAGATTTAAGCTTTGTAAGAGATTTCTTTGGTAATCAAAGCTTTCCATTGTTCCACTCTTTGCTCTTACCTTGTGTACGTGTGTAGGTGTGTGCATGCTTGTGTGCTTTCACTCACCCACTTGTGCCATCACTTGCTCATAGTCTTCATACTAGTCCTCACGTCTCCACAGATTGACATTTATGAGGTGAAGCTCCTCACGTTCGTACTTACCATTGTGCTAGAGTGACACACCCAACTATTTGCCTTTTGTAGCTCTAACTCTTGTAGTGAAGAAGAAAGATGGATCTTATAGGATGTGCATCGACTATAGAGCACTCAATAAGATTACCATCAAGCATAAATATCCCATGCCCAAGATAGATGATCTCCTAGATGCTCTACGTCGAGTCGTCGTATATAGTAAGATAGATTTAAAAAGTGGCTACCACTAGAGTTTTACTAATGCACCTCTTTCATGATGTTAATGAATGATATTCTACTACCGCTTATTGGAAAGTTTATTGTGGATTTTGTTAATGACTTGTTGGTGTATACTAGGTCTGTACATAAGCATGAAAGTCATTTAAGATTAGTGTTAAATAAGTTAAAAGAAGAGTAGTTGTTTGTAAATCTGGATGACTCACTTGTTTATTCCAAAGATAGAGTATTTAGGGCATGTGGTTTCAGATGATGGGGTTTTGATGGATCCCAAGAAGGTCTCCATTAATCTAGCTTGGCCTACTCCTCAAGATAATGGGTATTTATAGTCATTTCTAGGACTTTTCGATTTCCATCAAAAATTCATTTCCTCTTATTTGTCGATAGCAACACCTATGAAGAATCTACTTCAAGCCAAAGTATCATTTGCATGGAAGGAAAAGCAGCAAGAAATTTTTTATACTATGAAACAAGTTGTTTGAGAGACTCCTATACTCAAAATGGTAGATCCAAAGAAACCATTTGAGTAAGAGACAGATGTTATCCGCAAAGCCATAGCGGCAGTGTTGAGCCAAGTTAGCAAGTCAACAAGTTTTTAACACAAAACATTGAGTAATGCATAGTGAAAATGGCCAGTGCATGAACAAGAGTTGTATGTACTGGTGCATGCTCTGAAAGTGTGGAGACACTATGTTTATGGCGCACACTTTAAGGTATACACAAATCACTATACACTCAAGTACTTTTGTAGTCTGCTAGATCTTCAAGGCAGACAGGCTCATTGGGCTATGCTCATGTAGGAGTTTCTCATAGAAATCCTACATACAAGAGGCAAAGAGAATATTGTAGCTGATGCATTATCATAGATAGTGTATCAAATGAGCTTTACAGTTCTAGAAAGATCATTGCTTCAAGAAATAAAGGAAGCATAGGTGGAAGATCCACACTTGTTGCATTAGAGCCATCAGTGATGACTCTTTTATAGGAGATGAGGTAGTTCTAGCTATTTCTTTCTCTACTAAAGCAAACAAGTCAATTCTGTATTCCAATTTGTCAATGAAGAATAGAATAGCCAAACAAAAAGGAAAGCTTTGCATACTACATTCTTGATATTTGAGAAGAAAAGTCATGCATGATAACCATGGCATTGCTTGTGTAGGGAATCTTGGTGTAGACAAGACCATTCACCTTGCGAGAAGAACATTTTGGTGGTCTGGATTAGTGAGAGATGTCCACACATATGTTCAACAATGCTTTATGTGTCAGGTCAACAGGCAAAAAGGGTTAAGACACTAGGTCTTTTACATCCTTTAGAGATCCATTTTTCGGAGTTCTTTTTTGGCTTTGGTAGGACCCACATCTTCTCATGATTTCGTTTTGTTTAGATTTATAAAAAAGAGAGTTGTTATGTTCATTACCTTCTACTTGTGTCATCAAGATGTCTTCATTGTGCGAGGAGATTTGGGTAAACTCACATAACCGAGTCTCATCATGGTTATTAATATGTGCTTCAAAGGAAGGATGCTAAAAATCATCATTAGAAATAATGAAAAAAGATTGAATAGGTTGGCATAGAGCAAAATTGTTTTTATTGACAACTCTAGTCCATCCTTCCTCTAATAGAACAACCTCATTAGATTTTCAAGGGCTAGAATCTTCTTTATTGGGAAGGTGGTTCGGCAAGGATTTTCCATTAGGCATGCTCATAAAACTCATTGTTCCTTATATTACATTCATCCAGGGGATTAGAAACATTTTCCAAAAGGACATGAAAAGAGCTATCATTCAAAAAAAACAAATTCATGGACCTCTAGGCCACTATACCCTTCTTGGGAGTGAGTTTTTTCATTGAATTGGCCAAGGAGGTTTGTTGTGATCGTTAACCTCTTTAGTCTCAACATTCATAGTTGAGTTATTTTTTAGAAGAGGGTGTTCTCTTACTGGGTGTCCCTATTTAGAAGAATTGAAGCAAGCATTAGGGATATTTTTGTAGATTACCTTTTTCTCGTGTAAGTTCCTCCCATCAAAGTCCCTAATGAGAACCAAAGGTTTAATATCATTAGAGATATCAATTTCAACCAAGATTTTTGAATCCCATTTTGGGTTGATGCCACCCCAATATTTTTGACATAAGACCTTTTTGATGAAAGATCCAAGATTGTAACCAATGGGTAGTATTCCATAGGTAAATCAGGGAATTCTACCATATCATAACCCTAGAAGTTTTTGGGCCTTTAAGGTGAAAACGCTCATGTCATTTAAAGAAGGTAGCTGGGGTTTCTTTTAAGATCCATTGCACTTTAACAATGAGTTGAAGAGCACTCTTCAAATCATCAAAAAAGAACAAGAAATAGTTGTTAGGAAGATATTAGATTTGTTTGAGGAAAAGCCCTAGGTGTTCCCAGTTAGTTTGTATCCAACTCTTAAGGACTCCTAAGGTGGTCTTAGTCCATGAAAGAGACTGATCATCTTCTCATACAACTCGTTATGCCAAGCATTTTAAGATTATCTATCTATAATAAGCATAGCTTCATCTTTAGTATCTAGGTCAAAGGTCATATTCTATAACATTTTTTTACCACCTGGCATGAGGTCTAGAGCACGAGACACTTGGTTTCTCATTATTCAGAAAAACCAAATCCTTCAGGATTATGCCATAAGTATAGGGAGGTACTTCTTAACGAATATGACTCTATCCAAGATTTTTTCCAAGTTCTCAAGTTTTCTTGGGGCTTAGAGAAACTATCGGACTCTACTTAGAAAGGAGAGGTGTCACTCTTTGGCATAGGTCATAGAGATGGCCCTAGTTTATGAGGATGGCTACAAGGGCATAAGCTCCCAGGTCAAATATCCTCATGGACTAAGATGAGTTGGCCCTTTTCCACATCCACTCCTACCTTGTCTAGTGCACAACCTAACAAAGAGGCTAAGCATGTGCACATGATCAAGACAATTTCATGAGGAAAGAGAAAGCTCTGGCTTAGAGGGCATACAACAATTCCATCATTACTCCTCAACAAAAAGAGATGGAAATGAATGAAGGATTATGCTATGGATGCCTAGCATAGCACTACTTCACGGAGTGTTCTAAGAAGAAAAAGATAGCGTTGACCATAGTCATAAATCGTACAAAGGCAGGGAGTGATATAGATGAGGATTTGATGATTCCCATCTTAGATATCATCTCCTATAGTGGTCACGACATACACAAAGAAGGTTTTTTCCATGCTTGATCTTGTGCTTTCCCCACTTTCACAGAAAGGATACCAATTTCTAAATATAGAAATCATTAATATGAGAGGAGTCATGGCATGATAGCCTGTCAAGGTCCTCTTTGACACTAGGTCGACATATAAGGTCATTAGTTCTTGACTAATCAGAAGGCTACACTTTGACATTGTGTACTCAGTGTATGCCTACATAATGGAGTTAGCCAACGGAAGGAAATTGAGACATGGGACCAACGAGTAGTAGGTCTACCCATTCAGATCCAGTACTACTATGAGGACAGATTGGATTTTGAGATAGCATGATTGGCCTATTTTAATGTAGTCCTAAGTAAAAAGTGGCATGCTAGGAAATGAACAATCATAGAATTTGCTTCACATTTCTATCAGTTTGAGCATGAGGAGAGATGATAACTGATTCGTGGAGAGCCAAATCTCCAAGAGATTTGATTGGCGACTCTAACCAAGTTGCTGATTGTAAGTATATTTACTTTCTTTGTTTTGTGTATTCATTGTGTGTAGTGATGGATTATTGCAATCAAGGAAACTCTAGTTTGAATGCTCAAGCACCTTTAGATAAACTAAGAGAAAAAAATCTAATAGTTGTTTTGAAAAGAATTACCTTTGGGTTCACCTCCTTGTAGGAACATTGAGCATAGAATCGAATCGGTATGAGGAGCAAGTCCGATCGCTCGTCCACCATTTTGAATGATCTTATAGGAGGAGAAAGAAGTTCACAGGGTCTTGGATGTGAATTTGCAAAAAGGGCTGATCAAGCTAAGCTATTCACCCTTTGGAGCACCATTTCTTATAGTGAAGAAGAAAGATGGATCTTATAGGATGTGCATCATCTACAGAGCACCAATAAGATTATCATCAAGCACATATATCCCATGCCCAAGATAGATGATCTCCTAGATGCTCTATTTGGAGTCCTTGTATATAGTAAGATAGATTTAAATGGTGGCTACCACGAGAGTAGAGTAAAGGAAAATATGTATATAAAATAATTTTCAAGATCTATTTTGGGAACTATGAGTATTTAGTTATGCCATTTGGTTCAACCAATGCACCTATTTCATGATGTTAATGAATGATATTCTACTATCATTCATTGGGAAGTTTGTTGTGGATTTTATTGATAATTTGTTGTTGTATACTAGGTATGTACATGAGCATGAAATTCATTTAAGATTTGTGTTAAATAATCAAAAATAAAATCAATTGTTCGAAATCTAGATAAGACTCGATTGTTTCTTCTAGAGATAGAGTATTTAGGGCATGTGGCTTTGGATGACGGGGTTTCGATGGATGTCAAGAAGGTCTCCATTATTCTAGCTTGCCCTACTCCTCAAGATAATGGGTAGTTACAGTCATTTCTAGGAATTTTTTATTTCTATCAAAAATATTCATCCATAGTAGTGCCTATGAAGAATCGACTTCAAGGCAAAGTATCATTTGCATGGAAGCAAGAGCAACGAGAAATTTTTGATATTATGAAACGAGTTGTTTTAGAGGCTCCTATACTGAAAGTGGTAGATCCAGAGAAACCATTTGAGCTAGAGAAGGATGCTAGCAGCATAGCCATATTGGCAGTGTTGAGCCAAGTTAGCAGGTCAATAGCTTTTGAAACCAAAACATTGAGTAGTGCACATCGTAATTGGTGAGTGCATGAATAGGACTTGTATGTAGTGGTGCATGCTCTCAAGGTCTTGAGACACTATCTTTATGGTGCCACACTTTAAGGTATACACAAATCACTATACACTCAAGTACTTTTGTAGTCTGCCAGATATTCGGGGCAGATAGGCTTGTTGGGCTACACTCATGTAGGAGTTTCACATAGAAATCCTACATAGAAGAGGCAAAGAGAATATTGTAGCTAATGCCTTATCATAGATAGTGTATCAAATGAGCTTTATAATTCTAGAAAGCTCATTGCTTCAAGAAATAAATGAAGCATAGGTGGAAGATCCACACTTGTCACATTAGATCCATTAGTGATGAATCTATTATAGGAGAGGAGGCAGTTCTAGTTGTTTTTTTCCCTAGTGAAGCAAACAACTCAAGTCTGTATTCCAATTTCTCAATGGAAATGGAACAACCAAATGGAAAGGGAAGGTTTGCTTACTAGATTATCAAGAATCGAGAAGAAAACTCATTTATGATAACCATGATGTTTCTTGTGTAGGGAATCCTAGTGTTGACAAAACTATTTAGCTTGCTAGAATAACATTTCGGTGGCCTTGATTAGCTACAGATGTCCACACATATGTTCAAGAATGCTTTACATGTCAGGTCAACAAGGCAGAAAGGGTTAAGACATCCGATCTTTTAATGGCCTTTATAGATTCATTTTTTGGGGTTCTTCATTGGCTCTGGTAGGGACTGGATATTCTCATGATTTCTTTTCGTTTAGATGTACAAAAGAGAGAGAGAGGTTATTTTCATTACCTTCTACTTCTATCATCGAGACGTCTTCATTGTGTGAGGAGGTTTGGGTAAACTCAGAGAACGGAGTCTCATCATGGTTATTAATATGTGCTTCAAAGGAAGGATGGTAAAAATCATCATTAGAAACATTCAAAAAAGATTGAATAGGTTGGAATAAATCAAAATTACTTTCATTGACAACTCTAGTCCACCCTTCCTCTGACGGAGAAACCTCATTGGATTTGCAAGGGCTAGAATCTTCTTCTTTATTGGGAAGGTGGTTAGGTGGGTGATTTTACATTAGGCATGCTCATAAACCTCATTGTTCCTTATATTACAGTCGTCAAGGGGATTAGAAACATTTTCCAAAAGTACATCAAAAGAGTAACCATTTTTAAAGGGTTTTTTGATGGACCTCTGGGCCACTATACCCTTCTTGGGAGCGAGTTTCTTGATTGATTTGGTCGAGGATCTTTGTTGTGAGCGTTAACCTCTTTAGTCTCAACATTTAGAGTTGAGTTATTTTTTAGAAGAGTGCATTCTCTTACCCAATGTCCCTCTTTAGAAGAATTGAAGCAAGAATTAGGGATATTTTGGTAGGTTACCTTTTTCTCGTGTAAGTTCCTCCCATCAGAGTCCCTAATGAGAACCAAAGATTTAAGATCCGTAGATATATCGATTTCAATTACTTGTTACTTTAGGTGCACATAAACACAGAAGTTGAAAAAATAAACATAAAACCATCAAAAACATAAAAAGGATTTCACTTTTTTCTAGTATGGATTCAAGACCTTCTTCACCACTTAGGGTTAACATGCACATGGTTGATCACCCTTCATATGCTATAGAGACCACGAGTGCTAGGATCTAACAACTAGAGAGCATACTTTATGATATCTTGGAGCATGTATGTAGCTCCACAAAAGAGGAAATAGTGCGAGAGACTGACCTACCAGGAATGGAGTTAGATGCTCCAGGTGAGCATCAAAGCCAAGAAATTCCTAGTGAGAGTGTTCTATTAAGAGAGGCCCCATGACAACTTAAGGATGTTAAGCCACCAAGATATCACAACTCTACTAGCATAGGGACTATTGATGGTGTTGAGCAATGTCTTAGAAAGAGGGAGGAGTGCTTTTGTATATGCTGTATTGTGGAGATAGGCATAAGATTTAGTAGGTGACTTATAATCATATGGACGTTTCCCATAGGTGGTGGTGTAAGATTAAGCTAGACAAGAAAGAGCCCACTACATGGGAACAATCTAAACTCCCATTCTATAACAATGTTTTACAACCTAACGAGAGGTCTAGAGCCCTAGAAACTTGGTTTTTCATTAGTTTAAAAAAGCAAACCATTCATGATTATGCATTAAGTATAGGGAGGTACTTCTTAAAGTTTTTTACTCTATCCAAGAGTTTCTCCAAGTTCACAAGTTCATCTTGGGGCTTAGAGAAAATATCCGACCTCTACGTAGAAAGGAGAGGTGTCCCTCTTTAGCATAGTTCATTGAGATGGCTCTAGTTTATGAGGATCTCTACAAGGGCATAGGCTCCCAGGGTCAGATAATCTCATGGACTAAGATGACTTTTCCCTTTTCCATGTCCACTCCTATCTTCACCAGTGCACAACCTAAGAAAGAGGCTAAGCAGGGTGCACATGATCAAGATAGTTTTAGCATGAAAGAGAAAGGTGTCTGCTCTAGTTGAGAGGGTGTAACAACAATTCCATCATTACTCCTCAATAGAAAGAGAAGGAAATCAAGGAATGATCTTGCTATAGATGCCTAGCATATCACTGCTTCAAGGAATTTCCTAAGAAGAAAAGGATAGCAATGACCATAGTCATAAATCCTACACTAGTAGGGAGTGATGTAGATGAGGATTTCAATGATTCCCCATCTTAGATATCATCTCCTATAGTGTTCATGACGATCACGAAGAAGGTTCCTTCCATGAAAGAGGTTGTGATTTCCTCAAAGGCCCGAAAAGGATACCGATTTTGAGATACAAAACTCATTATTGTGAGAGGAGTTGTGGCACGATAGCATATCAAGGTCCTCTTTGACACTGGGTCAACACATAATGTCATTACTTCTCAACTAGCTCGAAGGTTACACTTTGACATTGTGCACTTAGAGTATGGCTACACAGTGGAGTTAGCCGATGGTAAGGGAGTTGAGACATGGGACCAACACCCATTCACATTTAGTCCTACGAGGATAGATTATATTTTGAGATAGCAAGACTAGCCCATTTTGATGTAGTCCTAAGTAAAAAGCGGCATGCTAAGAAATGACGAGTCATAGATTTTTCTTCAGATGTTTATGAGCTTGAGCATGATGGGAGGTGATAACTAATTCATGGAGAGCCAAGCATCCAAGAGATGTGATTGGTAACTACAACCAAAGTGCTCAAGATTGACTATAAGTATATTTACTTTCTTTATTTTGTGTATTCATTGTGTGTAGTGATGGATTCTTGCAATCAAGGAAACTCTTGTTGGAATGCTTGAACACTTTCAGATAAAGTAAGAGCAAAATTCCAAGAGTTGTTTTGAAAAGAATTACCTTCTTGCAAGAACATTGAGCATAGAATCCAATTCGTTACCAGGAGCCAGTCGATGGCTCGACCACCATTTCGAATGAGCTTATAGGAGGAGAATGAAGTCTGCAAGGTCATGGATATGTATTTGCAAAAAAGGCTGATTACACCCATCTATTCGCCATTTCTAGCACCTATTTTTCTAGTGAAGAAGAAAGATGGATCTTAGAGGATGTGCATCGACTATAGAGCACTCAATAAGATTACAATCAAGCATAAATATCACATGCCTAGGATAGATGATCTCCTAGATGTTCTAGGTGGAGTCGTTGTATATAATAAGATAGTTTTAAAAAGTGGCTACCACAAGAATAAAGTAGAGGAATAAGATGCATATAAAACAGTTTTTAGCACCCGTTTTGGCCATTATGAGTATTTAGTTATGCCATTTGGTTCAACTAATGCACCTACTACTTTCATGATGTTAATGAATGAGATTCTACTACCATTCATTGGAAAGCTTGTTATGGATTTTGTTGATGACTTGTTGGTGTATAGTAGGTCTCTACATGAACATGAAACTCATTTAAGATTATTGTTACATAAGTTAAAAGAAAATTATTTGTTTGTAAATCCAGATAAGATTCAGTTGTTTCTTCTAGAGATAGAGCATTTAGGGCATGTGGTATTGGATGATGGGATTCAGATGGATCCCAAGAAGGTCTCCAATATTCTAGCTTGGGCTATTCGTCAAGATAAGGGGTAGTTATAGTCATTTCTAGGACTTTTTTATTTCTATCAGAAATTCATTTCCTCTTATCCATCAATAGCACTACCTATAAAGAATCTATTTCAAGGCAAAGTATCATTTGCATGGAAGCAAGAGCAACAAGAAAGTTTTTATACTATGAAACAAGTTGTTTCAAAGGCTGCTATACTCAAAGTGGTAGATCCAAAGAAACCATTTGAGTTAGAGATAGATGCTAGTAGCATAGTCATAACAATGGTGTTGAGCCAAGATGGAAGGTCAATAGCTTTTGAAAGTTGAACATTGAGTAGTGCACAACACATGAATAAAAGTTGTATGAAGTGATGCATGTTCTTCAAGTCTGGAATCACTATCTTTGTGGTAAACACTTTAACATATACACAAATCACCATACATTCAAGTACTTTTGTAGTCATCCAGATCTTCGATGCACACAGGCTCGTTGGGCTATGCTCATGTAGGAGTTTCACATGTAAATCGCGTATAGAAGAGGGAAAGAGAATATTGTAGCTAATGTGTTATCATAGATAGTGTATCAAATGAGCTTTATAGTTCTAGAAAGCTCATTGCTTCAAGAAATAAAGGAAGCATAGGTGGAAGATCCACAATTGCTACAAATCATTAGAGCCATCAGTGATGACTCTATTATAGGAGATGAGGCACTTCTAGGTGTTTCTTTCCCTAGTAAAGCAAACAAGTCAAGTTTGTCTTCCAATTTCTCAATGGAGAATGGAATAGTCAAACGGAAAGGAAAGGTTTACATACTAGATTCCTCTAATTTGAGAAGAAAATTCATGCATGATAACCATGATCTTTCTTGTGCAGGGAATCTTGGTATTGACAAGACCATTGAGCTTGTAAGAAGAACATTTTGGTGGCCTGGATTAGCCAGAGATGTCCACACATATGCTCAACAATGCTTTATGTGTCAAGTCAACAAGGCAGAAAGTGTTAAGACACGAGGTCTTTTACAGCTTTACAAATTCCAAAGCACAATTGGGATAGTGTATCCATGGACTTCATAGTGGGGTTGCCATAGATCAAAAGGAAGCGGGATACTATTCTAGTTGTGGTAGATAGATTGAGAAAGATGGATCGTTTCATACCCATGCAAGAGATCGTAGAAGCTCCACAAGTAGTGGATCTATTTATCCAACATGTCTTCAGATTGCATGATAACCATGATGTTGCTTGTGCAAGGCATCTTGGTGTTGACAAGACCATTGAGCTTGTTCGAAGAACATTTTGGTGGTGTGGATTAGCCAAAGATGTCCACACATATGCTCAACAATGCTTTATGTGTTAGGTCAACAAGGTAGAAAGGGTTAACACACGAGGTCTTTTACATCCTTTATAGATTCCAAAGCACAATTGGGATTGTGTATCCATGGACTTCATAGTGGGGTTACCACAGATCAAAAGGAAGGGGTATACTATCCTAGTTGTGGCTTACTAGCATCCATAATTTTAGATGGGGATGTTAGATTCACAGGACACTTCTGGAAGTTTGTATTTGGCAAATTGAAAGTGTCATTGAAAAGGAGTAGTGGTGATCATCCACAGATAGATGGTCAGACTGAGAGGGTCAGCTAGATTCTAGAGGACATGTTGAGAGCATATGTATCTGAAGGCAAACAAATTGGGATAGTTAACTATCACTAGTAGAGATTACTTATAATAATAGGCCTCATAAAATGACAAGAATGTCTCCTTTTGAGATGAAGTATGGCGTGAATCCCACTGCTGCTAGTACCATAAGAATGCCAAAGAAATGTCCTAGTGCTTTAGAGTTCCAAGCTAACCTCCAAGAAAATTTAGGAATAGCTAAAGCCCATAGGAAAAGATCTCCTAAAATCTTTGAGGAAGGAGATAGAATTTTCCTTCAAGTGCTAGCTAGATCTACTTCACTATCCACAAGGAAGTGTACTAATCTTTCACCAAGGTTTTGTGGACCTTGGAAAATAGGTATGAAGCTTATTGTGTTGCATACCAATTAGAGCTTCCTCTAGATTGCAAACTCCATCCAGTGTTTCATGTCAGTAAACTTAGAAAGTATATTTCTAGGGAGGATAATCTAATAGAGGGTATTGTTTCTTTGCAAGAAAGTGATAACACAAATCATTCTCTAAACAAGATACTAGATCAGAGATAGAAACAGTTGAGAAATTATTTCATCCAAGAGTCTCTAGTAGCCTAGGGAGTATTATAACTTACAGATTCTACTTGGGAATCAAAAGCTCTAGTTTGCAAATACTTTCCCTCATTGATAATTGAGGAAAATGATCTTTAGAAGGGGGGAATGTGTTAGACATTGGTCTACAGAGACTATTCCATGTGTGTGTGGGACAAGAGCCAGCCATAGCTAAGGTCCCTAGCATGGGGATATTCCAAGGTATTCAATGGTAATGGGGATGAGTGTTGCATGGTGGCCACATGTCATCACTAGACCATTCTAGAGAATTACTATTTTGGATGCAAGGTGATATAATGGATGAGAGGAGAGTGGCACACACATGATTCACAAGTCTTAATTTCAAGAGATCTTTTAAGCTAGTCCTACACACATACACTCCCAAATACACACACTAAGACATGCATAGACACACACACACACACATGCATAGACATGTATACACACATACATATACACATATGCACACACATACACATACAAATACACATACACATTCACATACACATACACATACACATACACATACGCATATGCATACGTGTATGCATACACATACACATACACACACATACACATACACATACACACAAATATACATAACCCATACACACACATACAAACACACATACACACACTATAAACACACACACACACATAGAATCAAATACAAACACACATACAAGCACATACACACATATACACATACACCTACACATACACATATACATACAAATACACATAGAGATGGACATAGATACACACACACACACATAGACATGCACACATCCACACACATACAAACATGCATACACACACATACAGACACATACATGCACATACACACACACACATACATGCACATATACACATACACATACACACACATAGACCAAAAATTGACACACACACACACATCCACATAGAGATACACACATCCATATACACACATATATAGAGTCTTCTTCAAAATTCAAAATTGAGGTATTATCAGGTAAGAAAGTTCATTTCCAATTTACAATACAAGAAAAATTTGATATTTCTACTTTTATTGCATATAATAGCGAATGCATGAGCGTTGATTAATGAGTATAAACATGAAATTTAAAACATATGACGTAGAAGGTAAAGAAACAAGAGATATAGATGTAATATTCATAATAATGAGAATACATAAATATTTTTAACAAATTGGTTATATACTCATATCATTAGGGCAAAAAGCAACAAAAAAGAGTTCGTGTAAGGATTTCAATTAGTTTGCTTAATTTGGATTAATGTTGTCAAATCGTTTCAAAAAATTCCATGTGCATGCATTTAAAATGTATCTTATGCAAATATATTAGTTTTGTAAGAGAGAGAAAGTTTGTGTGATAATCATGAAAAGTGATTTGCCTCAAAGTTTGTGCTCCTCGGGGCTTCACCGAATTTCAAGTTTCCCTGTTCTTGTTCCACCTATATAATGTGTGTTTAGGATGTTTTACACTTTTTTACTCTCCTCTCCATAGCAGACCTGCTTCTCTCTTTCTCGTGAATCTGAATAATTTTTCCATGGAGAATCTCAATCCAAACACTCTCACTGATCTTTCATCTAGCCGAAGTCTATGTGATAAGTTCCATATCAACATTGCAATCATTCAAGAGTATGCAACAACAAGAAAGGTATTTTGAAGGGCTCTTCAATCTTGTGAAGTTGATGGATTGTGCAAAGAAGGCAAAAAATATATCAAGATATCGGCAGATGGAGTTGTTTATTGGATTGATCCACAAATTAAGGTATCCACCTTTTCATAATCTTCATGATCTGATTAGATTTGTAGGAGATAGTGATGACGGTTTACGTCGCTATTGTTCAAAGCTCTATGAGATTTCAAAGAACTATATGCAATACATAAACTATCTGCAAAATGTACTACATAAAAGAGACTTACATCAAAGGGATCTAGAAAAAAAGTTGTCGCATTTATCTTCTTAGTTAGAGGCTTTCAAACAAATGAAAGAAAATCCTATAGGACTGAGAATGCGGTCAAAACAAGTAAAACCTTTTTTAGATTTGACTGAAAAAGTTGGCAAGAAGAAAAAGAGAATGAAAATTGTAAGAGATCATGTATCAAATGTGCTAGGTTTAAACATGTTTAGAATGTTCATTTTTGTAATGAAATTATGATTCAAAATGAAGTTTTGAAACTATTGAAATTGAATAAAGATGTATGCTTGAAACGGTTTATTTTTCAAAAACTCATGAAAGACATGAATTTGTTGCTAGAACCATCTCAAATTTAGGAGGTTTTTCATGGATTTGGAGTGAATAGAAAGAGTTATAGAGAAATTTCAAAAGTTTGGTGTGATTTTCTTAAATTTAATAAGGTAAAACACTTTGGATTGCCTACACCTCATCATGTAGGAAAGTATCAGCTTTGCTTGAATAATAGCATCACATCTATAATTGGTGACTATAAACACATTCAGGGTAACATGCCTTATGAGGTAGGAAAACAAAATTTACATTTCACTTACAATGCGTTTAACAATATATGGATAGATATAATAAGACTTCAGACATACATGGTTTAGTTCTATAATATAAAAGAACATGAATGTTCTAGCCTTTTGAAATTTGTAATAAAACTTGATGAAGTTGAAATTAAAAAACATCAAAAGCTAGAGAGAATAAGTTTTACACTAATGAATAGAGCTTTGTACTATAGCCTTGGGAAACTAGATACTCCATCCCTCAAAGTACAATCAGAAAAGAAGTTATGGTGGGTTGGTTGTGCTCAAGTTTCATCTGAGAATCATAAAACACTTAAGTGGTTATTCTCAGAGACAGACATTCCAAATGTTATCCAAAGGCATCACTCAGGAGAATTGTTGAATGTGAACCACTACGGAAGCTTTAAAATTGAGTGGCATTTGAGTGGAGACTTAAAGACTCTAAAATGCATGTTTGGTATAAGCGGGGGTGCAAATTGCAAGTACCCTTGTTTGTACTGCATGCAAAGTCCTGGTACAAGAGGATGGATTGCTAGAACTGAGGCTGAGGGAACCCCTTCCAAACAAAATATTAATCTACATAATTACTCATCTTCTGCCATGATTTGGGATCCCATACTTCCAATAAAATTGATTAACGTACACATACGTATGTTGCATGCAGAGTTAAAGATCATCGATAATTGGTCCATCTTCACTTGGATTATGAATATTCCATCAAGGCTAATGCTCTTGCAGATGAATGCATAAAAAATTGTGAATCTCTACTTTCATAAATGGGATTTCATGGTGGTCATGTTCATCTAAGAAAAGATTCAAAGCTTTCACAAAATATAGCTGATGTATTATAGGATGTGTCAATGAGAGGTGCAAAAGCAAGAAGATTCTTCTTCAACACAAACAACTAAATGCAATGTGGAATTGTTGGAAACAATTTTGCGAGTTTACGACAAATGTAAAAAGCAATCCAAAAATATCAAAAGAAAAGAATGGAGGTTTGGGTCAGAATAGATAAATTTTTGAAGATCATGAGGTAACAAGTTACATCTAATATCTAGTTCAACATGTGAACAGCGCTAAGGATCTCATGTTAGACAATCATATGCAATTACCATCATACTGTAAGTGAAGTTTAATCATGCTCTTTTATCAATTTCATTTGTTTTTGTATTACAAGATATATGTTTTTGTATTGCATATATTTTTCCTTCCAATATTACGGAGTAGCAACCTGTTGAATGTTTAGCAAGAACATTCAAAGTCCTTCATAAGGATCATGTAGAACTTCTGTATGCAAGAAAATCTATTCAAATTTTCAATAGCATTCAATTAATTGTCTACTTTGCAGATTATCAGGTGCCATCAGGGAGGAGTGCTTATGCAAACCTTGTACATCTGCATGCTCCTTGCATCTCTTCATTAGATTGGGATGCTCTTGATCATTCAATAGTTTCAATTTTTTTATGCAAAATGGAAGATGATGTCCAAAGGGCAATGTCAGCAAGCCAAATTTCTCGAAGCATAAAGATTCAATGGTTTGTTTCTCTTCACATTTTTGTAGCATGTTTTAAAAACATGTTATTACAATAAACAAAAACAATGTGGTTGAATAGGAGAGTTTTGATTTCAAATATTGATGATGTTTTAGGTAGGGAATGGGATAGCAAAGAAGATCAAAATCCAAGAGACATCATTTTATGTAAATTCATCCCAAATTATCTTTCAATTTCAAATCAGATATCTTGACAATCACTTGTTTTAGGATATGATTACAGAAGGTGGAAAAAAAGCTTTGAATCTAGATACCCTTGGATCCAGAGGAGAGCTGTCCAAAGTTTGAGTTAGAATTATTGATTCCTCCAAATTTTCACTCTAGGAAAATAAATTTCACTGCAAATTGGAGACTCAAAATGTAAGGAAGCTCCTAGAGTTCCTTGATAAGGTTTCACCACAATTCCGATTCTCAATTGATGGTGCAATGTAAACATTAGATCAGCGAAAACACTTTCTTGCATAACTTGTCTGCCACCCAAGGTGATCAAGTTCCAACCCTTAAGAATGTAACCAATCTTGCCCTTTTTCTTCTACTAAATACATCTCTTTTTTTATTAAACTCACCATATTCATATTGGCACTGTTTTGGTTTATGTCATCACTCTTTTAAGGTTTATATTGTGCAAAGACTTTTATAGGTTAAAGAATATCTCCATTGAACAAAAACTTTTACCATTGTCTCAAACATGCAACTGTTGTGCAAAATTACATTTGTTCTTTATGTAATCATGATATAGATATTGGCATTGTTTTGGTTTATATCATCACCTTTTTAAGGTTTCTATTGTGCAAAGACTTTTGTTGTGCAAGGTTTCTATTTCTCAAGATAAGGAGGTCTCCATGTTACTTGTCCAAACAAATTCTAATGGTCAAGGTAAGGCTAAGAACTTCTCCATGTTACTTCTAAGTAAGATAGAGCAATAAGGTAGGAATGTTACAAAGGGGGAACCTTGGAGGACAGGAGTGATTCAAGCAATAAGAGGCAATGAAGGTTCTCGGAAGGTGCTTATCACTTGAATTGGTCATCTTTCTTTTTCTATGTTAATGGGCATTGTGAAAGGCCACGACTGATTCAAGCGATAAGGGCCAATTGAACTTCTTGGACTGCTCTCCTTGCTTGAATTGGTCCTGCCTTTTGTGTGGGTGAAAAACATAGTTAAGAGCATCAAGGATTACAATATGGAGAAGATCGGAGGATACGACCAGTTCAAGAGACTAGGGGCAATGGAGGATATCGGAGTGCCCTAATCGATTGAATTGGTCATGTTCTCCAATCTTCTCCATTTTCCTTCACAAGCCTAATTTTTCAATTCCATATGAACAAATCATGTTATAGCATAATGTTGAAGAAATTAATGATAAACAAATTATTACCTTAGTTTATGTCATGAAAAAAAGGCACATCACAGTTTATATTTAAGAAAAACTACTACCAAAACTAATAAGTTGAAACCATTTCTTTGTAGAAACATGATTTACAATAACTATCTTCCAGATAAAGATAGAATGGCATCATTTACTAATACACTCAATGCCCTAAGGTTATTTTGTGTACAAAATTGTATTTACAACAAAGAGCATATAAATATCTTTCAACCTATGTTGGACGTAATGGGCTAAGTATCAGATAGATACAAAGTTCTATACATTTTTGGAGCCTTCACCTTTCTGCTTATTTTTTCTTCTTTTTGGAGCCCTCACTTCTTTGCTTATTCTTCGAGACATGCTTCAATGGAGAGTGAATAGAAGTTCCTTTCTTCTTATCTTCAGTATTCTTATGTCCTGGTGGTGGTCGAGGTGGTGGAGGAGAGTCTAGATCATAAGAACAGATAACATCTTTAAGATGGCATGAATACCTTTTTCTCTTACCAAAAGGATCCATGCATCTGGATAGTCAGATAGATTTAGACTAGGACTGTAAAAGCTATGCTTTAAGAACCTTACGGCATTGGCAATTACTCTCCATCCACATGATATATTGTTTTTCTGTAGTGGCACATGAATTTGCATATAACCAAACTTTTTTTCTTCATTCACTTTGCTTGGATATTTCTGATCAATGTGCATTTTCAAAAGTTTGGCAGCACGGCAAGGCTAAACTAATATCAAAATGCATGCCAATAGAAATGTAAAAGAGCAATGGAAGTGTGAACTTACAGTTTACAGTTATCATGCTGTGATTCGAGAGAGTTCATGAATAAGGCTTGGTATTTAACAAAATCAATAATTATAAGACTCCAGTGACCCCTGAAAATATGAGATATACTCATTAATAATACCACCAAGAAAGGAATGGATTTATAAGAAAAATAGAAATGAAAACTTACTTATGAATATATGGATAAACTATATATAGTATCTCCTCACTAAAATTCTTGAGAAAATGAGCAATTTCTCCATGCTTGTATAATATACACTGAGTTACAAGGGGATCCAAATAAAGACCTTCCTTGAGATTGACTCCTCACATTCCAGAGTAAGATCCTACAATATAAAACCATTAACAGATGCATCAAGGAGATCAAGTATTGATAAAATGGAGCATATTATGGCCTGAAAAATACATGAGAGCTATATTAACAATGTTGTTAGAGATCTCAACATTGAAGTCTCTCAACATTTTGTTGGCTTCAGGCCTAATGTCAAGCATGAAGTCTTCCTACCATGGCATTGAAGCATTGACAATTACCTGACCATCTCCTTTCTTGATTCGTATAGATTATCTGGTGATGGTATCTGGCATGTGCTCCTTTGTAATTGTCTTCTATAGAACCAATCAAAAAGCTCTTTGAAAGCATTACTTTTTGTGACTCCTCCTCCTTTTCTTGTGCATCTAAAGAATTTTGTTCTTGCTTGATAATGATATTTTTCAATGCTCTGGATTTTCTATGTGGCAAGTGTTTCCTTTTTTGCAAAGAATGGACCATGGAGAAGAAGAATATGATGTAAAAAGATAAAGCTAAATATCATGAGGTGTTTATTTCAAACCATACCAAGTATATTGGTGGAGTAAATATCTTTGAAACTCACCAAGTAGTTAGTTATGTCTTTGATACTCCATGCTTGTGTGATGGCTTCTATAAGCTCTATGATTGCACTTCTGAATTCAATCACATAACCTTCTCTCTTCAATTTGAAACTAAAAATACAACCTTTCCAATGGTTTTTTGTGTTGTCTCTTTTAGTACACTTGATTTTATGGGCACCACTACAACTAGGAAGCATAGTCACCCAATCGTTAAGCTTCACAGAAAGAGATTTCCATAAAGAATCCTCTCTTCTGTTGTAACCCTCAGATGAGGTCACATGATTGGAAGGAGGACGAGAAGTAGAAGCCACTAGAACACTCAGAGAAAGAGTACAGAATGAAAAAAACTTTGTACACGTGGAAGGAAACACAATCTTTTGATTTAATGTATCAAGTGTGACCAAAACATCGTTGAATTTTGTGAACCCAAAAATATTTTGTATCGTCAAAAATCATTTCTCTATTGGAAATTTAAGGATTTGCATTGTGTGGTGTGCAAATAGTATCTTTTTTCATATGAAATTGAAAAATTGTACATTGAATACAAGAAAATCTATCACTTAAGCGGCCCTTTTAAGCATATTTTCTTTTAAAAAGTATTTCTTCATATGATTAAAAGAGACAAGAATGTTATATTCTTGTACACGTGGAAAGACCCTATTTGTCAATTTTCTTAATCCATCATTAGCAAACGGCCCTTTTTTGGGCATTTTTTGCCCTAATGCTTGCATAGATATCTATACTTGTTTTTTTTTTAATAATTTATTTATTATTATATGCTTTAATATACACAAGTATGTGGGATTATGGAAAACATATCAAAATCAAAGTTATTGATTCTTTTGCAAAATAGAGGATTCTGGCATTTTTTCTTCTTTCAACAAATTGTCACATGCGAGTTCCAATGACACAAACCTTATAGGTAGTGAACTTGGTTACATAGGGACCATTGTTAGAATCTATGAAATATAATTTCATATCTTCAAAAAGATAAACATAATTTACATTTTTCATAATAAAATCTATAATTATTTTAAGCAAATAGCAATGAGGTTTTGTTTTTTATATTTTGATAGGTTATTTTGAAAGTTGATTCGTTTTGAGCTGAGTCTAAGGGTAATAATTTCACAATGAGAAGAGAATTATTTGTGTTTTGGGAAATTGATACTTTAAAGATAATGTGATTTACAAAAGAATCATATATTCTTCCTATGCATACTGAACAAGCTTTTTTCACAAAAACCCTAATATTATTTCTTGGTGGCAAATCATTCATGTTCAACCTAGAGGTCAATCATTATTTGAAATCTTTATTATTAGAGAGATTAAAGAACATTGTGAGGATGGTTCATCATCAAATATGGACATACCAGCATCATACAAAGAAATTAGAATCATTCTATATTATTTTGATAATTTTATGCATAATGATAATGATAATAATCTATGTGATGTTTCTACAGATGATGAAAATCACCAAGGAACTATGGTAGGGAGCCTGTCAGTTAAGTGTGCCTTGGGGGGAACACTACTGGAATGGGTAACCTCCCAAGAAGTACTAGTACTTGGACTTCCTTAATCATTGAAGTCTTTCCTCGCACATAACCAATGGCACAAACTGTGACTTCTATGACTTGGAAGATAAGGTATGTCAAGGTATGTACCTTGGTCATCGCCTTAGTCATAAGCCTTGGAGGAAGCCACTAAAAACCATAAAAGTGTCAAGAACCACCATCATAAGCTTGAATATCAGAGTAGCCCTATGGTAAAATACCCTTACTGGGGATCAAATTTATGATCTCAGGTTCTTCTTTTTAAACACTTCTAGAGTCTTGCAGCATGCCTACTATCTAATTGAAGAAAATATGTATTAAGTTCATAGGGTAGCTTTACCTTTCTCTTGACCTATGTTCTTCAAATACAACATCCCTAATTGTTTTGAATTTTTTTGTAGTTGGATTGTAAAATTTACAGCCAATTTGAGTTGACTCATATCCGATTAACACAACTTTGGCTGATCTTTCATCCAATTTCCCTCTCATTTTTCAAGGTATATGCACAGATGCTAAAGAACCAAAGACTTTGCAATATCCTAAGCTAGGCTTTCTACCATTCCAAGCGGATCCTTGATTAAAAAAAACTTATGAAGTTTGGAAAATCCAAGGGAACATTGGACATCTTTAAAATATGAAGATGTTTCCCAATCAAGGAGTCTCTTGATCTTCTTAGCATCTATGAAGACCCCTTTTTTAAGAGAACATAACCCAAGAACTCCTATGATGGAAAAAACATATTTCGAATTTTCCATATAGTCTTTTTCTCTGAGATTTACCAAAATCACTTTTACAAAAATCTGTTGATATATTTAGGTAGTGATGTGTGTGAACACTCTAGGACCGCCGGGGCACTTTTTTCCCTCTTTAGGAGGTTTTTTTCCCCCGGCTTGTATATACGCTTATTGCCCTAATGGGCTACTTATCTTTGTACATTCTCTAGTAATACATTCAGTCTTGTGTGTTGTGCTCCAAGCTTCTTCTTCTTCCTTGTGCTGTTCGCGTGCTTCCGCAGATGTCTAACTCCAACAATTGGTATCAGAGCAGGTCATCGCTTCTTCTAGGGCGCCGTCGACACTCCTCCATTTGCAGTCTCAGATTCGCACAAAATTTGGTGAGCATACTCAGGGTATTTTTGAGATCAAAACATCTTCGCTTTGTGATGCCGAAATCGCGATCTGAGCTCGTTTCGGCCTCCGAACGCACTATCGCAGCGCTTGTGCAGGCTATTTCGTCCTTTTGTGCCAAAGGTATATACCAATTTCTGTTCGCCAATTTAAGCATCTCAAAGTCTGCTACAGGTCTAGCAGAACTCGTCTGGGCAGTTCCGTTCAACTTTTTGAGATACAGTCAATTTTCTGCATCAAGGTATTTTAGTCACCGGCCATGGCTGAAAGCAGTGATGTATTCCGTATGTTGGCTGTTGAGGATAAGTTGGATGGTACCAACTACCCATTATGGGCTTATATGATGCGACATGTACTGGTTGCAAAAGGATTGTGGAACATTGTGCAGGGTGTTGAAAGACGTCCTGTTACACCTGTAACGACAGGTACTGCAAATACACGTGTTGGAGCTGATTAAGATGGTGTCGAAGATGATATTCCGCAGATTCCTGTTCGTGCTGCTGTTTCTGTTGCACCTACTGCAGAGCAGATTCGTTGGGATGGCAGAGATGCCCAGGCACATGCATTGATAGCTTTGTCTGTCAAACATGCCATTATTCCTCACATTCGCTCTTGCAAAACAACAAAGGATGCTTGGGATACACTTACCACTTTGTACCAAGCTAGGAATGAGGCTCGTGTTGCTTACCTCCGAAAACAGTTGGAGAGTGAGCACATGAATGAAGGTGATTATATGGACAGTTTTCTTACAAAGATCAAAGACCTCAAGGAACAATTGATTTCTGCTGATGAGGTTATACCAGATAGCTCACTTGTGCAGACCATTCTGAATGGTCTTCCTGATTCATATCAGAGTTTTGCCTCTACTCTTCGGTTGATGATGAAAGGCAATCCGAATGCCTTGTCATTTGAGGAATTAGTCTCTGTTCTGTTGCAGGAAGATCAGTCCAGGCAGAACAGGTCCATTATGCGTGTTGCAGATCAAGCTTTCTTGGCTAGTCAAAAGGGCAAAGGAAAATGGAGCTCTTCTACTAGTAAGCAAAAATTTGCAAATGCTACATAATCGAAGAACCAAGATAAAGATGAGAAGAAATCAGAAAAGCAGAAATTGTTCTGCAAGTACTGTAAAGGAAATGATCATATTATAAAGAACTGTCCAAAACTGGCTGCTAAAGAGGCAAAGAAGAAAGAAGCTGGAATGGTTGTTGCAGAGGCCTCTACACCAAAAACAGAGTCTGCAAATCTTGTGCAGGAAGAAGAATGGGCGTTTACTACTGTCTGCAGTTTTGACCCATCTTCTCATGATCAGTGCATGTCTGCAGTAGACTCAGATGTTTGGTACTTTGACAGTGGAGCGACCAAACATATTACCTCGCAGCTCTCTTCACTCGAGCCTGCCCCTATAGGGAATACTGTCACATGCGCCAATAACTCCTCTTATCCTGTTATGGGAGTTGGTAAGATCATTCTGACTACTGCTGATGGTAGTTCTTTCACTTTGTCAGATGCTTTATTTGTGCCAGGGATAAAAAAGAACCTGTTATCAGTTTCTGCATTAGCCAAGATTGGCTTGGTTGTGAAATTCGTTGATGACAGGTGTACAGTCCATGATCTCTCAAATGGCGATGTGATTATTGCTTCTGGCATTTTATGTCGTGGGTTGTATAAGCTCATAGACTATGAAAGATCTATGAATGATTCGGCATGTGCAGTTCATGATTCTCAGGCTATGTCAGATGCAAAGCTTTGGCATGCACGCTTCGGTCATCTGAATTTTGCTAGTTTGTTACGCCTGCAAAAATCTGAAATGGTGTCCTCTTTGCCCAAACTTGAGGCACCAGGAAAACATGTTTGTGAAGGCTGTATTTTGAGCAAAATGCAGCGTTCTTCCTTTCCAAAAGATGGTTCAGTTCGGGCTACGCAGAAATTGCAGCTTGTACATAGTGATGTTTGTGGTCCTATGCAGATACCCTCTTTTGGAAATTACCTTTACTTCGTGACTTTCATTTATGATTTTTCCAGGCATGCATGGGTATATCCACTCAAAGCAAAGTCCAAAGTGTTCATGTGCTTCCAACAGTTTTTGGTTTTGGCTGAAAATCTATCAGCATGTAAAATGGGCACCCTCCGTTCTGATCGAGGGGGGGAATATATGTCTTCAGATTTTAATGCATTTCTGGCTGAATGTGGGATAAAACACCAGTGTACAGTGCCGTATACACCTCAACAGAATGGAGTTGTTGAACGAAAGAACAGGTCACTCATGGAGATGGCGAGGTGCATGGTCAAAAGTCAGGCTTTACCACATAGTTTCTAGCTTGAGGCTGTCATGTGTGCAGCATATGTACTGAACAGGTGTCCCACTAAAGCGTTGCAGTCTATCACTCCATATGAGGCTTGGCATGACCGCAAGCCATCTGTTGCTCATCTGCGTGTTTTTGGTTGTTTGGCATATGCATTAGTGCCTAAACAACATCGCAGAAAATTGGATGATAAGGCAGTAAAATGTATTTTGTTGGGTACAGTTCTGAAAGTAAAGGCTATCGTCTATATCATCCACAAACTAAACGCATTCTGGTTAGCCGTGATGTTGTCTTTGTGGAAGATGCTATTCAGCCATTGCTTTCATGTACTAAGGAGGCATCTGTTAGCTCCAAAGACATGTATGATACTTTGATGCCTCTTTTTACAGGTGAACAGGCTAGTGCTGGTCCTAATGAGGCAACTTCTCAGCCTTTGCAGGTTTCATATGATGATGCAGATCATTCCATTTCTAATGCAGATTTACATGATGCACTTGTTGATGAGAGAGCTGATATTGAGCAGGCAAAAACTATGCCAAAATGGCTGGTGCAGACTTTGCGTGACAGCAAATTAGATGCACCTTTGTCATATCGTACTCGTTCAGGCTCTCATAGTACCTCCTTTGCATCAAATTGCTATGCTATGGCTGCATCTAGTCTCTGTGATGAGAATGAGCCTGTTTCTTTTGATGAAGCACAAAATTCAGAAAATTGGATGGTTGCTATGCAATCTGAATATGATGCTATAATGAAGAATGGTACATGGTCTTTATGTGACTTGCCTCCTGGCAAGAAGGCCATTGGCACTAAGTGGGTATACAAGCTGAAGCGTAAACCTGATGGTACAGTTGACAGGTATAAGGCTAGGCTTGTTGCAAAGGGTTATGCACAAGAAAGAGGCATTGATTTTGATGAGACCTTTGCACCTACATGCCGTATGACTACTGTTCAGAGCATTTGTGCACTTGCAGCCCATCATGGTTGGAATGTACATCAGTTGGACATTAAAATAACATTTTTGAATGGTGACTTGCATGAAGAAGTGTATGTTTTTCAGCCCCGTGGCTTTGTGCAGAAAGGGCATGAAAACTAGGTTTGCAGGTTAAAGAAGGCATTATATGGTTTAAAGCAAGCACCACGTGCTTGGTATGAGAAGATACATGCCTATCTGATTGCACATGGTTTTGAGAACAGTCCAACTGAAAGCACCTTATATGTTAAACGTGCTAATGATGTGCTTCTGATCATTGTTGTCTATGTTGATGACATGCTGCTCACTGGTCCTATTGAGACACATATTGCTGATTTTAAGGCTGATTTGCATGCCTCATTTGAGATGTCTGATTTGGGGCATTTGCATCACTATTTGGGCATTCAGTTTATGCACGTTGATGGTGGAATGGCTTTGTGTCAAATGAAATATATTGACACATTATTGCAGCGTTTTGGCCTTGAAGACTGTAAGCCTATTGCCACTCCTATGGAGACAGGTTTACGATTGAGTCTTCATGATGATGGAGATGCATTTGATGCTGTTCTCTATCAGCAGGTTGTTGGATGCTTGATTTACTTATGCATTACTCGGCCAGATATTCAGTTTGTTGTCTCACAGATGAGCAGGTTTATGCATTGCCCAAGAGTCACGCATTGGAAAGCGGTTAAGCGCATCTTTCGCTACTTGAGTGGTACTCAGCTACTTGGGTTGTTTTATCCCAAGGGGGGATCACTATCGCCAGATTTGCATGTTTTTTCTGACTCAAATTGGGCTGGTTGCTATGACACTCATGTGTCCACCAGTGGTTTTTGCTTCATGCTTGGTAGCTCATGTATATCTTGGTTGAGCAAGAAGCAGCCTACTGTGGCCACTTCCAGTTGTGAGGCTGAGTATAGGGCAGCTTTCACAGCGACTCTTGAGTGTGTGTGGCTCAGACGCCTTATGGCTGATTTGGGTGTTGGCCAGTCTTTTGCCACCACCATCTTCACTGACAGTTAGAGCGCATTGGCAGTTGCGAGGAACCCTGTGTTCCATGCTCGCACTAAGCACATTGAGGTGCATTATCACTATGTCAGGGAGAGGTTCTCTGCTGGGGAGATCAGCTTGGCATATGTGCCCACGCAGGAGAACATTGCAGACCTTTTCACAAAGGCTCTGCCTAGGGAGAAGTTTGAAGCTTTCCGCAAAGCTTTGGGCTTACTTCCTTTTGTGGAGTGATTTCCACATAGCATTGCACTTCCTTATACATGAGTGCCAGCTCCTTGTTCATCGCATCACTCCCAGGGGGGATTTGTTGATATATTTAGGTAGTGATGTGTGTGAACACTCTAGGACCGCCGGGGCACTTTTTTCCCTCTTTAGGAGGTTTTTTCCCCCCGCTTGTATATACGCCTATTGCCCTAATGGGCTACTTATCTTTGTACATTCTCTAGTAATACATTCAGTCTTGTGTGTTGTGCTCCAAGCTTCTTCTTCTTCCTTGTGTTGTTCGCGTGCTTCCGCAGACGTCTAACTCCAACAAAATCTTCATGCTCCTTTAGATCTTTCAAGAATTTCAAGATATGATCCACATATATGAGAACAAAATCGTATAAAAAACCTTGATATATATCATTCACAGTGTGTTGAAATGGTATAAAAGAGCATTGGGAAGATCAAATGGCATAATAAAATACTCAAAACAACTAAAGTTGATAATGTTGTCTTCCATTCATCTACTTATCTGATTCAAACAAGATTATGAGCCTTATGACGACCAATCTGTATGAAAAGCTTGGCCTTTCCAAGTTGTTCAAAGAGCTCTAAATCAATGGCAATAGATACTAATATCGGAACTTCTCTTGTGGTCTCCTTGATAATTCACATGCATTTGAAGTGTCTCATACTTCTTTATAAATGAAATTGAGGCTTCTACAAGAAAATGTGAGTGCCCATAAAATCCCTTGCCTAAATTTTTATCAATGCTCTTATGAGATTCAACTAGTTTTCATAGAGGTACCCTCTATGAAATTGAGGCTCCTACAAGGAAACGTGAGTGCCCATAAAATCCCTTGCCTATAAAAAATTTGAAAGGATGGTTGTAATCCCTCTTGGAATTCTATGCCACGTTCACAAGGTCTATGTTCTATAGAGATAACAATATTTCTTTTTTCAAAGGCACCTATGAAATTTTAATACTATCTTGTTGGTTTTATTCGCTTTTATTTATTGGGTTCCCAAGCTAATATTGGATAAACCATATAATCCAATTACTTGCTTATTGAATTCGTAAAGTCTTTAAACCTTAGGGATAATGGACTTTCTCAAATTCCTTTATGAGTTATTATTAGGTTTGTGCTTGCACCAAGGCATTTCAATGATGAAAAGTTTCATGAGTTTTGATATTGTATTAAAGCATATGCGGAATTCATGGTCAAAAATATTTTTCCTTAGTGGTCTTGGTAATATTCCTAAATATTTAAGTTCTCTTATCGAACACTTGAACTATTATAGGTCTCTTCTTTCAAAGAGTTATCTTTTGTTTTTCCATCAAAACTTCATCAATGAAGCATCCAAAGGCTTTAGAATCAACTAAGACTTTCAAGAAAATCTTCTTCATTGGCAATAGGGACGATAAAAGTTTCTATGGATATTGTTGGGATGAGCATATCCTTTCTTTAATACTTTTATCATGGTTTGATTGTATGTGATCTTATTTACAATTGGCCTCCCTCACTACCCTATTTCATAAAGACAATTGTAACACTAGATCTTATTCTCTTATTTGTATAGTATAAATGTTTTCCAAAATAGAAACATAATTTATTTTCCTTTCATCTATGTTCATCTTATGGGAACAAGGATTGAAACCTAATGCTACATATTTGCATGTGTTCAGGCATAGATTGTTCACTTGAAAGAGTTTTAGGGGATTCCATTGTCAATCTCTTGCTCTTCCTTTCTTTTGTTGTTTGCTTTCAAAAAGGTAATTACCATATTTAATAACTTAGGTGCTCCATTTTTTTAATATTTCAACCAACATAGTCAATAGGTCCCTAACATCATCCCTAAAATCCCAATTAGATTGACTATGAAGTATTCTTCAATGCATATGAGATGGCATATCAATTGCCTAAACTCAATAGGAATGAGTAGAGATGGAGAAATTACTTTGATGTAGCTTTTGAAATTCTGTTTTTGCTAGTTGGTTGATACCTACATCTTTTAATGTAGAAGTATGCTTGAAAAAAACTCTCATAATCATGAAATATTCTCATGTACATCTCTAAGATTAAGATAGACTATGATAAATCTCGACTACAAACAAAAGTTCCAATGAAACATGCCTTAAAAGGTGAATTCAATATTTATCAAGCTCATGAAGTTTATTTCAAGAATCTTCCAGACCAGGTACAAACACAATTGAACTTCTTGCATGAAAATCTTAAGTTGTTTCATCACTAATTGATTGGTTCATTGAATTACTAGGTTGGTTCCTTGATTACCTTGTAGATTCCTAGTTTATCATTGCATCTCTTGATTTTTCAAGCCTAGATGCATGAGATGTTCCATTTGGAATCATGCATATTGTTCAATCAAGTCCTCAACTTGCTACTCAAGATTCTTAAGTTATATTGCAATTCTTTCCAACAAGTATCCTATGATGTCAAATATGAGTAGAGAGTAGTATTCCCAAAATTTTAAGCAAGCACTAGACTACACTCATTGGAACAACACGATACACTGGCATCATTATAGATTCTAGCTACAAGGTATTCTACATGAAGAAATAGAATACAATGATATTAAGCTAACTTTTATGTATAGGAAATATAATTAAAGAAGATACAAAGGATCTCATAACCTAAGACTATACGCATAGATAACAAGCATTGGAGTTTGAGGTCCGCAGAAGCATGTGAACATCACAAGGAAGAAGAAGAAGTCTAGAGCACAACACACAATACAAAATGTATTATCAAGAGAATGTCCAAAGATAAGTGACCCATTAGGTTTATAGGCATATCTACAATCCGGGGGAAAAACCTCCTAAAGAGGGAAAAAAGTGCCCCAGTGGTCCTAGAGTGTTCACACACATCACTATCGGAATATATCAACAAATCCCCTCGGAGAGTGATGCGATGAAAAAGGAGTTGGCACTCATGCATAAGGAAGTGCCAAGCTATGTGGAATCAATCTGTAAAAGGAAGTAAGCCCAAAGCTTTGCGAAAAGCTTCAAAATTCTCCCTAGGTAGAGCTTTTGTGAAAAGGTCTACAATGTTCTCATGTGTGGGCACATATGCCAAACTGATCTCTCTAGTAGAGAAACTATCCCTGATAAAATGATAGTGCATGTCAATGTGCTTACTGCGAGCATGGAACATAGGTTTCCTCGCAACTGCCAATGCACTCTGACTATCAGTGAAGATATTGGTGGCAGAAGACTAACCAACAGCCAAATCAACTGTAAAGCATCTGAGCCACACACACTCAATAGTTGTTGTGAAAGCTACCCTATACTCAGCCTCATAACTTGAAGTGGCCATAATAGGCTACTTCTTGCCCAACCAAGATATGCATGAGCTATCAAGCATGAAGCAAAAACCACTAGTGCAGACATGAGAAGCATGTAAAACTGGCAATAGTGATCTCCCCTTGGGATAAAACAATCCAAGTACTTGAGTACCACTCAAGTAGTGAAACATAAACTTAACCGCCTTCCAATGCTTGACAACTAGGCAATGCATAAACATGCTCATCTGTGAGACAACAAACTGAATATCTGGCTGAGTAATGCATAGGTTGTGAAGAGATGGATAGGTATGTGCTTGAAGATGAAGAGGTGTTGCAAAATCCTTGATCTACAGCAGCCAAATGAACTCCAGGAGTATAAGGTGGGCCCTTTTAGCTTGCCAATGGATGTATTAGACACCCTATGTACCTTGGAAGATCACTCTCAAAAAGATAGATCAAAACAGATAAGTTGGAGTTAGCTCAGAGGTGAAAACTTGCTATTCTTGGTTCATACACCTGTCCAGTGTTTTACATAATTCTCTAATCACAACAGCAATTAGCTCAATTCCTCTTGGGGAAGTCTAGGTAGCTTAAAGAGCTAACTTTCAAGAGTAATCTCATCAAAAATAACAAAGCACACACTGAGAATGAGTTTTAACAAGTGATGACATCATCCCGATTTTCACGGGCTGCTACAGAAATAGACCAATGAGCCAAAAAATCAACATAACTCAAAATGTAGGAATCCAATGATTATGAAAATTTGTATGGTTATACTAGACAGTAAGCTGAATCCAACAAGCTTTAAATCACTGAATTTGGATAAGCAACCACTGAGCAATGGCTCTGACAAGATGAGTCAAAAAATCGGGTACCTGACAGAGAGGTGAAGATGAACAGACCCTGTTGACTTCAAATAAACATAACTGAAGATTGCAACATCCAAATGACATGAAACTTTATGAGCATATAGTAGACTTATAGAGCTAACTTTACCAAGTTAAATCACTGAAAATAATGCACCAAGCTCAGAGAAAACATCTCTGCAAGCTGACTGAGAAAAACTGAGAGTAATGACAGTGAGTAGTACACTTCACTAGAACATGGAAAGATGAACTCAAATAATCATGAAAATGAAAGTATATTGCTTGTACAATACAATGACTTACTGATACATATGTGTGCCTTGTAATCACACCTTGATATGGCATAAAGCTCAGCTCTTGGAGGTCTTCACATAGGTCTCTCTAACCACGACTAAAACTGCCATCTATTTATAGTTGAGTTTGGGAGGCTAACTTCCCTCAATCACTCTCCAATCAATCAATGATTGATTTGATTCTCTACCTACCACAAATCATGAATTCGTGGCTCCTCTTTCCATTCTTGATCAAGTGGACTCAACCACTTAAGATTCTCTTACTTTTACATTAAGTAAACTCTTCAAAAGTTACAAGAGGTAGTTCACAAGTGAACTTTACATAGTCTTCATTTTAAAGCTTCTTTTATGACTTTGTGGGACTCAAGCCAATACTTAGGCTTGTCATAGACTTGCTCCAACAGCTCCCCCTCAAGCCAAGTATGCTTGAGGTCTTTAATCTTCCAAGATTACGTGCAAACCAATCATAGCCTTGAATTTGCAAAGCTTTGTACCATCCAATGCTTTGGTTAGAATATCTGCACATTGTTGATGAGTGGACACATATGATATTTGAATCTCTTTGCTTAGAACCTTCTCTCGTACATAGTGATAATGAACTTCAATATGTTTAGTCCTTGCATGAAAAATAGGATTAGCAGCCAAATGAATAGAACTCATATTGTCACCAAAAATAGTTGGAGTTCCAAACTCCAATCCAAGATCTTTGAATAATGTCTTCATCCACATAGCTTCTTGTGTAGCTATGGCAAGACCTCTATATTCAGCTTCAGTAGAAGAGAGAGCAACTGTGGGTTGCTTCTTGGATGACCATGAAATAAGCTTTGAACCTGCAAAGGTAAGATAACCTAAAGTGCTCCTTCTATCTTCCTTAGAGCCAGCCCAATCTGCATCAGAAAATAGCTTCAAACCTAAATCAGATACATAAGGATAATAAAGTCCTTCATTTATGGTTCCTTTGAGATACTTGAGAATCCTTTTGGCAGCATCTATATGTGGTTTCGTTGGTGTGTGCATAAATTGGCTTAGCACACTCACACTGTAACATATATCTACTCTTGTCAATGTGGCGTAGTTGAGACTACCCACTAGACTTTGATATGATGTGATGTCCTCTATGAGTTCACCTTCATGTGAGCTCAATTTGTGATTGACCTCCATTGGAGTACCTGCAATCTTACAATCTTGCATCTTGAATTTTGCCAACATGTCCTTAATGTACTTTCTTTGAGTGAGAAACAAACCATGATCTTTGTAGACAACTTCCAAACCTAGGAAGTAGGTAAGTGAACCCAAATCACTTATCTTGAACTCTTCTCTCATCTGATCTTTGATCTTCTTCATACCATCTTCATCATTTCCTGTCAATATAATATCATCTACATATACACATAGGTAGATGACCTCAAAATTACTCTTTTTAATAAAGAGTGAAGGATCTGCCTTGCTTGGTTGAAAGCCTTTGTCCTGCAAGAATGAAACAAGCCTGAAATTCCAAGCTCTTGGAGCTTGCTTGAGACCATACAATGATTTGTTAAGTTTACACACATAATCAGGATAAACTTGATTCTCAAAACCAGGTGGTTGTGCCATATATACCTCTTCTGTTATCCAACCATTCAAGAATGCATTCTTTACATCTAGTTGAAGTATCTTCCAATTCTTGGAAGAGGCAATACTAAGCAAAACCCTAATAGTAGGCATCTTTGCCACAGGAGAGAAAGTCTCCTCATAATCAATTCCCTGAGTTTGTGCAAAGCCTTTTGCCACAAGCCTTGCCTTATACCTGTTAATTGAACCATCAGAATTCTTCTTGAGTTTATAGACCCATCTTGAGCCTATTACCTTCATGGATGAAGTCTTGGGCACCAAATCCCAAGTGTTGTTTTCCTCAAGTGCTTCAATCTCTTCCTTCATTGCATGCTTCCATTCTGTTTTTGCTTTGGCCTCTTTGAATGATGATGGCTCCTCTTGGTTTATGTCCTGTGCTATGTAGATAGAATGTTTAGTTACTAATGAGGTGTCAAACCCATACCTTTCTAGTTTTTTCTTTTCCCTCATAGATCTTCTTAGGCCATGATGTGATGATTCTGCTTCATGTCCAAGTTCCTGCAATTTTGCTTTACCTTTAGACTTCCATGCTTTGATCTTTTCCATGTGAGATTCTTCATCATCCTCTGAGGTGTCTTGTTCTTCAATCTTTGATTGTTCTCTACCAAGGTTTGGAAAATCTTCTTCAAGATCATATGGTAAATTGATCTTCCTGCATGAATCTTCATACCATGAATTGTTCTCATCAAAAACTACATCTCTGCTTACCAAGAATCCTTTGTTGGTAGGGTTGTATAACCTGTAGCCCTTTTGATTGTTGTCATATCCAATAAATACACACCTCTCTGCCTTTGGATCCATCTTGCCTCTAACCTGTGAAGGAACATGAGCAAAAGCAATACATCCAAAAATTTTACAATGATCTAAGCTTGGTCTTCTTCCATTCCAAGCCTCATATGGAGTCATCCCATCAAGGGATTTTGAAGGCAACCTGTTAATCAAGTAAGTGGCTGTAGATACAGCCTCAGCCCATAAGTAATTAGGTAAATGCTTTTCATTTAACATAGACCTTGCAGCTTCAACAATTGTCCTATTCCTCCTTTCTGCCACTCCATTTTGCTCAGGAGTGTACCTTGTAGTTACCTCTCTTTTGATTCCTCTTTCTTGAAGAAAAGAATCAAACTCATGGGAGAAATATTCTCCCCCTCCATCTGACCTTAGCCTTTTTAGTGATTTACCTATTTGATTCTCCACAAGAGCCAAATATCTTTTGAAACATGAAAAAACTTCATCTTTGTGTTTCATAAAGAATAGGATAGTCCATCTGCTGCAATCATCAATAAAGGAAACATAATACCTTGATCCAGATATTGAAGCTTCCTTGCTAGGTCCCCATACATCTGTATGAACCAACTCCAAGAGATCTCCATGCATATAACCTTTCTTCATGAATGGTAACCTGTGAGACTTTCCAAATTGACATGCACTGCACTTATAAATCATATGTTGTTTTGACAAATTAGGAAGTCCAAGTACACTTTGGTCCCTGCAGATTTGCTTTAATGACCTTTCACCAATATGTGCTAACCTTTTGTGCCATACTTCCAATTCTGTGAGTGTCTGACTACCATAATTAAAGAGAGCAATGTTTCTAGTGTCCTGTAATTCAAATGTGAACAATCTACCTGTCTTTTCACCTTTTGCAATTCTTCTGAATCCTTGACTTGGATCTTCAACAAATGCTGCTACTTTTGTGAACCTGACTTGCAACCCTTTCTCTACTATCTGCCCAACACTTATCAAATTCTTTGTAATGGTAGGGACATAGAGTACCTTATTGAGTAGGTTGATGTTTCCATTAGGTGCTTTGACATTGCCTATTTTCTCCATAGGATGTTTTGTATCATCTCCTGTTTGTACCTCATGCTTATTCCTTGGACCTTCTAAATCTGATAGGAGTGCCACATTTCCTGCCACATGATTTGAACAACCTGAATCTATGTAGAAAACATGCTCATCAGATTTACCTTGTGGCATAGCCATGTTCATGATCAATAATGAATCCTCTTTGTTTGAGTCTTCTGTGTAGTTATTGTAGTCTCTCCTTCCTTTGTAGCCTCCTTGATAGTTTGAATGATTGTAGTTGTTGTAGTTGCCATGGTAGTTGTTGAACCTTCCTCTTGAGTATCCATAACTTCCTCTATTGTATCCTCTGCCTCTTTGATTCCTGGAATTCCTAAAGCAATTTTCAGTTGTATGATTAGTTAATCCACAAATAGAACATGAGTTGGAGTCTTGGGATCTCCCCCTGCCTTGTCTACCTCCTCTTCCTCTACCTCTGCCATGTCTTCCTCTACCTACATAGTTAGCTTGATATGTACCTGCTTCATCATCCACTTTCTTTGCCTTTCCTTTGTTATCTTTAGTCTTGCTTTTATCCGTGTATAAAGCTGAAGATTGATTACCTTTAGAGCTTTCTCCATTTTTAATAAGCTTTGCCTCTTGAGTAAGTAGTTGTCCAATGAGTGTGTTGAAATCAGGTACATGCATGTCCATGTACAAATCCATAGCTGTGGTGAATGCTTCCCACTTATCATCTGCCTTCAAGCCATTGATGACCTGCCTTACAATTTGCTCTTCATCTATTACCTCTCCAATGCTTCCCAACTGATCCGCTATGTCCTTGAGCTTTGTGACAAAATCAGTCACATTTTTTTTGGGAGCCTTCTTGAGAGTTGTGAAATCCAGCCATAGTTGATGCTTCCTAGCTTTGGTACTTGAAGAAAAGAAAGCTTCAAGTGCATCCCACACTTCCTGAGATGTCTTACAACTTCTAATGTGAGGCAACAAAAAATGTGAGATAGAGTTGAGGAGATAAGACCTTGCAAGTGCATCCTTGGAGCACCATGTGCTCAATCTTCCTTGCTCTTCTTGTGTTGGTCGACTTTTGTTCCTGAAACTTGGCATAACTTCATCTCCAGCCACATAACCATATAAACTTCTACCTTGGAGATAAGCTTCCATCCTTAATGACCAAGCTGAGTAGTTACCTCTGTCCAATTTGTCAATTGATGAAGGAAATCCATCTGCCATGTTGTCCAACCTTGCTCTGATACCACTGTGAAGAGATGGATAGGTATGTGCTTGAAGATGAAGAGGTGTTGCAAAATCCTTGATCTACACCAGCCAAATGAACTCCAGGAGTATATGGTGGGCCCTTTTAGCTTGCCAATGGATGTATTAGACACCCTATGTACCTTGGAAGATCACTCTCAAAAAGATAGATCAAAACAGATAAGTTGGAGTTAGCTCAGAGGTGAAAACTTGCTATTCTTGGTTCATACACCTGTCTAGTGTTTTACATAATTCTCTAATCACAACAGCAATTAGCTCAATTCCTCTTGGGGAAGTCTAGGTAGCTTAAAGAGCTAACTTTCAAGAGTAATCTCATCAAAAATAACAAAGCACACACTGAGAATGAGTTTTAACAAGTGATGACATCATCCCGATTTTCACGGGCTGCTACAGAAATAGACCAGTGAGAAGACAAATCCACATAACTCAAAATGTAGGAATCCAATGATTATGAAAATTTGTATGGTTATACTAGACAGTAAGCTGAATCCAACAAGCTTTAAATCACTGAATTTGGATAAGCAACCACTGAGCAATGGCTCTGACAAGATGAGTCAAAAAATTGGGTACCTGACAGAGAGGTGAAGATGAACAGACCCTGTTGACTTCAAATAAACATAACTGAAGATTGCAACATCCAAATGACATGAAACTTTATGAGCATATAGTAGACTTATAGAGCTAACTTTACCAAGTTAAATCACTGAAAATGATGCACCAAGCTCAGAGAAAACATCTCTGCAAGCTGACTGAGAAAAACTGAGAGTAATGGCAGTGAGTAGTACACTTCACTAGAACATGGAAAGATGAACTCAAATAATCATGAAAATGAAAGTATATTGCTTGTACAATACAATGACTTACTGATACATATGTGTGCCTTGTAATCACACCTTGATATGGCATAAAGCTCAGCCCTTGGAGGTCTTCACATAGGTCTCTCTAACCACGACTAAAACTGCCATCTATTTATAGTTGAGTTTGGGAGGCTAACTTCCCTCAATCACTCTCCAATCAATCAATGATTGATTTGATTCTCTACCTACCACAAATCATGAATTCGTGGCTCCTCTTTCCATTCTTGATCAAGTGGACTCAACCACTTAAGATTCTCTTACTTTTACATTAAGTAAACTCTTCAAAAGTTACAAGAGGTAGTTCACAAGTGAACTTTACATAGTCTTCATCTTAAAGCTTCTTTTATGACTTTGTGGGACTCAAGCCAATACTTAGGCTTGTCATAGACTTGCTCCAACATAGGTAGCATCCAATAGCCTGCTGATGGAGAACAACATCAAGTACACCGTTAGTATCATGAAGACTCAATTGTAAACCTGTTTCCATAGGAGTGGCACTAGGTTTGTAGTCTTCAAGGCCAAAATGCTACAATAATATGTCATATATTTTGTTTGACATAAAGCTACTCTGCCATCAATTTGCATAAACTAAATGCCCAAATAATGATGCAAATGCCCCAAATCTGACATCTCAAATGAGGCATGCAAGTGAGCCTTCAAATCAGCAATATGCTTCTCATGAGGTCTAGTGAGTAGCATGTCATCAACATAGACAGCAATGATCAGAAGCACGTCATTTGCACGCTTCTTAACATATAAGGCACTCTCAGTTGGACTGTTGTCAAAACCATGTGCAATAAGGTAGGCATGTATCTTTTCATAACAAGCACGTGGTGCTTGCTTCAAACCATATAATGCCTTTTTCAACCTGCACACTTTGTTTTCATGCCATTTCTGCACAAAACCATGGGGTTGAAAAACATACACTTCTTCATGAAAGTCACCATTCAGAAATGCAGTTTTAATGTCCAACGGATGTACATTCTAACCATGATGAGCTGCAAGTGCACAGTCACTCATCATGTAGGAGCAAAGGTTTCATCAAAACTAATGTCTCTTTCTTGAGCATAACCTTTTGCAACAAGCCTAACCTTATACCTTTCAATTGTTTATCATATTTTGATTGCATAGCATCCATCCAATTTTCAAAATTTTGTTCTTCATCAAACGAAATAATCTCATTCTCATCACAAATACTAGAGGAAACCATATCATAGCAATCTCATTCTAAAGAAGCACTATGAGAGCCAAAATGAAAACAATATGACAGAGATGCATCTAATTTGCTATCTCGCAAAGTTTGCACCAGCCATTTTGGCATAGTTTTTGCCTCCTCAATATCAGCTCTCGCATCAACAAGTGCATCATGTAAATCTCCATCAAAATTGGAATGATCTGCATCATCACATGAAACCTATAAAGGCTAAAAAATTACCTCATTTGGACCAGTACTAGATTTCTCCACTTATAAAAAAGGCAGCAAAGTATCGTACGTGTCTTTGGAGCTAACTGATGTCTCCTCAGTACATGAAAGTAATGGTTGAATACCATCTTCCACAAAAACAACATCAAGGTTAACCAAAATGTGTTTAGTATATGGATGATACACCCGATAGCCTTTGCTTTCAGAACTGTACCCAACAAAAATACATTTTGCTGCTTTATCATCCAATTTCCTGTGTCGTTGTCCATGCACTAATGCATATGCCTGACAACCAAAGGCACACAGATGAGCAACATATGGCTTGCGACCATGCCAAGCCTCATATGGAGTGATAGACTGTAATGCTTTGGTGGGACACCTATAAAGTACATATGTTGCACACATACTAGCCTCAAGCCAAAAACTATGTGGTAAAACCTGACTCTTGACCATACACCTTGCCATCTCCATGAGTGACATGTTCTTCCTTTTAGCAATTCCATTTTGTTGAGGTGTATACAGCACTATACACTTATGTTTTATCCCACATTCAGCCAAAAATGTATTTAAATCAGAAGACATATATTTCACCCCTCGATGAGAACAAAGGGTGTCTATTTTACATCGTCATAGATTTTCAACCAACACCAAAAACTGTTTGATGCACACAAACACTTCAGACTTTGTTTTCAATGGATGTACCCATGCATGCCTGGAAAAAATCATCAAAGAAAGTCGCAAAGTAAAGATAGTTCCCAAAGGAGGGTGTCTGCATAGGACCACAGACATCATTGTGAACAAGCTACAATTTCTAAGTATCTCGAACTAAAACATCTTTTAGGAATGAGGAATGCTGCATTTTGCCCAAAATACAGTCTTCACAAACATTTTTACCAAGTGCCTCAAGTTTGGACAGAGAGGATATCATTTCAGATGTGTGCAAGCATAGAAAAAACTAGAAAATTTCAAATGACTAAAGCGTGCATGTCAAAGCTTTGCATATGACATAGCCTGAGAATCATGTATTGCACATGTTGAATCATTCACAAATTTTTCATAGTTTATGAGCTTATATAGCCCACGACATAAAATGTCAGAAGCAATAATGACACCACCATTTGATAGAGCATGAACTATACATCTATCATCCATAAATACAACTAAGCCGATCTTGGCTAATGCGAAAACTGATAATAGATTTCTCTTGATCCTTGACACAAATAAAGCATCTGACAATGTAAAGGCCTACCATCTGCAATAGTTAGGATTATCTTACCAACTCCCATAACAGGATGAGAGGCATTGTTGGCACATGTGACAGTATTCCCTATAGGTTCAGGCTCAACTGAAGTGAAGAACTTATGCCCCACTGTCAAAGTACCAAACATCTGAGTCTACTGCCAACATACACTATTCATGAGAAGATAGGTCACAACTACAAATAGTAGTAAACGTCCCTTCTTCATTCTGCACAGGATTTGCCGACTCTGATTTGAGTGTAGATGGTTCTACAACAACCATTCGAGACTCTTTTTTCTTTGCCTCTTTTGTAGCCAATTTTGGACAACTCTTTATGACATGATGATTTCCTTTGCAGTATTTACAAAACAATTTTTGCTTTTATGTTTTCTTCTCATCTCTATCATCCTCCTTTGATTGTGCAAAATTATCAGATTTCTACTTACTAGTAGATGAGATCCAATTACTTTTGCCCTTCTGACTAGCCAGAAAAGCTTGATCTCCAACACTCATAATGGACATGTTCTGCCTAGACTGATCTTCCTGCAACAAAATAGAGACTAACTCCTCAAATGTTAAGGCATTTTGATTGCCTTTCATCATCAATCGAAGAGTAGGAGCAAAACTCTTATATGAATCTAGAAGACCATTTAGAACAGTTTGCACAAGTGAACTGTCATGCAAGACTTCATCGGCAGAAATCACACTGCTCCTTCAAATCTTTGATCTTTGTCAAAAAATTATCCATGGAATCTCCTTCATTCATGTGCTCACTCTCTAACTATTTTCAGAGGTAAGCAACACGAGCCTCATTCCTTGCCTAGTATAAAGTGGTAAGTGTATCCCAAGCATCTTTTGTTGTTTTGCAACAATGAATGTGAGGAATAATGGCACGTGCTATCAATCTACCATCCCAACAAATTTGCTCTACATTAGGTGTAGCAAGAATCGCAGCACGAATAGGAGCCTAAAGAATATCACCATCTATATCACCTTCCGTAATTATATTTGCAAGTGTAATCGCACAGTTTTCGACACCCTGCATAATATTCCACAATCCTTTTGCAACCAATACATGATGCATCATATAGGTCCATAATGGGTAATTGATACCATCCAACTTATCCTCAACATAACAACATAAGGAATGCATCATTGTTTTCAATCATGGCCACTGACTAAAATACTGATGCAAAAAAATGATTGTATCTCAAAAAGTTAAAGAGAACTACACTGTCCAATTTTTCTAAACATGTAGCCGACTTTGAGTTGCTTATATTGACGAACCAAAACCTGTATATATCTTTGACACAAAAAGATAAAATTTCCTACATAAGCATTGGGATAGTGCATTCAGAGATCAAAATGAGCTTCATTTTTTGCCCTGAGTATGCTCACCAATTTTGGTGTGATTTTAAGACTATAATCGAAGGGTATCAACAATGCCCTAGATGAAGCGGCAATCTACTTTGATACCAATTGTTGGAGTCTGAGGTCTACGGAAGCACGCGAACACCACAAGAAGAACAAGAAGCTTGGAGCACAAAATGTATTACCAAGATAATATCCAAAGATAAGTGACCCATTAGGGTTATAGGCATATATACAAGCCGAGGAAAAAATACCTCCTAAAGAGGGAGAAAAGTGCCTTGGTGGTCCTAGAGTCTTCACACACATCACTACCAAAATACATCAACAAGTATCATGGACACAAGAACTATGCAAGTACAAGTTGCTCGATACTTGCTTTGCATGTCCATCCTTCAGCCTAGCTTGTATCATGATTATGCACCTTACTTTGTATCATGCATTTTCACCCATATGAGCACATCCTTAATTGAAGGACCTTGGATACCCATGTCAACCCCCCCTTACAAAATCATTATGGAAGCTTCATGAATATCATCAATGGTATCTATGAGTGCTTGATTGATTGAATATTATTAGAAATCTGATAATGAAAGTGTTGAAGTTTGGTCTAGCTAACCAGCACAAGACCTTCCCTTTAGCTTTTGGAGACCTAATACACATCAAAAGCTTCAAGTTGATGCAATAAAACAACCCTATGTACTTTGGATGACCAATGAGAATTTTGATTCACAACAAATAATTTTGCATATAAGCTAGTTCATGGGGTTTGTTATTTATGGTTGAATCATGCAACTTCAAATGCTTGGTGCTACTAGCCTAATTACATTTGGTTGAACTCCTCTTAAAGCGTGGTGGCTTATAGGGTTGAGTAGCTATTAAGCACAAGAATCATATTTATAATCAAGCTATGCTCTAAGTAAAAGTTTAGCATTGACTAGGTATCTCCTTGATTTTTCAAGGATGCGCAGAGAATTACCCCAAGAGATTTGAAACTCTGTTTCTCACAATCTTTGAAATCAAATGATACATGATTTTATATATATAAAGTAGATATTATTACCTTTTCAACCCGCTATTAGTCATAGGCATTGGATCTTTGGGGAGTGAGAACCAACCTTTGCAAGTCAACAGAGTTTGAAGAAGATGATGCAAGAAAGTGAGCAACAATTTCAAATGCTTAGTGGTCCTAGCTTGATTACAATTGGCTAAATTCATCTTAGAGGATGGTGTCTTATAGGGTTGCGTAGTTATCAAGCACAAGAATCAGATTTATAATCAAGTTAATCTCTAATTACAAGTTTAGCATTGACTGGGTGTCTCCCTAACTTTACAAGATGTGCAAAGAATGACCTCGTTATGATGCTTCTATTGATATGAAATGGTCGTTGTGGTATCCTTGAATGTAATTTTCTTCTTCCTCTTCTTAGGAAATTTGATCACTATATGTTCATCATCTCCATAATAAAAGCATATTCAATTTTAAGGGTTTTGGTTGAGATTCTTCTACCATATATTGTTGGGGAATTGAATTAAATTTGCATTTTGAATTTTGAATGCAAGCTTTTTTCTCTTGTTTTTCTCTCAGGCAACTTGTTATCAAGCTTAATTGCTTGATCCATGAATTCATTCAAAGTATTTACCTTGGACATGATTAACATGAGTTCCTTAACAGCATTATGTGGGTCCATGAAAATTGTTCTATAAAATAATCCTCACACCATGTGATTATAAATGATTTGCATGAATTTTGATGCAATAATAGAACTCTGTCTATTTCGTTGATCTAGCCTCCTAAGCTTTGTTTCTACAACACATGCAATTGGTAAACCATGAAGGCTTTGTTTTTGCAGCTCTCAGATGAAGGCTTTGAGATCATACAAAATGTCTTTATCCTTCTCAAGTATAGGATCAAACCATGAAAGAGACGACCATGCAATAGAGTTCCTATGAGTTTGTAATGTGGAGTATTCTTTATGAGATTGCAACAAGAGGTGTGGACCATCTCTTAGACATCTAGAGTAGGATACTTACATGAGTGCCAAGTGGCACTCATGTGAGAGGCCATGAATTATTACCCTTTGTGGGTAATCAAAGAGAGATAGAGAGAGAATATATTGAGAGGCTCACACGGCTCGGTGGATTATGGCTAGAGAGATGCTCTGTGTTCGTTCCGTGATGATAGTCGACGATCTTTTTGATCCGAGTGTAGACCAAACCTCCAAAATGAGGGGAGTCTTAGGAGAGTAACATTGGTATCTGAGCCTATGATCCGTACACATGATGACAACCACTAAGCCCATGAAGGAGTCTGACAATAGCCGCGCATGCATAGAGGACAGCCACAAGACACCTCAAGCCACGAAGGGAGAGGGAGAGCCCTCTTCCCCACCTCTTGGGTGAAGGAAAGGAGTTCTTAGCCTCCTTTTTATAGGCCGAAAAGCTAGCTATACACCCGGTATATGGAATAATTCCTTTCTTTGTGACATTCTCGAGTTCTTTTTCATGAAGGGTGGTCAATAGAGGAGGTAATAAGCTGAAAATGCAATTTTTTCTCTCGGGTTTAGGGGTTAAAAACTTTATTTTGTAAGCAAAATTGAATATAAGAAAGGGCAAATACATGTATTTTGGGTTGTGGATATTGGGTATGTGTCATTGGATCTGCTTGAGAAGCTTCAAAATCTCAGTTTGAGGCTTTCAAAGTCATCCCTTCATGAAGAGTTCTCTTCCACCATCTCCTCTTGATATACCCATCTTCTCCGGACCATAGCTTGATCATACGACATCCGATTTGAGAAATAAGCTTCGCTCTATAACAAACAATGAATGATTTGGAAAAGATTTGGTCCACCAAAATCCCTCTGTAGTGCTTTAGCAGAAACTATGTGGCCGCTCTTGGGCGTAGTTTTTCATCATTTGGTATCCAAATCAACTTTTTTCACTTGGGATAGCTTGATATCTTTGAAAGTACAAGTGTTGGAATACATATTTTGGATTGGCGAGGATTGTTAAAATTCAAAAGTACTTCAATTTGACTCAGTTTGCCCATTTGGGGCTATTGTTACATGATTTTGGCATCGTTCTTGTTGGTTTTTGATGACTAGAAGGACCAACCAAACATTTTGAGTTTTTGTTTGGGCCTAGCGAGGATTGAAGTTCAACAGCTTCACGCTTCAAAGATCGCTTGGATTTCGCTTCTGCAGCTTTAGTTTGTACCAGAGAAGTGCTCTAGTGTTATATTTCTCTTCTTCTTACATGTTTAAAGTTTACTTCCATTCTTTTCACATACTCTAGTTAGTAAACGAGATAGGGAGATCATTTTGAAACTTAAGAGCTTGGATGATTTCCAAAAAACAAGAGGGTTTGTTAGAGGCTTAGATAAAGCCATCAAGAGAGAGGTAAGAAGGAATGCACCAAAGAAGTTTGAGGAGGCGATCAAGTATGCCTAGATCTATGAGGACCATAACCATCCTCAATACACTCCTATGGAGATGGATCAGCCCCTCAAACCTCTTAGTATGACTAAGTTCAAGAAGAAGTTGCCATTGGGAAAAAACAAAATCTTCATTAAGAAACAGAGATCACAAGGGCCTAGATTACCTACAGAGCAGTTTGAGAGGGCCAAAAGAGATAATCTATGCTTTTGGTGTTTATCCCCTAGCCATTCACAATGGAACTGTCCACTCAAGAAGGGGGAAGAAAAGAAGAGAGGACCAGAGAGTAGTACGGCCCTTAAAAAGGGCAAAAAAGCAATCCACCTAGTGCAGACACTTCCTATTCATGGCAACTCTAGCTACAAGGGAGTAGAGGTGATGCACAAGGATATAGAGCACACCTGTTGTTTGACTCAATCATTATGGTCACCATAATTTGGACCACATAACTTGGTTAAACTTCATGGTAGCATATACGAGACTAGGGTGTGAGTCATGATAGATGACTCTGCCACTTATAACTTCATAAACTATGCTCTAGTCAAAAAGCTAAAGATTTCTCAGCAGCCTAATGCACATAAATACATAGTATCTATGATATAGGGGAAGATAAGAGGATATGGGATACTATGGTATCCAATTTGGAAGTCAAGATGCAGGACTATACAGATCACATGGACTTCAAAATTATGAATATAGAGAGGACAGACCTTGTGTTACGAAGAGAGTGGCTATAGGGGTTGCGAGACACACTTAAACGTAGCTATCAAAACAACCCACTTGAGTTTGAAAGAAATGGAAGTAAATTTTGTATTCAGGGAGAGAGAGATGTACCTAGTGCACCTCTCATTTCATCTTTAGAGTTGTATAGTCTTTGTCATTTTCAGCAATGTACAAGAGATCTTTTTATTGTATAGTGAGGACTTTGAGCATTGTACAAACATTTCATCTGATGTATATTTTCATGCTAGGAATATAAATATGGACAGGACTTTTTATTACTCTTTCTTGCAAGAGTGTGTCGTTAAAAGTTTTAAAGATCTTATGTTTGAGTTTAGATATGTGTTTTTCATTGACTTACCTAGAGGGCTACCACCTGACAGAGCGGACATTGACCATGGTATTGAGGTAGTTACTAACACTAACCCTATTTGTAAGCCACCTTATAGGTTTAGTGTTTCTCAACATGAGGAGCTTGAGAGGCAATTACAAGATTATTTAAATATGGGCTTCATTAGACCTAGTAACTCACCTTGGGCATTGCCAATGCTCCTAGTTAAGAAGAAAGACGGCTCTATGAGATTATGTATAGACTATAGAGCACTTAATAAGGTAACTATCAAACATAGGTTTCCAATGCCTAGATTGGAGGACCTATTTGATCAGTTACATCAAGCTAGGTTTTTACCAACCTTGAACTTAGATCAAGGTATCATCAGATTAGGATTAGGGCCGAGGATGTCCCTAAGACTGCATTCTGCATTCAGGACTAGATATGGGCACTATGAGTTTTTGGTGATGTAGTTTGATCTCACCAATGCTCCTACCACTTTCATGAAGCTCATGAATAGTATATTACGGCCTTATCTAGAACACTTTGTAGTAGATTTCCTGGATTACATTCTGATCTATAGTGAATCAGAACAAGAACACTTGGAATACTTAAGAAAGGTATTCCAAGTGTTAAGGGAAAATTCACTCTTTGCTAAGGAGTCCAAGTGTGAATTTTTCAAAACAGAGGTTAGATACCTTGTGTCATGGACACAAAGGAAATCATCTAAAACCTTAGATTCCATATTACTTTCCATATCTCATTATTGGTTCAGATTTTGGAGAAACTAATGCTTCCATTGCATCCAGAACATGCCAAAACCCCAAGATTGATTGTCTATTCGCTGAATTCTGACATCGAGAGATCATGTTACAAGTCAATGACATCATCAGGTCGTAACCGCCATACAGCACCATCTTTGAACACCTATATAAGGAGGGGTTGGCCACATTCATTCTCAATCTTGCCAATGCCAGTCTTAGGAGCTCAAGGAGTCATGATCGCCAAGTAAGTACTTTCAAGTTCCAATTCAAGTTCTAGTCTTGTCTCTTGCTCTAGTCGTATCTAGTCTTGTATTGTGGACATCCCTTCTTGTATTGTATCATCTCTAGTCCAGTTGTCCATACCTATCGGTCTGGGGTTGTGGGACGTATTATATCAGCTACCTATTCTTGTATTATTTTCCCTATGTGGGTGTTCTTGTAAGCATAAGTGTATTTCCGAAATCTTGCCTAGTGAAGTCAGAGCGCACAATCTAGCTCTCCCTTGACATTTTGATAAGACTACCTTCATCAAGACCAAGAACCATGGAGATTATTCGGAAGAATTTTTTTCTGCACTTAAATTAATTCAACAACAAGTCCAAGAGATACGAGAGAACCAACAAAGGATTCGACAACAAAGTATTCAAGATGTAATTACAAAACTTCAAAGGCAAATCCAAGAGCTACAGATCATTGTAAGTCAATCTTCTTCAAGTACCCCCATGACAACTAACATGAGAAAAGTCCAAAAGTGAGCACGCCTGAGAACTTTGACGGGACAAGATCAAAGTTTCGAGGATTTGTGCAACAAGTGAAGCTATTCATAAGGATGGAACGAGACAGGTACCCAGATGATGCTTCTCAAGTATGACTCATAGGAACTCTATTATGTGGTCCTGCTCTTTCATGGTTTGCACCTATCCTTGAGAAGGACATGGAGATTTTGCATGATTTCAAGGCCTTTATCCGAGATTTCACATCTTCATTTGGAGATACCAATTGTTCACGTGTTGCAGAAACAAAGCTAAGGAAGCTACATCAAGGAAATAGACCTACGTCTACCTATGCATCAGAATCCAAACAAATCATTTGTGATCTCACATGGCATGAGGATTATCTTATCATCCAATTTCGCATGGGAGCGGGTTAACATCCTTCAAAGACGGTTTCCCAGCTTTAGATTCCCTTCCCAAGAGTCCTCTTCAAGGGAAGGATACGGGGAAACAACACGGAGATATGACCATGTATTGCCATACATGGGGATATAGTGGGAGTGAAGCTTCTATACATTTTCTCTCTTTCTCATAGACCTTCCAATACCATTTCTAAGGACAAAAACAAAATTAACAGGAAGGAAATGTAATGTGGAGTATCCTTTATGAGATTGGCGCAAGAGGTGTGAACCATCTCCTAGACATCTAGAGTAGGATACTCACATGAGTGCCAAGTGGCACTCATGTGAGAGGCCATGAATTATTACCCTTTGAAGGTAATCAGAGAGAGAGAGAGAGAGAATATATTGAGAGGCTCACACGGATGGGCGGATTATGGCTAGAGAGATGCACCGTGTTTGTTCCGTGATGATCGCCGACGACTTTTCTAATCCGAGTGCAAACCAAACCTCCAAAATGAGGGGAGTCCTGGGAGAGTAAGAGAGTTATACTTGAGAAGCATCATCTGCACACCTATCTTGTTGCATTCTTATGAAGATCTTGAGTTGTTATAGAAATCTTTGAAATTTTATTTCGGGTTAATCAAATTCTGCAAGCACATTCACTTTTGGACTTTTCTTCATATGTCTTTGAGGAACTTAGGGAAGATTGATTCATTATGATTTTCAAGTCTTGGATATGCCTTTTTGTACTCTTTGATAAGACCTTGAATATTTTGGTGTCACATCATGTCTTGGTTCTTGTACCTCTTGAGCTTGTTGTTGAATAGTTTGAAGTATATGTTTTTTTTCACAAAAATCTCTACGACTAGATCTTGGCTTTGTTAGTCTTTCCAAAATGTTAGGGGAACACTAGATTGCTAATGAGACTAATCTAGACATAAGATTATCGGAATACATTTTTTATTGCAAGATTAACCCACACATGGAATCATGCTATAATAATGTTTGGAATTCCACAACTTAAGACTAAGAAATATTGAATGTAGTGATGGACAAGATATAAGTTTCACAAATCTGGATTGTATTTATAGATAACATGACTACACAAGATATAAGAGATCCTACAACTTGAGACTGTATGTATGAAATAATATCACAATTACACGATCTTCCTTGATCGAGATGAACTAGGCACAAGATTAGACTAAAAAAGATCTCATGCTACGAGATAATAAGATAAGAAGACAAGGAGGCTACAAGTTAGAATAGACAAGCATAGAACTAGGACTCAACAAGAGCAGTAATTGGGAATCAAAAGGTACATGGAGCTTATGACTCCTTGAGGTCCCAATAAGGATGTCTATGGCCAACCCTTCTTATAGGATGTCTATGGCCAACCCTTCTTATAGGTATTGGAGGAAAACCAAGGATCTTCTAGAGTTTTCCATGATGAGATTGTTAGAACATCTAGCGTACATCATGCTTCAATGAAAACTTTTATTAGATCAAAGTCATTACTTGGAATGAACCTTAGTGACATCATACTTCATATGATTTTTATTCCTTGTAAAAATCCATAGTATCCATCATCAATTATATCATCATGGAACATTCTAGAAAATCCTTATCCATCTTTCAACACTTATATAAGGAGGGGGTTTGATCCTAACTTGATTCATGGTCATGCATCTTACTTGATATCATGTATTGTCTCCTATGTGGAGACACCCTTATTTGCAAGTCCTTGTATATCCATGTGAAACACCTCATATCATACCATCATAAAAGCTTCTAGAATGTATATCATATCATGACATGCATCATCAATGATATCATCATGGAACATTCTAGAAAATCCTTACCCATATCCAACACTTATTAGGAGGGGCTTCCCATAGAGATCCTCACTCTTGCCAATGTCAATCTTTGGAGATTAAGGAATCACTACCTCCAAGTAGGTACCTTTTAGTTTCTAGTTTCTATACTTCTCGAGTTCCTAGTTCTTATCTTGACTAGTCTATCTTCTTGTCTCTTTGGCTTATCATCTTGTAATCTTGTGGTATGAGCTTCCATTCTAGTTTTGTCTTGTGTCTACTTCATCTCCATCAAAGGAGATCTTGCACCTATTACATGGTATTTCATAGATATGGTCTAGCATTATGAACACTCTTACATCTTGTCTAGCCATATCATCTATACCTATGATCTCGATTTGTGGGATCTTTTTCATCTTATCCATCTCTACATTTCATACCTATTAGCCACAGGTTGTAGGACTTCGAGTCCTAATTAGGCAATACTATAGAGTATTCCCTTGTGTGGCTCATTTATAATTAAAAATATATTCCAATAATCTTGTGTCTAGCCTAGTCTCAATGAGCATGATCTAATGCTACCCTAACAACAAGCCTAGATAAAATATGAGAAATCATGCAACCCAAGACCATCTATAAAAAACAAAAGATTATAATCTCAAGATCTTTTTGTACTGGTTAAATTACAAGATAACATAACAATGAATCTACAAGCTACATTATCAAAGCCCAAAACTTGAAACTAGAAAAGAAAAAGAATTGACGCAAGAAAGTAATCACTTGGAGGCCATAATTCCTTGAGCTCCCAAGACTACCAATGACAAGATTGAGAAGCTCTATTGTAAGCCCTTTTTAACATGTGTTGAAGGGCAATTACAATTCCTCAATAATATTCCATAATGACATCACCAATGATGCTAACAATGATATGGTGTATGTTTTGGAAGCTTTCATGATGATGTGGTAACGGATGGTTCAAATGGTTATTCAAATTCCTCAAGCAAGGATGTTTCACATGGAAGACGAGACATACTACCACATATCATGATACAAGTTTGGATCAAGAAAGGATATGTGGCAAAGCATAGCACCAAACATCTTCGATTGGGATAGGTACAAGTGTTCATGATAAATATAACAGGTCTCAAATGCACTTTCCTATGAAAAGTGTGGGGAGAAACAATGTCTCTACATGCATTCCGTCGTTAACCACTCCATATGTTCCCATAACAATGGAGATTGAAAATATTTGATTGCAAGTTGTAACTTTGTGCACAAATAATGAACTTCCCTTTACATAACAATACATTTTCACCAGCAATTCATTGGACCGAATTCTAACAAAGGTGACTGTTGAGGCTCATTCAGCCACCAACAAAATAATTCCTCCAATATGATTCAAATAGAACAAATACAGCATAGCATTAACCACACGTCTACCATATGCATTTGCGCAATAACAAGAAATTAAGAAAAAGGGAGACGCTGAGAATAGAGCGTCCAATCCTTGTCAGGCTTTCCCTTACCAGCGTTCAATAAGTCATATTATATGGCAGTAACTTGACATAACGCTACATACCTTGGTAGAGGTTGCTTTTACTACCAGTTATCTTGATAAGAAAAATGAACATTCTTGTGACAAGCAGTGTGTAAACTGAAAGCTAATATTATCAAATTTTCTCATTATTCTGAAAATACTATCAGACTCACCACATCAGTTTTTTTATTTTCAGAACGCTTTTGTTTTTCAATTTGATCGGAGACACAAACCATCTATATTGATTCTGTCTCATAGGTGGAGTTCGGCCTTATAATAGACGTTAAATCTCTCTCTCTCTCTCTCTCTCTCTCTCTCTCTCTCTCTCTCTCTCTCTCTCTCTCTCTCTCTCTCTCTCTCTCTCTCTCTCTCTCTCTCTCTCTCTCTCTCTCTCTCTCTCTCTCTCTCTCTCGTCGTCATTAGCCAGCTTCGAATTTCATCACATCGGCTCGAGATCAAGAGTGGTCGGACCAGGGGAGTCCTAGAGATAAAGAGTGAGCACTTTGTTACCAGATGCCGAGCATACTCAGATCTACGAGCACAGTTCCACATAGAGGAGTCACTACAGTTGTGCATGGCCACTGGAGACCAGCGGACGTTGGGATGTTTCCTCACGGCAGCATATGAGAGACAAGAGCAATCGCTACAGCCCACACATCAGACACGGGTGAGTACCCAGCAACAGTTCCTTCAGCGAGATGGGCTACATCAGACGGGCCTGGCTTCCAGAGGCATAGGGCTCATGCTCCAGCAGGCGGCAGCACAGAGAGTGCGACGTCGACCACATAGGGCTGGATACAGATCACCACGACTATACCAAGAGGATATCTCACGCATCGTGATAGCCCATGACCACATGATGAAGCACAGGTGTACCACCACCACCTGGGTAGCCCTCCTTCAGGAGGCACTCAGACCGCCGCCGATGTACCACATACTTCACCCACCCCCACACATTATCTGTAGTTAGGATATACATATTCACTCCCGTCATGGGGCCCCCATGTATTAGGCGGCCATTATCTCCATAGTCAGAGCCACATCTCCCCACACACCACCACATTAACCCCACTACCTCTCCATCATCCGGTACACTATCCTGTGGTTGTTTCCAGCCTTTTTCAGCCTACACAGTTTTGTGTAGCGAGTACTTTTCAATTTTATTTTATTTCTACACAAGGGTTACTACAGTTGTACATGGTTTTGTCTCATAGGCCAAATTTGGCCTTCAGAAGACGTTCCCCTCTCTCTCTCTCTCTCTCTCTCTCTCTCTCTCTCTCTCTCTCTCTCTCTCTCTCTCTCTCTCTCTCTCTCTCTCTCTCTCTCTCTCTCTCTCTCTCTCTCTCTCTCTCTCTCTCTCTCTCTCTCTCTCTCTCTCTCTCTCTCTCTCTGTGTGTGTGTGTGTGTGTGTGTGTGTGTGTGTGTGTGTGTGTGTGTGTGTGCGCGCGCGTGTGCGAACTTTGAAATAGATTATAAAATAAAATACAGTATGGACACCTGAATTTTTAGAAATTGTGTTGGAGACGGATCCAGTGACCCAATTATTTTCAAGCATCCACATTCAACTTCGTACATAATGCAAATCAAAGTTAAAAATTAAATTACAAAGGAAGATCATCAACTGAAATTATTAAGGAAAATTATCATCCCTACAAAAAAAATACTCCAGTTAGGAATCTTCCATGACAAATAGGCACTATTTTTATTAATACTTGGAGCCACAGCTGTAGTACCTGCACATAAAAATACTCCTGTTAACATAAAAATGAAATTATTCTATAATGTGTTATAGGAACTGAAGGGAAGGAAGTTTCACTACGCCTTGTTCTTATTTCATCACAAATTAGAACACATTAGAATGGTAAAAACTCTTTGTTTTACTAGAAAGCTTTTTGGTTCCAAAATGTTACAGGTGGGAAAACAAAAAAAGTTCATCCTTCATCATCTTAATAATAAAAAGAACAACGATGATAATAACAACAACGATGATAATAACAACAACGATAATAATAATAATGATAATGTAGTAATAATAATAACAACAACAACAATAATAATAACACTATTAATAGCAAACAATACAATAAATCAAATAACTGAGCATAGGATAAAATGTAAGTATAGAAACCTGGGAGTTGCCCTTAAACTTCAAACACAACTCCAACATGCAACCATCCATGTCCCAAAGATTTATATCCAGCTGGATGAATTTAAAGGCATGCAGTGCACTTGTGCCCAAAATAAAAGATAAGCTACTCATATTTTCAAATCTTCATGTGTATAATGAAAGTAGTCCCTTTTTTATGCCTACTGTGTAACACATGATGCCTAAAGATCATAAGGAGCAGAAGGGAGATGGCAAGATGCACATGCACAGCATCCAAGCCTGAAATGGAAGTATAGCGCTGGAGGAAAAAAAATTCAATGCATCCATGTCCCAACATTAGTGTACAACTGAGAAATAAACCAAAATGAAATGACTGCATCTGTATGTAAACATACAATAATAGTTAAGGATGTCATGTAGCCGGAGTCTTTTCCTTTCAGAATTGAATAGAAACAGCAGATTGGCTCTACCTGTTGGCTTCATGATTGGATGTTAGGCTGGAAATACTGTACAAAGATACTTGATCCCTCCACCTCTTATATGTGATCTTTGAGAATGATGTAATTTCTGAGTAGAGGTGTGCATGTGTATGTCCTGATGGTGTTTTTGCTCAACACATAGCCCAATGGAAGCATGGAAGACTTTCCCGAGAACGAGCTTCAAGCATAGGGTTCAACTAACCCTGTAAAATTCAGCTACTGTTTCCAGACTGTACAGCAGCGTAAGTTCAAGCCAATGACTTAAGCGTATAGAATCTCCCTCAGGCTGCAGAAAACTGATATGTAATATGAAGAATGGATAGGTTTACTATGGAAAAGAAATACACAAAAACAGCTGATCTAATAGACAGCACTACCAGCCTGTAGAGATGGTTGAATAATATCTAGAAAGTATGTCCCAGAACAGATCCGGAAATGTAATCGAAAGGGGTAATACAACAAGGGAGACTCTTCCCTGACTCTGTAGTGACCTGATTTCAGTTAACTCATGTAGAACTCAGCTCATTTGATACTCTTTTGATTTCTTCTTATAGGTTTCTAGGAGTCAACAATCCAGCCCACATTATATTTCTAGGCAAGACTGTCATTCGATATGTCTCTTCGAACATGGGCAAAATGCCAACGTTCCCAAGTCAGGGGCAGTCATGTCCTAAAGAATCCTAAGACTAATATCCTATTCATGATGGCCACTTGAATAATTGAGACCCTCGAGGGGATTCTACAGAGTAGCTATGCAAGGGCTATATATTGGTTGGGAGGTGAGTCTACAAACATCCCATTTCTGGCTTGCATGCAACAACTGTTATTAGAGCACCTTCTGATTTTGAGCATGCAAGTCCAAACTTTCTATTTTGTTTACTCCTCCCATAGAGAATTCTCCATCATCTTCTTCATGAAGTAAGGGTTGTGTGCGAAGTACTTGGTGGAACCGGCACATCAATGCAAGCACATACGTGATGAGCAAGCTAACAACCAAGTACACTTATTTCTAACTGCCTTCACATGCACGTCTACCCTGCCTATGGGTGCACACGGACCAAACGATAACACAAACATGAACTACATGTCACCCCCATCCCTAGGGCTCATGAGTGAATGTGGGGAGTGGAGAGTAGAGATCCTTCTCGTCCTCTCCTTTCATTAATGAGGTAATAGGATCCTTAAGCAAATTATATAGAGCTGTTTGGGCTGTAAGTCTATGCATGTGGGGATCTTTGTCTTGCACACATGCTGTTCGATATCGGGGGGGGGGGGGGGGAGAGAGAGAGAGAGTTATGCAATTTTGGCTCAAGAACAACTACTTGAGAATGTAGCATGAAGGCACCTAAGAGGTTGTATATGATAGGATAGAAAGAGAAAGAGAGGAGATGGGATAGGGATTTTCATGGAGCTATCCCATGCCTCAATACTTGAGTCCATGTGAGAAATGACATAGGTGTTCCTTGAGAAATTGAAAAGCAGAGAAGGGTTTTACCTCAGAGTTTTTCATGCGCAGGAGGGAATTTCATGTTCCTTTTGAGAACTCCAAACAGAGAGAAGTCATACCTTTTGAGATGACTCATTTGTGCAATCTATGAACCTGTGATTGATGGCATGTTGATAGAGTGAGAGAGAGAGAGAGAGAGATGAAGTTAAGAGTATCTTTTCATGGATGGAAAACATAGGAGTTCTCTTCTTTTTTCTTTCCCTTGCAATAAGAGAGGCAAGGTATGCCCATATTTGGCACCAAAAGATATTCTATTGTAAAGCGAATGAGAAAGAGTGTTTATTTGCATGCATGGATGTATAGTGGTATACCATTTCTTTTCTTCTTCCCTAGGATGTAAGGATTACCTCCCTCCATGATTTTGTTATGCATCTAAGGGTATCTATGAACTATGCGTTTTACTTCCGAAGTAGAAGAAAGGTGATGACAGGTTAGCTCCTATAGAGTATGAAAATGTGAGACAGACTTTTATATTGGTCGTTTGTAACTTCATCCATGAGGAAAGAAGTGAAAATGTGAGACATACTTCTATATTGGTCATTTGTAACTTCACCCATGAGGAAAGAAGCTCAAGCTTGAATGATATCAATCATGCAATCTATATAGCTATAAAGAGAGGAAAGTTTGAAAATTTGTTGGAAAACAATGTCCTATTGAAGGGTCTAACCCTAATTTCCAGAAAACCCTAATTTTCAAAAAATGGAAGATTGCATCAAGCAATCACATCAGATTTGGGAGATATAGCAGTAACAAATAGCACATATATGTTGGGTTTGCAGCTAGTACATAGAATGCATATGATTTCGCAAATTGGAAAGCACTACTTCCTTGTACATGTGAAGTGATGTTCAATCTACTAGAGATGAGAGGGTCTTTGCAAAAACCTGCTCTAGACCGGCCTATTTCTTTTTTGGATACTCTAATAGCTCTCTAAGCTATATGACCATAATACTTTGGAGCATTGTTCTCAAATGTTTGAGTCAAGGTAGACTAATTCCAGATTTTGATTTAGAGAAGAAAATTTTCTATTAATGGAAGAAGGCTCTTTGGAAAATGCTTAGTGCTCACAAACTACTATGCATTGAGCAAAATCCTTTTGTGCAACTTCAAATGGGTAACTGAGTCAACACAATTTATTCACGAACTTAGAAAAACTAGAAAGTGAGCAATATACTTGAGAAGTCAGAGGGGTGATCCCGACATTTCAAGAAGCAAACAATGCACATACACAATCATAGAGATTGATTCATATCTCTGCACACTGAACTCCAATGACCTAATATTGCATACACAAACTCAGAAGGATGTTACCTTCACAATCCAAGCATTAGATGAAAGTTGAAACAATGAGACCATAGCTTCACTTCAATGACTCTATGAAGTACACCTAGTAGGAGCATCAATGATTACATTTTGAAGATCAAGGAAGAAAGTGATGCGTTGGAATCCATAGGTTGTCCCATAGATGATAATGACCTAGTTGCATATATGAGCTAAAGTTATCAAGGGATGTTCGATGAGCTTTTACTTGGGTATTCTTCAAATGTATCTATGCAGGCAAACGAAGACGATAAAGGGCTACAAGAGGAAATAAAGAACCAGAAAGAATACTTCTTAATGGACCAATGGAATCAAGTAGACAACCATTATGGAGAGGATATAGCCCACATCAAGTCAACTTAGTGATGCAAGGAAGAAAGGCAAGCCCAAAATCACAGAGATTGAAGAAGATGAAGATTTGTAAATAGAGCCAATGCAAACCATCATGCAAAGAAGAGGGAGAGCTCAAAAGTAAACAACAAACATCCAAATCAATGGAAAGGTGAAATAAGGTATGATAGGGTAAGGTATCCAGTTGAAAGGCTTACTTATGATTCATTCATGGCTAGACACTATGCATATATGAGCAAAGTTATTGAAGAACCCACATGCTTTGAAGAGTTGTGGAGCTGATCCTAAAGCTATATAAACATGGCTTGGGGTCATTATTTGATCATCAATCAAGATCATCATTGCTCAATCATGTTTTCTTGCTTATCAAGATGGAAAGAAAATTAAAAGCTTGACTTTCAGTTTGTGCCTACTTTTACTAAGCAAGACTTCTAACATACTTAATGGGATTGGTCATTAAGTATGTGATACCTAAGTATCACTTTGGGAAAGAATGGACTAGTTACTTGAGTTGCAAGGTAGCTAGTAGTTCGTGAGGATATACACCAGGGATGATGGTTTGGGAATGCTTAAGCAGCAATTATTATGGGAACAGATCATTAGCAATTGCAAAATCCACACTTCACATATGCTCCAATAAAGCAGAGATGGTCTGAAAATAAAGCAATGAATTTGTGAGCTTAAAGCAGAAAGTATGCATAAAAAGAAGGCTTAATATTTATTGAACACTGTTTTTGCTTTTGCATATATCCATATAGAGACAAAAGAGGCACGACTTTGGGGAGACCATCAGAAAAACAAGAGGAATAAATACATATGTAGATAACAAAAGATTCGCATGAATGACTCTATTTATTCAGAGTGGCATCAACAGAAGCATGAAAAAATCATACAAAGTCCACATGTCTATTGTTCATGCATGAGAGATCGAATGTAGAGGAGCAGTTTTGGTGCAACTAAAAGATTCCGAAGGAGTTGGCTTTGAGGCATGAGTGCAGGATCTGCTATGTTCTTCATAAGCTTTGGTTTGCACTTTTAATTCCATCAAGTGAGGGAGCCGATCAATACTGTTAATCTTTCACCGCAACTAAAAGGAGACAGATTGTACGCAAGAGATGAACGATAAGGTGATATGATTTATCTGTATATCTATTATCCAGCACTATCTATATATTCAATATTGGGGATAAATGGCTGGAGAATCTCGATTGAAGTTAAATGGCGCAACTGAGAATAGGTTATGCATCATGCCTTGCGAAGGCTTCATTATTGCAAGCAATTACAGAACATTCAAAGACAGTATAGAGATTGATTGAAGAAGTAGAGGATGATTGGAGTTTCATCAATAGCAAAAAGACAGAGTTCAATTAGTGCATCCAAAATTTCTTTCCTAATCGTTGATTCGAGGGTGCTGCAATATATTTTCTCAGAAAAACACACACAAGTATCTGAGCATGTTAATTCTTTTCCTTTTCGGCCAATATATCGTGGATGCTATCTATAGACTGTTCTGTCAATGTTTTTGTTGCATCAACTTGCCAAATGCTTCGAGGTTCTATATTTGCACATATACTGAACTTCTCAATCAATCAGAAATGCACAAATCTATGGACGTGAACTATGATTTCACAGAATCATTCAGATATCAAATTCTGAGATGATGTTGAATCTTTGATGCAGCAAAAAATTGACCAAAAGATAATCTACATAATTGGACAGATACATATTAGGTGACAAAGGAGGGAGATATTTGTGTTTCCATGCATGATTTGAACTTTGAAGGGAGATTGGATTTAATCTTTTCCACCCGCGGCACAGAACACACAAAGAAAGGGAACGAGGCTAACAAATATAGAAGCAGGAAATCCCCCCCCCCCCAAAAATCATGTTCATTTACAAGGTTAATTGCAATTCAAAGGATATGGAAAGATGATCCAATGCTTATAAATTAGACGCTGATATAGTCTCCACTCAACCAAAAATGATACATAGTATGCACTTCTGTAAATTTTTGTGTTGAGTTCTTTGTAATGCTTAAATCCATACTCACCTTATTGCGTGCATCAATTACTGATATCTTGCATTTAATACATTCAGCTTCTTGCACATTAATTTGAAAATTCTTCAAAGACTTTAGAACACATTCTGATAAAGGTTCAAATAGATATGAATTGAAGCATTAAAACATTCTCTAATGCCATGGATATGTCCTCTAAAGCAACAAAAGGAAAATCAAGTATATGGTCAACCTGAAGAAATTGAGCTCTTTCTTTTGAATTGAGAATCTTTTGATTGTGGACTAAGTTATTCTGAACACTTGTACTTGTGAGTATAAAAAGCATTTCACATACATTAATGCACCCAATTTGTTGACCTCCATCACTTAGACAGTGCAAGATAATATAGATCTGCCTCAACATATACAAGATCGTGTCTATCTCTATCTAGAAGTCGATGTCTAAAACTATTCTTTGCACATAGCATATAATCTTCATATTCCCTCTTCTGATACTCATCCATATCCGAACTACTAATATCATTTGCAAGCCATCCATGGCACATGCACATTTGTAGACAAAAGAATACATGATATACAAAGTCGAATTGTCTATCTGCCATGCGAACCGACTCCTTGTCACTATGGCTTCGAAAGATACAAAGAGCCCAATCGGCGATGATTCTTTCACACAAAAGAGAGAATGTGTAATGTGTTTGGCATCTGATACCTCAGGAGCCAACCATGATGGTTTGGCTATATCCTCAAATAAAAGATCAAGACAATGTGCACCGCAAAGGGTTTAAACAATGCTTGAGAACTCTGCTTCTATCATCTCCCCCATCCTCTTACCATTCAAGGCATTGCCTATCACCACATGTACATAGTCCCACATCGGAAACTCCTATATCTTCTATAGCAAATTTGATATGCTCATAGATGAATTCCCCTATGATACGTACACTTCAATATTACAAACCATTGCCTTGAGGAAATAAGTGACTAAACATGATGAAACCATTATATCGATAATATGGTGTCATCTGATATCATCCATCTATCGAATAGAATGGAGTTATCATAATTTTACCATCCCCTTTTAATGGGTCCTAATTGAATGCCAATCCTTTCTTGCTCTTCAATAAGCATAGGCATGCATAAGCATTTAGATGAAACTCAATGTCAATCATCATTGGAAGATCTAACTTAGGCTATTACCCTCACTTTCAAACATCGATGCAAACAACTTTTGAAGAAAGGTTTCACTCAAGTATGCAATGCTCAATTTCAATTTTGGCAACCTTTTGGCATTGTTTATTTAAACCTATACTTAAATAACGAGAATAGAGCTCTCCTTGTCCAGGTCTTTGTCTTAGGGGTTGAGAATCATCAATGTGGGTTGAACTTTCACTCTCATTGGATACATGTTCGACTTCTCAATGCATTGGAACTAGACCCGGCTTCTAGGTCTTCTAGTATATCAATAGAAGATGTCAGAGACTCACTTCTACAAAAAGGAACAACTTGTTGGATGAAAATTATGCTCATGTTTCGCTGCCTCAACAATGTCATTGGGGACTTTTGCACAAAGTGTTGTGCCAAACCCCCCTCTCCCCCCCCCCCTTAACACATGTTGAATGAAGCAAGTGGTTCTACTGCGTAATTTTTTTGAACAATACTCGCACACCCACCTCCATATTCTAAAACCAAAATTGGTAGGATTTATGAATTCATGGCTTGATGTGTGAAGGTCCCAAAGGTGGGAAATACCATGACATAATGAGTTATGGTTTTGGCAGCTAGACTTGCACATGTTAAAAAGGATGAAGGCTGAAGGCTATGGATTATAAAAGTTAAAACCCAACTTCTTTGAAATAATGAATGTAAGCCTTAAGGGTGGATTCGATGCAAAGATGAAGGATGGACACGTAAATCACGGTTGATGTAAGGGTGGAGCAAGGGAGGGAGGGCTGAAACCTGTTATGGATGCTCAAAGTACTGCATTTGAGGTCCCTCGTAGTCAATCTCACTCGTTCTCTTTCGTGGATTGAGGCAAAATCACTAACGATTGATCATTTTGTTCAAAGGTGAAGATAAATTTGTAATGTTCCCCAACATGCACTACGAAAAACGGAACGCACCAAAGGTTTGGGAAGCACCAAATCCACCTACAGAACGAATTCATGGACCGAACTGGTACGTTCCAAAGTATTAGATATCTTGGAAAGGGCATCCATGCACAAATGCTACTTGAGAAAAAGAATCTTTGGTTTGAACAAAGCTTTGGTTCGCACGTATTTTCTTTCATTGATAATTGAGGAGAATGATCTTTATAAAGGGGAGATTGAGAGAGTGATATATATAAGCAAGATCTACATCAAATCTATCTCTATGGAACAAGGTTAAGAAGCTAAGAGTCCTAGCTTAAGGGTAGCCAAGACCTAAAAAATCCTAAGGGTATTATCTTATTCATGATGCAAACATGAATAGTTGAGACCTTGGGGGGATTTTAAAAACTCTCCAAGCAAGGGCTATATATTGATTTGGAAGTGCATCTACAGACATCCCATTTTTTGTTTGCATGCAACACATACTCTCTTACATTTCCTCCCATAGATTAAGTAGAATGATGCAAAAATGTTGCAATGGATTTTATGGCTTTCAAACCCCACGAAGGAAGGTTCCCATAACTTATGGTGAAGTGGACTAATGAATTTGAGATCCCTTAACCCTTCCAAATCAATAAATTAGTTGAGCTTGATTTTCCAACACTTCCTCAAGCTAGCGACCCAAGCCGTATCTTCAACTAATTTCCACTCATAGGCCTAAAAAGCTCATCAACTCAGTTTTTCAATTCCTACATATGCAACACCATCCCTACTTTATAACCATCAAATGACAATAGAGCTCTGCATGATACAAGTAGTGTAGGGGACTTATCATCTTGTGTTCTCAGCTCTATATTCTCTACTAAGGACATCTTTTCTCATCTCTTAATCTTGTGTCTGCACATGTTCAACTTATGTTTCGACCAAGGACTCTTCAACATTGTGCAAATTTGACAAGCATGACTCGGTAAGATGGTTGTAATTAACATACGCAAGTGCCAAGCACCCAATGAATAAATAAGATGCAAAGAGATGAACTCACTCATTGATTTGTATTACCAGGAAACTCTTTCATAGAGGTTAGAAAGAGTTTCCTGGTAATACAAATCATTTGTTTTTATGTTTTTGCAGGTTATGGAGTCCATGTATGAGTTTATGGCGTGCATGCCATGGGTTTGTCAAGCGCTATGTTATTGGATAGCCTGTGTGCCATTGAGTTTATGGTTAAATTTTTTGGGACTCCATTCCCTTGGGGAAATGTTGTCGAAATTTTTCCCACCTCATGGCGTTATATACGCACTTACCTTTAGGTAAGTATGTTAAGGCATGTTAACATGCCTTCTCTGCAAACATCAATAAGGTGTTAGCATGCTCATATGCATCTATTTGATGGAATTAGCACAATCATAATATTATAGATAAGGCAACTTCAGTAAAAATAGGATCCCTAGACATAATCCTTATGGATTTAGACCATAGGATTGCTAAGGGGAAGGACATGTAACTTCACCATTAGGAATGTGCACAAGCAATCCTATAAGTGATAGGAAGTTGAATACAAGCACAGGAGAGTTATTTATGATAATCTCCAAGGTAGTGAAGATTTAGTTATCTTCACAAGAGTTTCACAGGATGATTAGTCTATAGCGCGGTATTTAGACCTTGTCTTAGTACCTAGGAACAAGTTAGTTTGGAATAAGAAAGGAATATCCACTCTCACATATTATCACATGTTGACTAGAACCAAACTAACTAGTTCGAGGACACGGGACTCATTTGAGTCGATCGACATGAGTTTAGGATATGGGATTCATTCGAGTCCACCTACCTATTCCATTACATATATATGGAATATATATTCGATTTAATGTAGGTATGACACCATGAATCGGAAGAAGGTTCCACTGGTATGGGACGGTGGAAACAACTTCCCTTTGAGCACTCTTCTTCTATGGCCAGGGAGAAAAGGACTCATCATTCATGGAGTCATGTCTCACTAGATTAGAGGAGAGCTCTTAGTAGACATCTCCTTAAGATTGGGAGTTATCCTTCATAGTTTATGGAAGATTTATTCTTCCAGTAGAGAATGTGATAGGTGATTTTATCGCTATTGGTATCACATACTCATTTTGTGGTTTTCAGGAAGGATAGTTCCATGAATTTGATTGGATCGTATAGATCCATGGATAGAGGATGGTTGGCAGAGATAGCTCTTTAGTATGGATACACGTGTTTATGGTATCATGTCATATCATTGATGACCATTGTGGTAAAGGGCTTTAACCCTTATAAGGAATTTATTTTCTCCACTCTTCACTACATACACCTTCATTAGTTACGGGAGATTTACTCTCCATCTTCATATGAATGTATGTAATGAGGGATTATGCATTGGTATGAAAGAGAGGAGCAAATGAATTCACAAGTTTCTCTTTCAAGGAAAGAAGAAAGTGGGAATCAGCTAAGAGATCAAGGAGAGATCTCACTTTAGCTCAGAGGTCTCACTTTAGCTCCTCTTCTTTGAGAAAGAAAAAAGGAAAGGAAAACATGATTTCTTCATATGAGAAGAATAGAGTATGTTTTCCTTTAGAGAGAAGAGGTGTTTAGAAAACATCTCTTAGTCTACATTTTAGAAGGAATTCATTTTTTCTACTTTTTAGTGTAATTTTCCTTCACATGGGAGTTTGATTCTCCACTATTTAGGAAGGGAAAAAACATGGAGAACTTATATCCATGTTCTCAGCTATGCATGAGTAGAGAAATTGGATTCAACAGAATCTCCTTCAAAGGGAAAGGGAAAGTGGAATAGATTCCACTACCAGAGCTCTTTTCCTTAGAGAAGATTACAAAGAGAGAGGCACAGAGAGAGTTTCACTTTCTCTCTTCTAGATTGTCTTGTTAGGGGTGGCACTCTTCTATCAAAGACAGGAGGGAGTTCAATTAATCATGATGGTTAGATTGAGTCTCACATGGAGACTCTTCTGAGAAGTCGTTATATTTATTTCTAGTGATGATCTCTGACTAGATGAGATGATCTAGTTATTGACATTAGTGAGACTAGGAGTTGAGTCTGACTCTTCTCTTTAGGGTCCCTAGGAGATAGGGAGATATCTAACCTATTGGAGTACCAAAATCTTAGTTGATGCTTCATAATGAGGATGATGCGTGAGCATCAATTAGGAAATTGGGTACTTAGGGATTAGCTGAATCTCAAAGGGAATGCTTTTTTCATTCATATGGCAAACTAAAGAGAAGAGAAGATTTTAGAGTTTGCACTAGTGTCAATAGATGCTCTTTCAATAGAACTAAGTCCTAAGGTAAAGGATAACAAACCATAGACTTCTTGGTTGGCGAAATGTAGAGATTGCATTTTACTACCAAGAAATTCTTATATATGAGGTAGATGATGGATTTGCATAGTTCACAAGGTAGTTTCGATTAAACTATTACTTGTGATTACACTCAAGGTTAACAAGACGTAGAGTGATATGAGGTCAATCTATCATTTACTCTTAGATAGGTTTGGAGTCATTTGTTATGGGACTTTGTTCTATATTTCATAGGATTCTACGGTTTACTATCTCCATTATGGTACGGTCAAGCTTATAAGCTTGGCACGTTACACTTGCTTTCCCTACTATTACTTCATAGAGTATACATCATATGGACCTGAGTCATTTGGATGATGATATTTTATGCCATGTGGAGTGATAGTTTGGAAGTGGAGAGTACATGGGAGATAGTAGGCACCACTTAGATGGTTTCCCACTTTTGAGATGATCTCTCATGAGGCTTCTTAAAGGGAAGGATATTGGGAAACAACACTCGGCGATGACCATGTACATAGAGTACATGGGGTTCAGGGGAGTCCGAGCACTTTCTTCTACCATTAGGGACATTTCATTTACATTTTCGAGGACGAAAATGCTTTCAAGGGGAAGAAAATGTCACATCATGGATGCACAACTTCTTAAGTGAGATGGCACATATGGGTCATGGCATCATTTGTGGCATCTTGCCCCACTTGGTAGAGGACTTGAGAGGAGAGCTTATTAGAACTCTCATGTGAGCCTTTCATTGTGTAACTCATCATGTAGAGAACTAGTCGCTTGGGCGTGGCTGGGAGGAGAACCGAAGAAGATGATCTCTGTGTGATGGCAAGTCGGTGAAGAGCTGGGCTAGCAGACGTGATCAAAAAGAGTTTACCATAGTTTGATCAACTGATTCTATTTCTCCAAAACAAAAAAAGAAACACTCTCATCCTAAAGAATAATCAAATTGAAAAGATCTCCTGTTTTTATGCTGGAGGTAGAACCTAACCCAAAAGAGAAACGCTACCCATCTAATATGGCGCCATTTAATCCTGCCAAAAAATAATAATAAAAGAGTGCCCATAATACCTTTTTTTTTTTTCCTTCATTTCTGAACTTTACAAAATAAAAGCAAGAAAGAAGCCGAGTGGTAACTAAAGAGATATTCCAGAAAGAGGAAAGCAATGGCTGCCATTAGGAAAGAGACCGTATGCACAAATAAAGAAGAGCGCACACAGGCCCAACTCAAACAATGGATGCAGAAGACAACAAAGAACGATAAGAGAGTACATACATGACAGGCCTCCAAAAAACCACTCATCCAGAAAGCCTCTCTCTCATTATCTTGTACTGCAAATTATTGAATCTCTTGATTGTATTGTTCAGGTTTATCAGCCTCCTATCCATATTATTGTATTGACTAGAGAGTGTCTCGTCCATCCGTCACTTCTACCCCATGTTCACCACAGTACCCAGTATAAGGTTCTCAGGCTTTTACTAATACTTTTCGGCACATAGACATCGTAACAGATTCCCCAGTTTGTGACTGTTTCGCCTCATAGGTGATTTCAGCCTTTAGTTGAAGTTAATATATCATTTCATTTCCTCTCTCTCGAAGAAAGCCAGCGGGAACAAAGATAAAGGAAGCAAACCTTTAGTTGAAGTTAATATATCATTTCATTACATCTCTCTCACTCTCAAAGAAAATTAGCAGGAACAACGATAAAGGAGGCAAACCGTTGCAAGAGGAGAGGGTAGCCGTGGACTGGATTTTGCAGAGGGCATTGAGCTGGTAGGCACGAGTGAGGTTGATATTTGGCACCGCCGCGGTCAGGTTTTGGATCGTACAGATGCAATCAGGACGTGTCTCCACAATATTCTGAAGGGGACTGCAACAATCAGCAGCCACTTGCGTCTTGTTGCCATTCTGTACGTAAGGAAAGCAGGCATATAAATCAGAGGCATAGGTTGTACACTCTCGTTGAGCAACCGCCTTCAACAAAAGGTTCATCAGCAGCAGCAGAAACATCTTCAACTCCGCCCATCCCAATGCGCCTCTATGCTTCGTTTGTATGCTGCCGATCCGCATCTTCTCCTTTCGTTTCAGTGATCCCCTGTGTGTAAGTGTGTGTGTTGGGGCGGAGGGAGGAGTTAAGGGATTCTATGAAGAACCGTGACTTGAAGAACTATTAATGGGTGTTTTCGTTGTACAGTGGAGACAAGGGGAATCGGGGATGGAAGTCCCCAGTGCCCCACAGTTGCGTCCGTGATTCGATTAAACACTTGGCGGCCGCCGCTGAATTTCATGTCATCAACGAACTCTAAAGCTGCTCCTTTTGTCTTTCAACTTTCGAGCCTAGAAGCGAGCAGCGAGTTCCGAACAAAGGCACACATTTTTTAGTTTGCACTCTAGACACGCGAACTATGTCGCCAAGCTGTTCTATAGAGACAGGCGAAGGTTGTGGATTCTGGGGCGGCCAGTGCTCGCTGGCGACTCGCGAGTCCTGACTCCTGAGTCCCGACTCGAAAGTCGGATAGAAACGTTCCTTGGTTTGACCTGATGAATGAATCATGGTTCATGACGCAACAAATTCGCTGAAGAGGGGGAGGGCCATTTTTCTTCTCATTTTCCTTTTTCATGTATCTAGCCTAGTGCCTGACGTTTTGAGTCTCTGGAGTAAGTCCTTAGATCAAATATGGCTAGACATGACTTTGGCTTTGAGAGACTTTGAGATTCTCAAGATGACGCCTCTACTTACGAGATTGGGTGTTTGCCTATTTCCAAATCATTGTACTCTAGAAAAAAAAAGCATATGTTTCAAGTTTCAACTCATTTTAGTTTTCCATGTACTCCATTGTCATGATAATGGCAAAACTATGAATTCATTGAAAGCATCTTTATTATGAGGATAGAAAAAGGATAAAAAAAGGAATGGAGATACAAACTAAAGAAATATGTAAACTTTTGAAGAAGAAGCACCATAAGGAAGAAATCTTGTATATGATTGACAATCATGGGTGGAATATGTGATTGAGGAAGAGAATATTGAACTATTTCCAACCATTTCACTCAAATCTTGGGGGTGGTCATTCCTCTATCTTCTCAAAGGCATGATTATATATGGCCATCTCAAGAGTTAGAACCCAAAAAATTCCACGAAATTTGGTGCATCTTCTTGATCAATGACATCAAGATTGTTGAGGCTATTGATTCTCTGCTTATTGGTAAAAGTGCAGGTCTGGACAACCTCACTAATGAGTTCTTCAAGACATTCAAGACTGTTTTGATGAACCCTAATCTACATCTGGTTTGGCATCAAGCCTTGGACTTCGATGCTCTACCCAAGTTTATCAATGAAGATGTGATCAAACTGATTCAAAAAAAAAAAGATAGAAGAACCAAAATTGAAAATTGGAGGCCTATCACTATGCTACAAACTACCTATAAAATATTCGTGAAAGTCCTTGCCAATTGTGTTACCTTACATCTTCACTTATGGACCAATGAGGATAAAAAAGGGTTCATTAAGGGTAGATCCATCCCCGAGGCCATCATAGATATGTGGGAAGGCTTTGAATTTGTTAAAAAGTCTTCTTGAAATGTCCTCTTCATTATGATCAATTTGTCAACACTACAACATATGAGGGGCATATTGATGTTAGCCATACCAACGGTCATGCCCCATCCTCGATATCACCTTTGGAAATGCCTAGAAAGACCACGTTAGTCATACTGACGATCACTTGACCGTCGATATAACCGTTATACCAGCAGTAGTATAGGCAGCGATATAAGCATCGGTACAGGCATCGGTATAAGCTATACATGCCGGTAAATTCCTAGAAATATTGGTGCTCATATCGGCACCTATATTGATGCCCATACCAATGGCGTGTTTTAATACCCAACCCAAGAGCAAAAAGTTGACATTCGCTACTATTTTGAACTACGTACTCATGGAGAGTGTTAATCTCCAAAAGACAAGCTATCCTTGATGTTAGACCGCCTCTATATCAAGAATAACCCTAAACTTAAACCAATTTCGGAAGACAAGTGCCAAAATATCAAGACTTTAGCTAACTGTGAAGAAAGTCACTTCACAGAAAAGCCTGTTGCACATTATTCACTCATTGACTGATCAAATCTGTAAAGTTTCTTATGAAACTTTGTACACGGTGTCGTCTAAAGGTTGTGCACCTCCTCTAAGTTAAAACATCTCAAAATGTTTAGTAGATTATGAGAGATGATCTAAATAATCTACCTATGTCTAAAACTGCCTTCTTGTAGAGTCGACTTTGACACCTGTAACTTCTAACACATAGTTCTCCCAAACTAGAACCCGTTTAAGCAAATGCTTTTATCCATAGATGGCTTACCTTCCAAGTTAGATTTTGACTCCTCATTTGTCCAAAAATTTACACTGTGCACTGAGAACTGATTAATTCTTTGACCATCGAGATGCACCTATTTCAGAAGACACTCATCACTTCTTCACATATAAATGGTCCTACACATAATTCTCTCAGCCTGTTTGCAATTAGGCTCTCAAATCTTAACCATAGATGCATTAACTATGGAGTTAGATATCTACAAAAGGATTTATTATATAATCAAACAAAGAAGGAGAAATGGAGAAAAGATCGATGTGCAATTCTCTGAAAATTCTGGAGCGGCTAGCAGTGTTTAAATTTGATGCCCAAAGTGGGAACCATGGATTGGGCATCAATTGATGCCTACATTCTAGGACCAGGCATCCCAAGAGATGTCCATATTCGAATGCCGAGCATCCTCAAAGGATATATATATATATATATATATATATATATATATATATATATATATATATATATATATATATATATATATATATATATATATATATATATATATATATATATATATATATATATATATATATATATATATATATATATATATATATATATATATATATATGTGTGTGTGTATATATATATATATATATGTGTGTGTATATATATATATATATGTATATATATATATATATATATATATATATATATATATATATATATATATATATATATATATATATATATATATATATATATATATATATATATAGTGTGTGTGTGTGTGTGTGTGTGTGTTCATATTCGAAATATAGGGCACATGTGACATCATGCATCCCCAATTTCCAAAGGATATATATATATATATATATATATATATATATATATATATATATATATATATATATATATATATATATATATATATATATATATATATATATATATATATATATATATATATATATATATATATATATATATATAAAAGTTTTTACCTCGCATTGGATAGTTGGCGAGCGCGGACAGATTCTGGACTATGGAGATTCGAGAATGAGGCTGAGCAGTTAGTGGGTAGTGGGCACTGGCCCAGTGGCCACTGGTGTTGGGCGGGCCTTGAGGACAGTCACACTGGGCAAATCAATGTAAAACATACAGTACCCGATAGAAATTTCTCTGGAATGACTGATTCTCTCCAGGAGTCCTCAGAAACTCTCTGGAAATAGACTGGCTCTCTGCAAAAAGTGCAGAGAATTCTCTGGTTCATTTTTTGCATATAATCTGGGGCCCCTGGGAGCTTTTTTTTTTTGCAGAAAAAACCCCTGGGTCGAGCTTTGGGCATATGACCAGGGCCGGACCGAGGGGTATTTTTTAAACTTCCAGAGACTAAAAATATGCAACAAAACGTGAGGGCCGAGAGTGTATACGTTTCCAGAGACTCACCATAAGGCATTTTTTCATCTTTTTCTGAGCGTGCATGCCCTTTTTGCACAGAAGAAACTGGAGCTCGCGAGCGTGCACCCCTGGGGTGTTACGAGGAAGGAGATAAGGAAGAGAGGTCACACGCACACTCTCACTCTCAAAGAGAAGCACACACACAGATTGAGGCAAGGAAGGATGATCTTCTTCTTCTTCTTCTTCTTCTTCTTCTTCTTCTTCTTCTTCTTCTTCTTCTTCTTCTTCTTCTTCTTCTTCTATTACATAAAAAGAGATGTACAAGAATGACCTAAAAACAAGAATACAACAAGTGCAATATATAAAGATCAGTACATAAGGAAAAACCTAATGTCCGCGAATGAGTGAGCTGGCAAGGAAGAAATGTGCCATCACTCTCTGTAGATAAATCTAATAAAGCTTAATGAAGTATCCTTGACATATACCAGCATGACCACTATACATGTCAGAGAAACAAAAAACTAGTACGTGTCATCCTAGATCATCACATGTTGAGCTTGATATCTCAACACTCCCCCTCAAGCTCAATGCCATATCCTGTAATCCAAGCATCTCCCAAGACTTCTTCAACTTCTCAGCTCCAAGTGCTTTGGTGAAAATATCAGCAACCTGCTCATCTGTTCTCACATAAACAAGATCAATATCACCTGCTAATACCTTCTCTCTGATGAAGTGATAATGTACCTCGATATGCTTTGTTCTAGCATGGAAAACAAGGTTCCGTGCTAAATGTATGCTGCTAAGATTATCACAATAGATAGTGATAGACTTTTGCACTTCCACACCTAAATCTACAAGTAACATCTCCAGCCATGATGCCTCACATGCTTCCATTGCAGCACCTCTATACTCAGCCTCTGTACTCGACAAAGCAACAATGGGTTGCTTCTTACTGCTCCATGTAATAGCTGCACCTCCAAGTGAGAAAAGAAAGCCACTAGTAGATCTTCTATCTGGAGTACTACCAGCCCAATCTGCATCGGTGTATCCATGAACCTGCAAATCTACAGTAGCTTCATAAAACAATGCATAATCCAAAGTAGCACTCACATAATGTAGAGTGCGCCTCAGAGCATCCAAATGTGGCTTCCTTGGAACCTGCATAAACTGACTTTCAAGTCCAACAGTATAGCTTAAATCAGGCCTTGTAATTGTAAGATATATAAGACTTCCCACAATTTTCCTGTACATAGTAGCATTTTCCAATGCTTCACCTGATGTAGTATCCAACTTCAAATTCTGATCTAATGGCATAGAAATTGGCTTACAACTAGCCATACCATACTTTTGCAGCATATTCAAGGCATATTGCCTTTGCGACATCCATATACCTGTTTCTGTATGTATAAACTCAATGCCCAAGAAATAGCGCAGCACACCAAGATCTTTCATGTCAAAGTCCTGCATAAGAAGTTGCTTTACCTCTTTGATGCTTTCTTCATTATCGCCACCTACAATCAAGTCATCAACATAAATGGCCACAATCGTGATGCCATTATCAGCCTTCCTTGCATATAGTGAATGATCTGCATCACACATAGAAAACCCAATGTTGGTTAAGTAATCAGCAATCCTTGCATGCCATGCACGCGGAGCTTGCTTTAGCCCATTCAAAGCCTTTTGCAACCTGCAAACATATTTTGGATGCTTTGAATCTTCATATCCTTGTGGCTGGTCCATATATACTTCTTCCTGTAACTCACCATGTAGGAAAGCATTCTTCACATCCATCTGATGCAAAGTCCATCCTTTTGTTATAGCTAATGCAACAAGTGTCCTGACAGTAGAGATTTTAGCTACAAGGCTGAATGTTTCCTCATAATCAATGCCATATGTCTATGCATATCCTTTAGCTACCAATCGTGCTACCATCAGCATTATGCTTTACCTGCTTATGCTACCATCAGCATTATGCTTTACCTTGTAAACCCATTTACAACCTGTGGGTTTCTTTCCTTGCGACAATGGAACCATCTTCCATGTATCATTTCCATAAAGTGCAGCCATCTCCTCATCCATAGATTTTTCCCAATCTTCAATTCCAATTGCATCTTCAAAGCAAGAAGGTTCAACATCTTGTATTACCTTTGTCATGTAGGCATAATCACGAGCCATGTAACTATCATATGTCAATCGATGCATTGAATTCCGCATCCTCCCAGATCTTCTTGGTCCTGGGTCACTTCTCCTTGTATCATCTGCATGTGCCCTTCTTACTCATGGAGTCTTCACATAGGGCAATCCAAGTTCCTCATCAAGACTCTTTTCTGAACCTCTTGAATCTCCATCAACGTCTTCAAAACCTGCACATGTTTTATGACCAGTAGAAAGATTTTCTTTACCTTTCTTGGATGTATTTGATGAATTTGCTGGACTGAAATTTCCACGTAATCTTCCACTCCATGGATTTGAGTTGGAACTTTTGCTTGGTGATGCATCCGGTCCACTCAAAACCTGAGATTCTGCACTTGATTTTTTAGCATTTTCTTTGTCATTTGGTTCAAGACTCAGTCCTTCTTTGGCATCTTCATAGAAGCTTGACATTAAATACCACATCTCTGCTCACCTTTACATGTCGTGTGAGTGGGTCATAACATTTATATCCCTTTTGATCAAGGGAGTATCCAATGAAGACACACTTTTCTGCTTTTGGATCAAACTTCATCCTCAATTCATCTGGGACATGTACATATGCAATACAGCCAAAACTTTTAGATGTGATAAGTTTGGCTTTTTACCTCTAAACTTCTCTTCAGGTGTAACTTGATGTACAACAACAGTTGAAGTTCTGTTCATGATGTATATAGCAGTATGCACAACTTCTGCCCAATAACAATGAGGCATATTCTTCTCAGCCATCAAGGCTCTTGCTATTTTTGCAATATGTCTATTTTTGCGTTCAGCAACGCCATTCTGTTGTGGTGTGTACCTGCATGAAAACTGACGCCGAATTCCATGATTTTTTAGAAAATTGTTGAACTCATTTGACATGTATTCACCTCCTCTATCAGATCTTAATGTGTGAATGTAATTCCCTCTCTACTTTTCCACCACAGCTTTAAAATTCTGGAAGTGAGTGAACACCTCGCTCTTCTCTTTCATGAAATATATCCATAATTTCTGTGTATGGTCATCAATAAAAGTAACATAAAACCTGCAATTGTCCATAGATGTGGTCTTTGCAGGACCCCAAACATCTGTATGTACTATTTCTAGCACATTCTTACTGACATGCTTGTCATGTGGAAATGATGATCTTGATTGTTTACCAAATTGACATGCTGCACATACCTTTTGCATCTCTGAAACCTTGAAATTTGGTATTCCATGAACGATCTCCTTTGACTTCATCAATTTCAGCCTTTGCAGATTTGCATGTCCAATTCGTTTGTGCCAGATCTCTATATCAGCAATAACTCTTGCACCTTTTGCAAACATGGTTGCATTCATTTAAGGAACTTTCACATTTAAGGTGAACATCCTACCCACTTTGTTTCCTTTGGAAATCAATCGTCCACCATGTTTGTATTCTTATACATATAACCCATCAGCATTGAACTTGACTTGTAATCCCTGGTCAACCATTTGTCCAAGAGAAACTAGATTCTTTGTTATGTTTGGAACATGTAGTGAAGTATTTCGATGGCGATGCACCATAGTGCGCTTTCCTTCTTGAGAGCTTCACGACGATATGCTCAGAGTAGAAAACCGAGCTCCTAAGGCCACATGTAGTACTCCGCACAGAGGCTGTAGAATACACAAAAAACACAGTACACAAGGAGCACGAAGATAGACTTCTTAGGTCTTACAAATGCGGTCGAACTTACAATCTATGACTGACCAGGCCACTATATGTTTTATTAAAGAGCATATACAAAGAAGTGTCCAGTGGCCATTTGGCCTTTCACATGGACACTAACGATAACAATCTCCCACTAAAGGCCAACATGGCCAAAGTAACTATGGGAGAAAAAATAAAGAATGATAAAGAATACCTGAGTGTAAGTATACAAACTATACCTCCCACCTGATGGGCATGTTACACAGTATACACGTGACTGTGTAAGATCAAGAATCAAGTAACCCCATCAAGTGACAATAGTGTCGAAAGCTATCTTGTGGTAGAGCTTTAGTCAAAGCATCTGCAGCATTATCTCAAGTGAGAACCTTCTCAAGAATAATGCGCTCAGTGGCTAAGCAATCTCTAATGAAGTGATACCTCACCTCAATGTGCTTGTTCTTTGCATGATAGACCGGATTCTTAGCCAAAGCAATGGCACTCTGACTATCATTGAGCAAGCGAGGTACATGCTGAGGTAAACCCATATCACAAGCAAGACGAGAAAGCCACAATGCTTCCTCACATGCCTCACTTGCTGCAACATACTCTGATTCTATGGTGGAAACAGCTGTACATTCTTGAAGACGAGATCTCCAAGAGATAGTACCTCCAGCAAAATGAAAAATGTACCCTGATGTAGACTTACGATTGTCTACACAACCAGCATAGTCAGAATTTGTGTAACCAATAATGGATGCTTTCCCTCTACCTAAGCATAGACACTTGTCCTTAGTGCCACTCAGATATCTCAAAACCATCTTGACCGCTTCCAAATGTTTCTTACCAGGATTAGACATATATCTGCTCACAACTCCCACTACAAATGCAATGTCTGGTCTCATAGCTACCATAGCGTACATGAGACTACCAATAGTAGACTGATAGGGAATTTTGGTCATGAATTCCTTTTCCTTATCTGATTTGGGGCAATCATCCTTGCTCTATGTGGGTAAAGGTGTATTCAATGCCTTTCCACCCTGCATATTGAACCTGTGAAGTACTTTGGATATGTACTCACTTTGAGACAAGTATATGCATCTTTTACTCCTATCACGAGTAATGTGCATGCCAAGAATATGTTTGCCATCCCCTAAATCCTTCATATCAAATGTCTGACTCAACTTCTGTTTTAGAATTGACAAGTCATAAGAGGACTTCCCGGCAATCAACATATCATCATTATCATTGGCAGCTTGATATGTTTGATCCTTTAGCCTTGAGACTTCATAAAAGCATCAAACTTTTGGTACCATTGTCTAGGGGACTGTTTAAGTCCATACAAGCTCTTCTTAAGCTTACAAACTAGACTTTCCTTGCCATAACTACATAACCCTCTGGTTGTTCCATACATATCTCATCTATAAGATCTCCATGCAAGAAAGCAGTTTTCACATCCATTTGGACTAACTCTAAGTCCTCCATTGCAACGAATCCAAGCAACATGCATAGGGTAGTCATCTTGACTACTGGAGAGAAGATTTCCTTGAAATCAACACCATGTTGTTGCTTAAAACCCTTTGCAACAAGTCATGCTTTATACTTTGGAGAAGCACTATCTGATGTGAATTTCAGCTTATATACCCATTTACATGGTAAAGCTTTCCTGCCATTTGGCAAAGGTACTAAATCCCAAGTACCATTATTGTGAATAGAATCCAACTCACTCTTCATGGCACACTCCCACTTGACATGATCATCTGTCTGCATAGCCTCTTTGTAGCAAGAAGGCTCACCGGCATCTGTTAGCATAACAAAATCTAAACTTGGAACATATCTATCATGTGGATGTGAGACACGTGCAGAATGTCTCAATTGTTGCTGAACAGGAACGTGTGCATGCTGATCTGAATGGACATTCTCTTGAATATCCCTATATGCAGCATTTTTATGCATGCTAACCGGAGGACTAGTATCCTCAAACACCACTCTTCTCACTTCAACCTCCTTAATGGGTTGTTTATGCATCTTAGACTCATTGAAAATGACATCACTACTTCTAATCACTGTCTGTGTTTTAGGATCCCATAAGCGATATCCAAATTGTCCTTCTCAACCATATCCAAGAAAAATGCATTTCTTTGACTTATGGTCCAACTTTTGTCTAAGATTCTTGGGTATATGAACATATGCTTCACACCCAAAAACTCAAAGATGATAATAATATGGTGGCTTCTCTATCCACAGCTCTTGTGCCACCTTCAGACCTTTTTGCAGTACTAGATGAAAGGTTAATCACATGAACTGTAGTCAATATTGCTTTTGCCCAAAAGCCTTGTGAGAGGTTTGCATGATGCAACATAGAGACTACTCTATCTTGAATAGTTCTAGTCATCCTCTCAGCTACATCATTTTGTACTGGGGTATAAGGAGCTATAAACTCTCTACGAATCCCTCTAGACTGACAGAAAAGGCTGAATTCATGTGAGGTATACTCACCCCCATTATCTGAATGTAAAGCCTTAAGCTTAGTTCCTTTTTCAATCTCAACTGAAGCAAGCCATTTTCTGAAAGTAGGAAATACCTCATCCTTCGATTTGATAGGATATACCCAAACTTTTCTAATAGCATCATCTATGAAAGTGACAAAGTAAAGAGAACCACCTAAGGACCTAGTGGGCATAGGACCACACACATCTGTATGAATGAGATCTAAAGGTTGAATCGAAGATTCAATGTGTGTTCTATGCACATTTCTGGTTTGCTTTCCATATTGACAATGCTCACAAAATGAAAAATCAGAGAAAGATAACACAGGTAAGTAGCCAGAACAAGAAAGATTTTCCATTCCACTACATGATATATGGCCCAAATGACCATACCAAATACAAGCCATAGGCTGTTCAGTAATAGCTAACAAGTGTTCTTTCTATGATACAAATAAAGGATAAAGTGATCCAACTTTGCTTTTTTTTGCAATAACCATATTGCCCTTTGATATGTGAAAGGACTGAGCATAGAAGACCACCTTGTAACCAAGGTCATCAAGTTGACCAACTGACATCAAACTGCGTGATAACTGAGGTACATGGCGTACATTTTGCATAGTAAATTTTGAACCATCAATGAATTTCAGAACCACATCTCCAATCCCCACAACATCACATTGGTAAGAGTCACCAAGTCTCACGGTACCAAGAGACTTTGCTGCATAATTAGAGAACCAGTCTCAATGTGGTGTCACATGGAAAAAAGCACCAGAATGTAGCATCCAGGTGTGGGAAAGAGAATCAGCCATTAAAGCCTCAGTTGGCACAATACTATCAAGTGTCAACACATCAACATCATAAGAAATAGCATTAATTTCTTCAATCTTCACAGTCGAAGTAGATGGTGCAGGTAACTGTTTAACATGCCCATCAACATTTGTCCTTTACCTTTAGCATTCTTTAATGCATAACAGTCTTTCTTCATGTGTCCTTTCTTATGACAATAATGACATTTGATATCCCTCTTCCTTGATTTACTTCTACTCTTATTTCGTTGACCATTCTTTTCCTTGTTCTTGCTCCTGCCACATTGTTGATTCTTTCCTTGCTAAGAATCACGAACATTATATGCATCTCCACTTTGAGTGCCAACCATAGATTTTCTGCGAATCTCCTCACTCAAGAGTGCTCCACATATGTCATCATAAACAAGTTTACCACCAGGTGCAATATTGCTAATAGCTGTGCAAAATGTATCCCATGATGATGGCAAGGTGCATAACAACAATACTGCTTTCATTTCATTATCCATATCCATTCTATGAGCCTGTAACTCAGAGAATATAGCATCAAACTCATTTAGATGAGCAGCAACATTATCTATATCCTTCATACGAAGGTCATATAATTTTCTCATCAGGTAGACTTTATTTGATATCGTCTCTTTTTCATATGTATTGCATAACTTCTTCCAAAGCTCCTCTGCACTTTCACAGTCTAATACTGTAAAGTAAACATTATCTGCCAAGTGCAAGCGAATGGTAGACCTAGCCATTTCATCTAACTCATCCCAATCATCTTCATCCATGTCAGCAGGCTTCTTTGAAATTCCATTTACTAGCTTCCATTGCCTCCTTTGAATCAACACATCTTTAATCTGATTCTTCCATAGAGCAAAGTTTGTGCCATCAAATTTTCATATCTCAAAATGGTCTTTGCCCTGCAAGTTATAGCTCCTCCTCGGAACACTAGCACTAGACCCTGATCCACCAAATGTGCCTGAGACATCTGATGCCATGATGGTAGAGAACTGAATAGAATGATAATGGAGCTAGAAGAGTCCAAGTATCAAGGAGTAAATCGACCACTATATAGTTGACAAAACCAGAAATCTGGAAAAATTTTTCCAGAGTATCCTCTGCAAAATGAGCATATGAACAGTGTCAAAATATCATAAAATTGTGAGTACTGACATGTTTTCCTGCATAGTGAATCACTGACTCCACTGCATATAATCAGGTACCCAATAGAAGCCAACTAGGCTTATCGAGCACCTATGCACAACTATCATACATCTCCTATGGTGAGGCTGGGAAAGTATTCCACCTACATCACTGAAGAGACCCCGACATCTGGGTGTCTCCCAGTTAAGAAAACCTCACCATGACCCTCTTTATCAAACGTAAAAGGCTTTATGCAAAGAACATAACTGCTATATCAATACATGGACGTACATAAGCGATATCCACAGAAGCATACGTAGTGCATATGTGCTCAATATATGCAATAAAATGACACTAAAGGCTCAATACTATCCAATAACACTTGCAAGTGTCTATCAGCTCTGATATTTTAGGCTCAAAAAACCTGCATAAATTTGCAGCAAACTGCTCCCACCAAAACTATAACCTTTCAAGAAACCTATAGTTTTACAATTGTGGCTGAAAACACAGCCCCAAAGGTTGATATTTATTATCGGAGAAGTACAAAGAACACTCTTCTTGATGTTCTTGGACCTGTGTGAAGAGAACTATGTGTGGAAGTACTCCAAAATAGCTCCAAAAGATGCCCAAAAGTGCTTCAAAAATAGGCTTTGAAAGCAAAGAATCAAGCTTTGAGGGACCAAAACATGTTTAAGGTAATGTCAACCTTAGTCTTTCCCGGGGGGAACAATACTGGGATGGGTGACCTCTCGGGAAGTACCGCGAACCTCTATGTCCCTTGATCGTTGAGGTCCTCCCTCACGCACAGCCAACGACGCCAACAGTGACTTCGGTGACTCGGATGATAAGGTATGTCAAGGTTTATGCCTTGGTCGCCGCCTTTTGCAAACATGGCTGCATTCATTTTAGGAACTTTCACATTTAAGGTGAACATCCTACCCACTTTTTTTCCTTTGACAATCAATTGTCCACCATGTTTGTATTCTTCTACATATAACCCATCAGCATTGAACCTGACTTGTAATCCCTGTTCAACCATTTGTCCAACAGAAACCAGATTCTTTGTTATCTTTGGAACATGCAGTGAAGTATTTCGATGGCAATGCACCACAGTGCGCTCTCCTTCTCGAGAGCTTGACGATGATATGCTCGGAGTAGAAAACCAAGCTCCTAAGGCCGCACACAGTACTCTGCACAGAGGCTACAGAATAGGCAGAAAACACAGTACACAGGGAGCATGAAGATAGACTTCTTAGGTCTTACAAATGCAGTCAAACTTATAGTCTATGACTGACCAGGCCACTATATGTTTTATTAAAGAACATATACAAAGAAGTGTCCAGTGGCCATTTTGCCTTTCACATGGACACTAACGGTAACATGCAGCACATCAGCAAGATGTTTTACCTTCCCATCCTCCATAGACAATGCTATGTTTCTTGTATGCTCGATAGGATGCGATGTATTATCTTCTGTTTCAACATATCCAAGAACTAGCATTTTCTACAAACTACTAAACCATTCTGCATGACTGGTCATGTGATTTGAAGCACCTGGATCAACATACTAGACATTATCATTTGATTTTGAGATACCAATAGACATCATATTCATCATGTGATGTTGAACCATGAATAGCTTCTCAAAATCATCTACACTTGTGGATGCATAGTTGTTTTGTTGCCTTCTGTTATTTTGATTCTTCAACTTGCAATTGTTCAAAGTGTCCAGGTTTACCACAATTCCAACATCCTTTACTATCATTACCTGAATCATTTCTTTGGAAATTTCTACGACCTCTTTGGATCCCCCTGCCTAGAAATTGTCCTCTTCCTCTTGCATGATTCTGTTGTTGACCTTGGACTTGGTTACTGTTTCCTCTTCCACTTCCAAAACATCTACCTCTTCCTCTTCCTATGCTAGAGTAGAATACCTGCTCAGAACTAAGCTTTCCTTGGGAGTTTGAATCCTCACGAAGATGTTTTTCTTCAATAATACCATATCAACAAAATTTGGAATATTTTCCCTAGTCTGTATGGAAGTTCTGAACTGCTTATATGTAGCTCCTAAACCATGAAGGCACACTTCCACCTTATCATCATCATCTACATTCACACCAATAGATGCAAGTGACTCACATATGCTTTTGATTTTTAGAGTGTAGTCACTTACCGACATGCTCTTCTTTTCCAATGGATGCAGCTCATTCTTGAGTTGCAAATTCTGTGCCTTTGTATTAGTCTCATACAAAGTGATCAAACTGTTCCAAGCCTCTTTTGGAGTCTTGGCATCTTGTATGTGTCCAATCATGCTATCGTGTATGCTAACAGATAGCCAATACATTACCTTTCGTGCTCTTTGATTCCATTCCTCATATGCTCTTAACTGGTCTGTAGTCCGATTCTTTTTTGGTAACTGCCGAGCATTTTCATTCTCTCCTTCGATGTACTTCCAGTAGCCTTTTCCCATCAGGAAATTCGTCATTCTGAATCTCCAAGCATGGAAGTTGTTCTTGTCTAGCTTATCGCTCATAAGTTGACTCATTCCATCCGCATTTTCCATTTTTGCAGCAATTCACAACACTACAAAACACTACGAGCAGCACTTCTGCTTGAACACTGTTGCACTATGATGTGACAGTTCGATCTCAGAAAAACCCAATTTTCTTGTATCAACAATACACGGAATCGCTTGAAATTCTAGATCTAGAATATATGAGTGTCGCCGAACACAACGCAAGTTACAGTTTTTGAAACTGACTTGGATTTTCTGTGGGCCCCACCTTGTGGGCTCGAAAGGGAGGTCGATATGGCTCCGAAACTTTGATTTGACAAACGAATGCCAATTGTGAAATTGCATTTTCTCCATGCCTTGCCGCGTAGTCTTCATCGTCGCTGTCTCCATGAGCTCTCTATAGCCACACTGACTCTGATAATGTCACGAGGAAGGAGATAAGGAAGAGAGCTCACACACACACTCTCACTCTCAAGGAGAAGCACACACACAGATTGAGGCAAGGAAGGATGATCTTCTTCTTCTTCTTCTTCTATTACATAAAACGAGATGTACAAGAATGACCTAAAAACAAGAATACAACAAGTGCAATATATAAAGATCAGTACATAAGGAAAAACCTAATGTCTGTGAATGAGTGAGCTGGCAAGGAACAAATGTGCCATCACTCTCAGTATATAAATCTAATAAAGCTCAATGAAGTATCCCTAACATATACCGGCATGACCACTATACATGTCAGAGAAACGAAAAAGTGGTATGTGTCATCCTGGATCATCACATGTTGAGCTTGATATCTCAACATGGGGCTTGTCGGTTGTCGTCACCCATGGACTCTCGATTAGCTGGCGACTAGTTGTGGCCGGTGACTTATCAGTGATGAGCACTTGGACGTTGCCATTGCGCAAACTTTGCATTGAGCATTGAGCAGTTGAGCCAAGTTGAGCGCACAACTGTCTACATCAGACTCTAGAACATCTCATCACCTAAACATTGAAGTGTGGACAGTCGCTCATGCTTGAATAAGGAATCAAGATTTAGCACTCACAACTTCGCGCCACCTGGCACCAAGTGAACATTGGCCCACGTTTTAGGTTTGCTCAGACAGTAGACTTCAGTCTTTAGTGTACTACTTAGTGCTAAAGTATATACTCATAACTCAGGAGTCACTCATCAGTACTATATACAATGGGGCATCACTAATCAGCATGGCATTCGTGCAGGCAACATTTTGCATTGTGTTAAATTGCTAATAGCTATATTGATACTATTTACAATTACAACTTACAAAGTACAAAGTGTCCATGAATCACTGCTCATGTGTGAAGCAACTTGTCATTGATTAATCGTGATTGAAGATCTACTTTGGAAATTGACCATGTTGCAAACTTGCACATATGCACAGCAAATACCCAACTGAAGCTCAACACTGAAATGAATAACATTTCTTTGAAGTTTGCATCCCAATTTCAAATGGTACAATAGGTTATGTTTTATTCAATTTTCGTGCATTGTGCATGCTGAATTCCAATGCTACACATCACCTTTGAGTTTCAAGAATGAGAAGCTTTAAGCTTTGGTTAATCATGAACACAACACTCAACTTATTAATGCCTTGCAGGTCCAAACTCCCAAACTTTCTAGCTCTTTTGGACAAGGATTTAATGTCCAATGGTCATTGGCTAAAGGCTTTAACTTGCAGATTCAAACTCATTGACCAACGACTTGCAAGCTCCACATTGATCAAGCATTGAGCAAGTGCCAAGTGAGTGCCATTTGCAAGTTGACATATTTTTTATGGATCAATTCTCTTGATTAATGTTCCATGTTTTATGCTTTATATTGCACTCAAGAGTTTAAATTTTTTCACACGTTATTTCAATTTGTAGAATCATTTTTATAAAAAATAAAGCATTTGAGAGTAGAAGAACTAATCGTCGTTTGCATTTCAAAGATTTCCTCAACTTTCAAGCTTGAAGCAGGTTAGATTTACAATTAGATGTTTTTGTGGAAAAAACTTTGATTTTTTAAAACAATTGCAAAATGATATGTTTTATACATTGCATATCTTGATTATGTAGGTTTATGAAATGTCTCAACGTACTCTATTCGTTGCCTTCAAGAAAGTTGTCAATAAGAAAGAGTTAGAAATACCCAAGACAAGCATGCATACAAGAAATGAAATGATGTATGCACTTTTTGGAAGTGATGACGAGGTAGATGTAAATGAGACGGATAATATGCATACAAAAGTTCTTGATATGGACTTGAACAAAGCTTTGACCGAAGAGAATGCAAATGCATCCATGCATTGTATAGAAAGTGTGCACAATTATGGTTCCGTGCATGAAAACAAAGATTATGAAAATATATTCCGCAGATTCCTATTCGTGCTGCTGTTTCTGTTGCACCTACTGCAGAGCAAATTCGTTGGGATGGCAGAGATGCCCAGGCACATGCATTGATAGCTTTGTCTGTCAAACGTGCCATTATTCCTCATATTCGCTCTTGTAGAACAGCTAGGGATGCTTGGGATACACTAACCACATTGTACCAAGCTAGGAATGAGGCTTGTGTTGCTTACCTCCGAAAACAATTGGAGAGTGAGCACATGAATGAAGGTGATTCTATGGACAGTTTCCTAACGAAGATCAAAGATTTGAAGGAATAATTGATTTCTGCTGATGAGGTTATACCAGATAGCTCACTTGTGCAGACCGTTCTGAATGGTCTTCCTGATTCATATCAGAGTTTTGCTTCTACTCTTTGGTTGATGATGAAAGGCAATCCGAATGCCTTATCATTTGAGGAGTTAGTCTCTATTCTGTTGCACGAAGATCAGTCCAGGCAGAACAGGTCCATTATGCGTGTTGCAGATCAAGCTTTCCTGGCTAGTCAGAAGGGCAAAGGAAAACGGAGCTCTTCTACTAGTAAGCAGAAATTTGCAAGTGCTGCACATTCGAAGAACTAGGATAAAGATGAGAAGAAATCAGAAAAGCAGAAATTGTTTTGCAAGTACTGTAAAGGGAATGATCATATCATAAAGAACTGTCCAAAACTAGCTGCAAAAGAGGCAAAGAAAAAGGAGGCTGGAATGGTTGTTGCAGAAGCCTCTACACCAAAAACGGAGTCTGCTAATCTTGTGCAGGAAGAAGAATGGGCGTTTACTACTGTTTGCAGTTTTGACCCATCTTCTCATGACTAGTGCATGTCTGTAGTGGACTCAGATGTTTGGTACTTTGACAGTGGGGCGACCAAACATATTACCTCGCAGCGCAGTTTCTTCTCTTCACTCGAGCCTTCACCTACAGGGAATACTGTCACATGCGCCAACAACTCCTCTTATCCTGTTATGGGAGTTGGTAAGATCATTCTGACTACTGCTGATGGTAGTTCTTTCACCTTGTCAGATGCTTTATTTGTGCAAGGGATCAAGAAGAATCTGTTATCAGTTTCTGCATTAGCCAAGATTGGCTTGGTTGTGAAATTTGTTGATGACAGATGTACAGTTCATAATCTGTCAAATGGCGATGTTATTATTGCTTCTGGCATTTTATGTCGTGGGCTCTATAAGCTCATAGACTATGAAAGATCTATGAATGATTCGGCATGTGCAGTTCATGATTCTCAGGCTATCTTAGATGCAAAGCTTTGGCATGCACGCTTTGGTCTTCTGAATTTTGCTAGTTTGCTACGCCTGCAGAAATCTGATATGGTGTCTTCTTTGCCCAAGCTTGAGGCACCTGGAAAACATGTATGTGAAGGCTGTATTTTGGGCAAAATGCAGCGTTCCTCCTATCCAAAAGATGGTTTAGTTCGGGCTACACAAAAATTTCAGCTTGTACATAGTGATGTCTGTGGTCCTATGCAGACACCTTCTTTTGGAAACTATCTTTACTTCGTGAATTTCATTGATGATTTTTCCGGGCATGCATGGATATATCCATTGAAGGTAAAGTCCGAAGTGTTTTTGTGCTTCAAACAGTTTTTGGTTTTGGTTGAAAATCTGTCAGCATGTAAAATGGGCACCCTCCGTTCTGATCGAGGGGGGGAATATATGTCTTCTGATTTTAATGCATTTCTGGCTGAATGTGGGATAAAACACCAGTGTACAGTGCCGTATACACCTCAACGGAATGGAGTTGCTGAACGGAAGAACAGGTCACTCATGGAGATGGCGAGGTGTATGGTCAAGAGTCAGGCTTTACCACATAGTTTATGGCTTGAGGCTGTCATGTGTGCATCATATGTACTTAATAGGTGTCCCACTAAAGTGCTACATTCTATCACTCCATATGAGGCTTGGCATGATCGCAAGCCATCTGTTGCTCATCTGCGCGTTTTTGGTTGTTTGGCATATGCACTAGTGCCTGAACAACATCGCAGAAAATTGGATGATAAGGCAGTAAAATGTATTTTTGTTGGGTATAGTTCTGAAAGTAAAGGCTATCGTCTGTATCATCCACAGACTAAACGCATTCTGGTTAGCCGTGATGTTGTCTTTGTGGAAGATGCTATTCAGCCATTGCTTTCATGTACTAAGGAGACATCTGTTAGCTCTAAAGACATGTATGATACTTTGATGCCTCTTTTTACAGGTGGAGAGTCTAGTACTGGTCCTAATGAGACAACTTCTCAGCCTTTGCAGGTTTCATATGATGATGCAGATCATTCCATTTTTGATGCAGATTTACATGATGCACTTGATGAAAGAGCTGATATTGAGCAGGCAAAAACTATGCCAAAATGGCTGGTGCAGACTTTGCGTGATAGCAAATTAGATGCACCTTTGTCATATCGTACTCGTTCAGGCTCTCATAGTGCCTCCTTTGCATCAGATTGCTATGCTATGGCTGCGTCTAGCCTCTGTGATGAGAATGAGCCTGTTTCTTTTGATGAAGCACAGAATTCAGAAAATTGGATGGCTGTTATGCAATTTGAATATGATGCTATAATGAAGAATGGTACATGGTCTTTATGTGACTTGCCTCCTGGCAAGAAGGCCATTGGCACTAAGTGGGTATACAAGCTGAAGCGTAAACCTGATGGTACAGTTGACAGGTATAAGGCTAGGCTTGTTGCAAAGGGTTATGCGCAGGAAAGAGGCATTGATTTTGATGAGACCTTTGCACCTACATGTCGTATGACTACTGTTCCGAGCATTTGTGCACTTGCAGCCCATCATGGTTGGAATGTACATCAGTTGGACATTAAAACAACATTTCTGAATGGTGACTTGCATGAAGAAGTGTATGTTTTTCAGCCCCGTGGCTTTGTGCAGAAAGGGCATGAAAACCAGACGTGCAGGTTAAAGAAGGCATTATATGGTTTAAAGCAAGCACCACGTGCTTGGTATGAGAAGATACATGCCTATCTAGTTGCACATGGTTTTGTGAACAGTCCAACTGAAAGCACCTTATATGTTAAGCGTGCTAATGATGTGCTTCTGATCATTGTTGTCTATGTTGATGACATGCTGCTCACTGGTCCTATTGAGAAGCATATTGCTGATTTCAAGGCTGATTTGCATGCCTCATTTGAGATGTCTGATTTGGGGCATTTGCATCACTATTTGGGCATTCAGTTTATGCAAGTTGATGGTGGAATGGCTTTCTGTCAAACGAAATATATTGACACATTATTGCAGGGTTTTGGCCTTGAAGACTGTAAGCCTATTGCCACTCCTATGGAGACAGGTTTACAATTGAGTCTTCATGATGCTAGAGATGCATTTGATGCTGTTCTCTATCTGTTGGATGCTTGATTTACTTATGCATTACTCAACCAGATATTCAGTTTGCTGTCTCACAGATGAGCAGGTTTATGCATTGCCCAGGAGTCACACATTGGAAGGCGGTTAAGCGCATCTTTCGCTACTTGAGTGGTACTCGGCTACTTAGGTTGTTTTATCCCAAGGGGGGATCACTACCGCTAGTTTTGCATGCTTTTTCTGACTCAGATTGGGCTGGTTGCTATGACACTCGTGTGTCCACTAGTGGTTTTTACTTCATGCTTGGTAGCTCATGTATATCTTGGTTGAGCAAGAAGTAGCCTACTGTGGCCACTTCAGTTGTGAGGCTGAGTATAGGGCAGCTTTCACAACGACTGTTGAGTGTGTGGCTCAGACTCCTTATGGCTGATTTGGGTGTTGGCCAGTCTTCTGCCACCACCATCTTCACTGACAGTCAGAGCGCATTGGCAGTTGCGAGGAACCCTGTGTTCCATGCTCGCACTAAGCACATTGAGGTGCATTATCACTATGTCAGGGATAGGTTCTCTACTGGGGAGATCAGCTTGGCATATGTGCCCACGCAGGAGAACATTGCAGACCTTCTCACGAAGGCTCTGCCTAGGGAGAAGTTTGAAGCTTTCCGCAAAGCTTTGGGCTTACTTCCTTTTGTGGAGTGATTTCCACATAGCTTGGCACTTCCTTATACATGAGTGCCAGCTCCTTGTTCACCGCATCACTCCCAAGGGGGATTTGTTGATATATTTAGGTAGTGATGTGTGTGAACACACTAGGACCGCTGGGGCACTTTTTTTCCCTCTTTAGGAGGTTTTTTTCCCCCGGCTTGTATATACACCTATTGCCCTAATGGGCTACTTATCTTTGTACATTCTTTAGTAATACATTCAGTATTGTGTGTTGTGCTCCAAGCTTCTTCTTCTTCCTTGTGCTATTCGCGTGCTTCCGTAGACATCTATCTCCAACAAATACTACTTACAAGACTCTAAAACTTGCAAGAATATTTGTAAATCAACGTCGTAGACTCTTTGGTCTTTCAGTAGACATAGTTTTTGATAGAGATGCCAAATTTACAAGTCATTTTTGGGCCACAATCTCTAATAGACTTGAAACTAAACTAATTTTGAGTACAACTAAACATCCGCAGATGGATGGATAGATTGAGAAAGTTAATCAGATCTTGGAAGACATACTCAAAGCTTATGTTACTTCCAAATAGACTGACGGGGAAGATTACCTTCCTTTGAATGAATTCTCCTATAGCAGTGCCAAGAATTCATCAATTAATTTAGCCCATTCATGTTGATGTACGATTCTAGCCTAGGTCTCCTTATGTGGTAGGCCTTCAAAATAAATAATTTTAAGAAGCTCAAGACTTTCTTCAAGAAATGAACTTGAGGCTCAAGCAATCCTAAGTGGAGAGAAGTTTCTTTTCAAATCAGAGATGAATTTTATCTTCAATTTCCTGAAAGTTCAGAAAAGTTGAAGACCCACAAATACACCAAGTTGTCACCTAGATATTGCAATCCTTTACCAATCACAAAAAAAGTTGAAATGGGCTTATGAATTACAACTTCCAGAAATAAGTTGGATTCATCCAGTGTTCCATGTTAGCTAACTTAAAAAAAAGTCTAAAGGATTCAAATAATCTGGATGGACAATAGTTTATACTTCCACTTCCATTAAATGAAACAATTTTTGATGAACCTAAAAGGATATTTCACATCAGAGACAAACATACAAGAAATCATTTGTACGAAGAGTGTTTAGTAAAATGGAAGGATGGAACTAAGGAAAACTCTATTGGGGAAATTTTTTCCACAATCTAGCAAAGGTTTCCAAATTTCCAGTTTTAAGTTGGTAAACGACATAAAGGTTTTGTACTTTCAAGTTATAAGCAGGTAATTGACTGAATGAATATCTACATGCATGTTCTTCAATTTTTAGAACATGAGGCTCGGGGGATGCCTTGAGTATTTATATATCTCTATTCTTGAGGAAAAAATTGTTTTCCAAGGGGGAAAGAATGTTATAAAGTAAGTTTATGACATAAGGGTCTGACAGGTTCAGAAGGATCTAGGATCGAACATCATCTGGTCATTCAAGTGTAGGGTAGAAGTGTTGAGAGTAGACTTAAGAAAAGGTGCTTGATCTTTGGACAAGAAAATGTGACTAGCCTAGTGGTTACATCATATGGATGAGAAGTAAGAGGTTTAGGGTTCAAGTCCTTATGAGAGTCATGGGAGAGTGTTTTTTCCCAAGAGCTCTAGAGGTTTCTAGAAGCATCCACATAGGCACATAGCTGATAGTTGGATGGTTAGTATCCACATGCCATAGAAGGAAGTCCCTTGGAGAGATATATGTATAAAGGCATATGGTTGGGAGGAAGGGACACATTCATTCAAGAATTGGTCAAGTGGAAACTTTGTTACATTGATATGAGAGCATTAACATGAGGGTCTAAGAGGTTCAGACGGATTTGGGTTTGGATATTGTTTGGTCATTCAAGTGTAGGGGAGAAATCTCAAGAGTATACTTAAGTAAAGGTGCTTATGCTCTCTAGACAACCTAGTGGTTAAGTCATATGGATGAGAAGGAAGAGGTCTGGATTTCAAGTCCTATGAGATTCATGGGAGAGTGTTTTGATCCAAGAGCTTTAGAGTCTTCTAGAAGCATCCACTTGATTTAACTAGGTGCACATGTAGTTACATAGCTGATACTTGGGCTTGGAGAGAGCTATAGATAGAGTAATATGGTTGGGAGGAAGAGAGACATTCATATATGCACTTGTACTTTTCATTATTGCAACATGGCTTGATGACCCCTCCATTGCACAGAGTCCATTTTGAACATCTTCACAATTCCTAACGTTAAGTGGTGCATGCTAAAATAACATATCCCTTTGAAGATTCAAGAAGAAAATATTCCTTTAGGAATTCGATATGATGAATGAAAACCCAAAAGCAATACCCTCCTTCTGTTGTCTATGCGTTCCCCCTCTCTTTGCTTTGCGTATGCTTTGCTCTTTATGTAATATGCATGTGGGTGTGAAATTATGAGCAAAGAAGGCACTCCAAATTTAGACTCGAATGCGGGCTCAAATTCAAATTATATGTGCAACAAATCTCCAGATTTTCCTTGGGGTCACTTATGTGTGGAGAATCCACTCAATTTGAACTTAAATTGGGTTCTCAACTCGGCTCATATCAAAGATGAATAGGTGAAATATCACGCACAAGTAGAGAAGCAGCAAAATAATTGTATATGCAACATGGCTATATAATGAAGTTTTGAAGTTCCAACTCATAAGTGAACAAGACCTCTATTGTTCTCTACTATGTGGGTGTGCAACCAGGCAACATTTAAGCACTAGGCAGGACGTCCTCAGAGATAGGCATAATCCTTGTGCCTAGGTAGGGCTATACTACATGCGAGTAGCTCCGTTTGCTCACCATTGCTAGGCGTATGGTCCATGGATATGACAAGATTCTTGACAAAACTTTTTTTTTGTATTATAACTCCTCTAGAGAGTCTCCCATGTGACCGCCTCTAAACGTCACCTGTGGATGGACAAATTCGCCAAGATTTTTTATGACAACTCCACGTAGGGATGGTTTTGATCAATTAAGAGATGGAGAAAAATTACCAAGCCAATATTAAGCAAAGGGAAATCATCAACTACAATGGAAGCAAGATCAATATGATGCTTCTAATTGCCAAAGTAGCAAAGCTTGTGCAAAGATGATGATGCTCACAGCAAGGTCACCATGAAAGCTCTAATGCCAATGCAGCCGAGTTTCCACTTGACGTGCTCCTGAATGAATGTCTCCCTTCCTCCCAACCATATGCCTCTATATATAGCTCTCTCCAAGGACTGCCTACTATGACATGTGGATACTAACCACCAAGTGTTGGCCATGTAACTATATGTGTGCCAAGTGTCCTAGTTAGCTAGAGTTAACTCAAGTGGATGATTTTAGAAGGCTCTACAACTCAAAGGAAAAACACTCTCCCATGACTCTCATAGGACTTGAAACCAAGACCTCTTCCTTCTCATCCATATGACTTAGCCACTAGGCCAAGCACATCTGCTTGTCTAGAGATCATAAGCACCTTCACTTAAGTCTATTCTCCAGCCTTCTACCCTACACTTGAATGACCAAATGATGTCCGATCCTAGATCCATCAAGCTTGTTGGACCCTCATGTCATACACTTAGTTTGTAACACTACCTCCAATCCAAGCAAGTAAATGAGTTGCCCTAAGTCACTAATCTTGAATTCCTCCTTCATTTTATGCTTGATTCTTTGAATGCCTTCAACATCATTACTTGAGAGTATAATTTCATCCACATATACACAAACGTATATAACTTCTCCATGTGATCTTTTAATGAATAAGGAAGGATCTGATTTGCTTACTACGAACCCATTATCTTACAACTAGGTCGCAAGCATATGATTCCAAGCTCTTGGACCTTGCGTTAGCCCATATAAGGCCTTAATTTTTGTACATATTCAAGATAATGTATGGGGATTGAGCTATGTATACCTCTTTTGAGATCCTTTGATTGAGAAATGCATTCTTCATATCCATCCGATATATATTCCAATTTTTTGCAACTACAATCCTCATGAATACCAAGCCTAGCCTTATACCTATTAATGAATCTATCATAGTCATTCTTTACCTTATAGGTCCATGTGGATCCAATGACCTTCATGGTGGGTGTCTTGGCTACCAACTCCCAAGTATTGTTTTCCTACAAAGCCTCAATTTCTTCTTCCTTTACATGCTTCCATTCTAGTTTTTTCTTGGCTTCCTCATAAAATGAGGTTTCTTCAGACTTCGTCTTGAGCTTATAGATAGAATGGTTAGTTATTAATGAGGTTTCATAACCATACCTTTTTGGCTTCTTCTTTTCCCTTGTAGATTTTCTAATGGTTTGTTAAGAGGATTATGCAGCATCCCTCAACTATTGTACTTTTCTTTACCTTTGGATTTCCATGAATTTATCTCCCTCCTAGGAGTCTTTTGATCATCTTCAAAATCACTTGAATCTTCAAGTGTATGTGTACCCTTGCTTAAGAGTGTTGGAAAGTCTTCCTCCAAGTCATATGGCAACTTGATCTTCTGAAAATCATCTTCAAACCAAGGTTTGTTTTCATCTAACACTACATCTTGACTAACTATGAATCCTTTAGTGCTCGGGTGATAAAGCCTATAACCCTTTTGATTTAGGTCATATCCTATACAGACAAATTTTTCTACCTTAAGATCAAGGAGGTTGTATATGTGCATATGCAATGCATCCAAATATCTTGCAATGATCCATGCTTGCTCTTCTTCCATTCCAAGATTCATAAGGATTCATACCATCCAAAGAACTTGAAGTAAACATGTTTATCAGATAGGTGGTAAGTGATACTACTTCCTCCCATACGTAATTTGGAAACTTCTTCTCATTCAACATAGACCTAGTTGCTTCCACAATTATCATATTCCTCCTTTTTGCTACTCCATTCTACTCAGGTGTGTAGTTGATAGTTATCTCTCTCTTTATTCCCTTACCTTGCAAGTAGGAATCAAACTCATGGGAGAAGCATTATTCCCCTCTATTAGACCTTATACTTTTTAGGGAGATGTTAGGTAATCTAATCACACTTTGATCTCTACTTATTTGCTTAGGTCTCTCTCTCTCTCTCTCTCTCCAATGTGAGACAATATTTTATCCCAAACAACCATGGAGAACAATCAATTGCACAATATTCAACACATGATTTATCTTTTGAGCACTGACAAGGTCTCTTTGCACTGACAAGGTCTCTTTTGAGCACAAATGTGAAAGAGGAGCTTGGTTTCACTAGTGTCCAAAAAAGGTTTTCATGGTTCTTTTATATTGGTCCCTCTTTTGTATTATATATAAATGAAGTGGGTCAAAGGTAAAAGTAGTTATGATACAAGATCTCTTCCTTAAGGGTTTTCTTGGCTCCCTTTTTTAGATGGACTAGTTTTAGGCTTTTGATAAAGGTAAATGTCAATTGTATTCTCCAAAGTCTAGATTAACTTATCCATCTAATGTTTTGAGCTTTTTTTTGTGACTGGTAGTAATGCCATGCATCACTTTGGTTGCCACAAAGCTTTTTGCATTTTTCACATTTTTTTAACTAAGAGTCCATAGTTTTGTAGCTTCAAAGCAATTGTTTATATTTTTTGTAATAAAGAGAATGGCCTTTGCACAAAAAGCCTTGCAAGGGGAGACGCTTTTATTATTATTATTATTATTATTATTATTTAGTCTCCTTTAAAATTAAAAAAGAAAATATAAACTGATACATGAGGGGACACTATAAAAAAACCGATTCACTATCTTTGTAGCTTTGAAATTTTTTTGTGAGTGAATAGAGTGAGCTTATTCATCTTGCAAAATCCATGATGGTTGAAAAACCCTCTTTTCAATGTGATTCTCCATGATTTTGATTTACTTTTGTGTTATATATCATCATGATATATCTTTATGATATTTCAAGTGTGTTTGAGATCTTCTTTGCAATATTTTCTTGTGATTGTACTTGAATCCGAAGTTCCCTTTCTTGATCACCTCTATGTGTGATATTATTTTGCTTTTCATTTTTTTGAAAAATCTCTTAGATGATCTAGATAGATGTGATTTGAGCTATCATATGTGTGATTTTTTTTATTAACAGGTGATATATTCTCATTTTAGTGTTCAAATATTTCCACCTGATTGCCTATGTGTACATGAGTTTTCTCTTGGAGTTGACGATGGTTGATCCCAATCATGTATAAAATATATTGTGCTAATTTTTATTCAAAGATCACGTGTGATCTCTTTTCCAAAGGTCTTGTGTGATCTTATGGACAAAGATCATGTCCGATTCTATGTCCAAAGATCATGTGTGATCTTTTGTGCAAAGAGTGTTTACACTTTGTGTTGGTCATGTTATTGGTGATTCACCACTTAGACTCTTTCCATGGGGAAAATGTGATGGAATAACCCGTTTCAACCTTGCTAGTGATCAATTACCTAGACATGCAATTAAACACAAGTGCACATGATCAGTGATCAATGGCCACACAAACCTCCAATGAATTGAAGTTTCTTTAATGTAGCATTTCCATTTTGGAACTACTTGTACATGAATGGTACCATGTGTGGACTTCCTAGTTGCATAACAAAGTGTACATGGAAGAATCATATATCTAACTTAATATTTGGGTGATATGATTCTTAAAATTTCATAAAGTCCATTCTATCATCTTAAAAACTATTGGATTGTCGCACTGGTGTAGGAATGCTAAAGCTTTCCAAATCATATAACTAGAAAATAAACTTTCCCATATTTTTCCTATCAAATCAATCAATATTTTTTCCGTACTTTTTAGGTTCTTCGGCTTAATAGAAGGATATGAACTCAATGCATCTTTCCTTGTATAGCTAAACTAGAGGATGTTGATATATTTAATTAGTGATGTGTATGGACACACTTAGGATGATGGGGGCACCCTTTTTGCTCTCTAGGAGGTTTTTTCCCCCGGGCTTGTATATACACTTATTACCGTGATGGGTCACTTATCTTTATACAATCACTTGGTAATACATCCTTTATTGTGTTGTTGTCGAATCTTCTTCTTCTTCTTCCTTGTGTTGATCATGTGTTTCCACAAGCCTTGGACTCCAATAATTGGTATTAGAGCATGTTGCCAATTCCTCTATGACGTCATCGATACCCCTTTAATCACAGTCTCAAATTCACAAAAAAATTGGTGCACATACTCAGGGATATTAGGAGTTCAAAACAGCTTTGCTATTGACATCAAAATTTTGATTTAAGCTCATTTCAGCCTTTGAATGCACTATCATGGCAATTGTGTCAGAAATTTCATCATTTAGTGATAAAGATATATATATATATATATATATATATATATATATATATATATATATATATATATATATATATATATATATATATATATATATATATATATATATATATATATATATATATATATATATATATATATATATATATAGGGTTTTTTCACTACTACAAGAATCTTGAATTCTGGTACAAATCTAGCAAAGCTTGATAAGGTATGTATGTTCAACTTTTTGACATATATTTAATTTTTTGCACCAAGGTATTTAGTCACTAGCCGTGTCTAAAAGCAATGATGTATTTTGTATGTTGGTTGTTGAGAATAATTTGGATGGTACATGGAGGCATCTAGGACTATTCTATCAATATACTTCTAATGTCGATATTAAGATATTCTCTAATGCACATTGGGCAAGCTCATCTCTTGGTCCTCAAAGAAGCAACCTACTATTTTTCTCTCATCTATAAAGGGTGAATATAGGGGACTAGCCAGTGCAACTAAGAAAGCAATGTGGATTAAGACCTTTACTCAAATTTGGTAGTGAAGTCATCTACTCCTCAGAATGGCAGAATGTTAGGCAGATCAATCAAATAGTTACTTTTGAAAAAGTGTACATATACACTGTCTACTTGGTCACGGGATATCATCAGTCATAACACACACATTGGAGAGAGCGTTTTATAATATTTTGGGATCCTCTAACACCTCCATGTATATAATTCACATATCAATACATATACTCCACGTTTGATTATCAAATCTACTCACTATTGATTATTGCAATGCACTTCTCTAACTATGTCAACTTCTCTAAGTCATTGAAGTAAGTATATGGTTTCATTCTCTTATTTATGGATTGGATCATGAAAGATTACACTCTTCTAAGTGTGTCTACAAAATATTTTGTTCATTTTTGTTGGAGTTTATTGACCTCCAAAATATAGCTAGAAGTAGGTGGAACCCCCTAGGAACAAGTTGACCTTCTCACAAACTTCATCATAAAAAACCAGTCATGCTTGCAGAGCTTACTGTTCTCTACTGGCTTAGAATTCTTTAAAAATGTTTTAATCACATATACTAGAGACCAAGAGCTTTCCAATGAGCCAAAGAACACTCAATTTGGATAAGTACACAAGGAGATATGACCTCTGCAAGTTTGAGGTTTAATGGAGACCTTCAGCAGGGGGTGAACCCGAGAATACACACTACTTGCAGAGAGTACTACTCTCGGCTCACAAATCCAATGATTATGCAAATTTACAGTATAAAAGTAGATAGTAAGAGCTTTCAAATGAGCTATCAAACATGTAATTTAGATATATAATGAGGGAGATACAAGCTATGCAATCTCTGCATACAAAACTACAGCAACGTAGAGATTCACATATGACTCTCTTGGACTTCCCACAAGATCACGACTTCTCTCCTCTTTTTATAGCATAGGTAACTAATCTAAAACCTTCCTAATACATCTAAATTCGTGATAGACACTTGGGTGGAGGTATTACATGACTCAAGTGCTCAAATAAGCAAAGTATTGATGGACTTTGAGAACTAGCCACATCGACCTTCCACTAGGACACCACTGCAGCTCCTTTGTGACTCACTAATTTGACTCACCATGTTTTAGAACTCACGTGGTATTTTTGCTATCTTTTTTCACGTGGTATTTTTGCTATCTTTGGGAAGTATTTGAAGACTTCCCAAAGGTATTTACATAATTTGAAACTTGTACCATACATAAAACAAATTTTCACAACATTCTCCCCCTCAAGTTTCAAAGGGTATTTCCTTCATGCCAAGAATATAGTTGAATCTTTGAAGCTTTGGTCCATCCAAGGATTTGGTGAAGATATCTGCAACTTGATCCTTTGTTCCCACAAAAGAAACTTGTACTTCATTGTTTATGGCCTTCTCTTGAACATAATGATAGTGAACCTCTATATGCTTTGTTCTAGCATGAAAAATAGTATTTGAGGTCATATGAATGCTGCTCAAGTTATCCCCGTATATCACTGGTACATCAACCTGCACATTCAAGTCATGAAACAACTTTTTAAACCACATAACCTCAGTAGTAGCCAATGCTAAACCTCTATACTCAGCCTCTGTAGAAGATAAAGCAAGTGTAGACTGTTTCTTTGAACTCCATGTTAATGTCTTGTTTCCTGCTATTACCACATATCCACTTGTGGATCTTCTGTCATCTTTGCTTCCAGCCCAATCTGCATCACTAAAGACTTTAAGAGTTAGATCAGCATCATGACTATAAAATAATCCTTCGTTCATGGTACCTTTCAAATACCTAAGCACTCTTTTTGCTGCATGCATATGAGGTACTCTAGGTTCATGCATAAACTATGACAATACTCCCACTGCATAGCATATATCAGGTCTAGTTTTTGTTGCATAAATCAAAGATCCTACCATGGATCTATATGCATTCATATCATGCAACTCATCACCTTCCTTTGCACTCAACTTTACATTACATTCCATTGGAGTAGAAACAAATTTACATTCCTGCATACCAAACCTTTTCAGCATATCACATATATACTTTCTCTGTATCAACCACATACCTTCATCGCCATACCCGATTTCAATTCCAAGAAAGTATCTAAGCAAAACAAGATCTGAAATTTTAAATTCCTTTCCCAAATTACCTTTTATCTCTTCAATTGATTTTGCATCATTCCCTGTAATCAACAAGTCATCCACATAAATGCATACATAGACACACATGTCATCTACATGTTTTACATAAAGTGAAGGATCAGCATGACTCGCTGTGTATCCTTGCAGCATAAGATACTTTACCAACCTTGCATTCCATGCCTTGGTGCCTGCTTAAGACCATACAATGCCTTCTTTAACCTGCATACATGATTAGGACATTTTGCATCCACATAACCATCTGGTTGTGACATATACACTTCTTCATTTAACTCACCATTAAGAAAGGCATTCTTTATATCAAGTTGATATATATTCCACCTTTTACTTGCGGCTAAAGCCAACAAAGTTCTCACCGTTGCCATATTTGCTACTGGACTAAATGTTTCCTCATAGTCCAATCCTTGAGTTTGATTATATCCTTTTGCTACAAGTCTAGCCTTATATCTTGACACACTACCATCACTATTTCTTTTAATCTTAAAAACCCACTTGCAACCAATTACCTTTTGTTTTGGTGTCTTTGGAACTAAATTCCAAGTCTTGTTATGCTGTAGTGCGTCCATTTCTTCTCTCATTGCTTTCTCCGACTTTTCATCTCCTTTTGCCTCATCATAACATGTGGGTTCATTTTCCTGCTCAACTTTTGTCATAAAAGCATAATGAGTATTCATAAAAGATTCATAAGTATACCTTTGAGGTTGCTTACTCACTCTTGAAGTTCTTCTTACCTCCAATGTAGATGCTCTTCCTTTCTTATTAGGAACCTTTGATGATTCTCCATACTCACATACCTCACTAATTTCCTCTCCTTCATCATTAACTTCAACAAGTTTGAGTTTACCTTTACTTTTAACACTTGGAGGTGACTCTTGCCTTAATCTTCCATTGAAAGGTAGCTCTCTTTCTTCATCCAAACCACTTTTCTCATCACTTAAACTTCTTGTGGGCTGAGGTGAGCACTCATCTCCTTCACCTGTATCTTCTTCATCTCCATTTATGACCTGCAAACTTTTCTTATCTACATACCATGAAAGTGATTCATCAAAATTTACATCTCTTGAAACAACCACCTTATTTGTATGAGGATTATAACATCTATATCCTCTTTGAGTATCTGCATAACCAATAAATATACACTTTTCTGATTTCACATCAAGTTTTGATCTCACTTCACTAGGTACATGTACATAACATACACAACCAAATACTTTCAAATGACTTACACTTGGTTTCCTTCCATGCCATACCTCATATGGTGTCAAATGATGAACTCCGGCAGTAGGTACTCTATTCATAATGTACACACTTGTGCTAACAGCTTCAGCCCAAAAAGAATTAGGCAAACACATATTATTTAGCATGCTTCTAGATACTTCTGCTATGATTCTGTTTCGTCTTTTTGCGACTCCATTTTGTTGTGGAGTATACCTACATGTAACTTCTCTTTTGATACCTTCATCATACAAAAAATCAGTAAAAGCTTGAGAGAAATACTCTCCCCCTCCATCTGATCTTAGCTTCTTAACATATCTTCATGTTTGCTTCTCGACAAATGATTTAAAATTTTTGAAACAATCAAGACTTCACTCTTATGTTTAATAAAATACACAAATGTCATTCTACTATGATCATCAATGAATGATACATAGTACTTATTACCAGCCAAGGATGGCTCTTTAGTAGGACCCCATACGTCCGTGTGTATAAGATCTAGCAATCCACTGCTTACATAGCTTGAATGCTTGAAAGGATGTCTACTCTGCTTACCCATTTGACATGCTTCCCAAAGATGCACCATATGTTGCTTAGTAAGATCAGGTAATCCTTCAACAATCCTCTTCTTTGATAGCTCCTTTAACCTGTGTACATTCATGTGTCCAATCCTTTTGTGCCATAGATCAAGCTCTGCTATTCGATGCATACCATAAGAGAAATAGTTTGTATGATTTGGGTTTACCTTGAATGTAAACAATCTACCTTGTTTTTGACCTCTAGCAATTAGTCTCCTTTGCTTTGGATCCTCAATGAAGCAACCTGCATGATTAAATCTTATTTGCAAACCTTTTTCTACCATTTGACCAACTGACATCAAATTCTTAGTGATCGTTGGCACATAAAGTACATCCTTCAAGCAATTTGTCTTGCTCTTATCCTGCATAACAACATCTCCAACTTGCATAATCTTATGTGTTGTATCATCTCCTGTTTCAACATGACCTTTACATGAAGGATTATGCATATTAGAAAACCATGAAGCATCATGTGACATATGGTTAGAGCAACCACTATCTACATACCATACATCACTATTGCAATTCATCTTAGTTTCTACATTCATCATAAGAAGAGAATCATAATCATCACTTTTACCTTCAACTGCATAATTTCCTTGTTGTTTACCTCTTCTTGAATAGCCTCCTCTTCGATTACCACCATAATAATTTTCATTTTGATAGCAATCTTTGGCATAGTGTCCATACCTTCCACATATATAGCAATTGTTGTTATCTTCACTCCTGTGTCTTTGATTGTAGTTGTAGTAGCCTCTCGTACCTCTAGCGCTTGATCTTCCTCTTCCTCTTGTGTTGAAGAAGCCACTTGAAGTCCCTTGATCATCGCTCCTTCTCCTCGACCTCTATTTGAACCTCTTCTACCTCTGTTTCCACCTCTTGATGATCCTACATAAAGAGCTTGTCCTTGAGATCCTTTTTGATTTGAAGTAGAGCCATTTAGATTCATCTCCTCCGTGACCATGACAAGCTGATCAAAGTCTGGTAATTCTCCTCTAACATAAACTGAAGTAATGAATAGTTTCCATCTCTCATCATCCTTGAGGCCATTGAGAGTATGTGCAACCAAGTCGTTGTCCTCCACATGAGCTTGAATTGATCCTAGTTGATCTGCAATCTCTTTAACCTTCAACAAGTAATCATTGACCGATGTCCTTGTATCTTTCTTTATGTTATTCAACTCATTTTTGAGTTGAATCTTCCTTGCTCTTGTACCTGTAGCATACAACCTTTCCAATGCAAGCCAAAAATCTCTACTTGTGTCTAGATCTTGTATGTGTCCTACCATTGAATCTTGAATATTTTGTGATAAAATGAATATAACCCTTTTGTCTCTTTCATTCCAAAGTCTAAACTCCCTCAATTGTTGCTTATTTGGATCCTCTGGTAATATAGGTTTGATATCCGTTCCATCAATCAAACCATACAAGCCTCTACCTTGCAAGTATGCTGTGATTCTAAATCGCCATGCTTGATAGTTGTTCTTATCAAGCTTCTCTATTTGTGCATGTTGATCGCCCATTGTGCAAAATACTAAACTTCCTCCTTTAACCCTCCTTTTGGGTATATGTGATAAGAAGAAGTATGAGATTTATCTTTGTAATAAAGTCTATGCACGTTTCTTTGCTTTGCTTGGATGTTGCTTGAGATGCTTCCTTGCTATCTCCTTCTACCTTTGTGTAGTGTCGATGATGAACCGCTACTCCAATAGCTTCAAATTATTCATCAAGGTATTACAAACTTCTCCAAGCTTCCATTCCTTGCTCTGATACCAATGTTGGAGTTTATTGACCTCCAAAATATAGCTGGAAGTAGGTGGAACCCCCTAGGAACAAGTTGACCTTCTCACAAACTTCATCACAAAAAACCAGTCATGCTTGCAAAGCTTACTGTTCTCTATTGGCTTAGAATTCTTTAAAACTGTTTTAATCACATATACTAGAGACCAAGATCTTTCGAATGAGCCAAAGAACACTCAATTTGGATAAGTACACAAGGAGATATGACCTCTCCAAGTTTGAGGTTTAATGGAGACCTTCAGCAAGGGGTGAACCCGAGAATACACACTACTTGCAGAGAGTACTACTCTCAGCTCACAAATCCAATGATTATGCAAATTTACAATATGAAAGTAGATAGTAAGAGCTTGCAAATGAGCTATCAAACATGTAATTTGGATATATAATGAGGGAGATACAAGATCCGAAATCTCTGCATACAAAACTACAGTAGCGTAGAGATACACATATGACTCTCTTGGACTTCCCACAAGATCACGACTTCTCTCCTCTTTTTATAGCATAGGTAACTAATCTAAAACCTTCCTAATACATCTAAATTCGTGATGGACACTTGGGTGGAGGTATTACATGACTCAAGTGCTCAAATAAGCAAAGTATTGATGGACTCTAAGAACTAGCCACATCGACCTTCCACTAGGACACCACTGCAGCTCCTTTGTGACTCACTAATTTGACTCACCATGTTCTAGAACTCACGTGGTATTTTTGCTATCTTTTATGGAAAATATGAGCCTGCTTGAAGTATTTGAAGACTTCCCAAAGGTATTTACATAATTTGAAACTTGTACCATACATAAAACAAATTTTTGCAACAATTTTCACTTGTTTGTGCTCAGATATGACCATATCTCTATGATTGTGTCTATGGACCATCATCTTCCTAAAATGTCAGGATCACCCCCTGACTCCTTATACACTTTTATCACAGTAGAATCACTCTAAGTTCATGAGAAATCTTGTGTTAGATCACTCATCACTTGATTTAAATCTATTCAAAAGGATTGGGGTCAATTCCTAATACGTTGTGTGCTCTAAATCAATTTCTAAGTATCGTCTTCCATAAATAGAAGCTTTTCTCTACATAAGTGCTATTTGGAATTTATCTATTTTGACATAAACATTTTGGATCAATGCTCCAAGGTACTATATGCATATTATTGCATATTTTCAAAGCTTAGGAATTCTATTAGAGATTCTAAGTGAAACATAGGCTAGTCTGAATTAGGCTTTTGCCAAGACCTTCTCATCTTTGCAAGCTACCATCACTCCTCACGATTTATGCATCTTCATTTCATTGAAAATAAAATCAATGCTTTTGATTTGTGAACATGTTTTGTTATCCCTTAAATGATATCCAAACTACCCATATCATAAGCCTCACAAGCAAATTCTCTAAAGTGATCATAATGTGGTGCTTGCCTACCCATAATGTTGGTGTTGCTTTCAAGCCTTTAGAAATACTAGTTGAAAGGTTAATCACATAAACTCCAATAAACATTGCTTCAAGCCAAAAGCCTTGTGAATGGTTTGCATGATGCAATATAGAAACTACTCTATCCTGAATAATTCTATTGATCCTTTTTGTTACACCATTCTATATTACGGTCAAAGAAGTTGTAAGTTGTCTCCATATTTCTCTACACTGTCAAAAATGGCTGAATTCATGTGAGGTATACTCACCACCATTATCTAAACATAAAGCCTTAAGCTTAGTTCCCTCTTGAGTCTCTATTGAAGCAAGCCATTTTCTAAAATTATGGAATACCCATCCCTTGACTTGATAGGATACACCCATAATTTTCTAGTATCATCATCTATGAAAGTGACAAAGTAAAGATCTCCACCTAATGACCTAGTTGGCATAGGATCACACATGGATATGAAAAAGATCTAATGGTTGAGATGAAGAGTCAATGTATGTTCTATGAACATTCTTAGTTTGCTTTACATATTGACAATGCTCACAAAATGAAAAATCAAAGAAAGATGACACAGGTAAGTAGGCAAAATGAGAAAGATTTTTTGTTCCACTACAAGATATGTGGCACAACTGCCATAATACCAGTGAAGGGGAGCCTCCGAGCTCTTCATAGCCTTGACTATCCATTTTTGGATTGTCACAATGCTTCCTTGTACTTCTCTGTGAGAAAAACGTAGAAACTAGAGAACAAAGAGTATAAGTTTTTTGTATGCAGGTTTCACAAATTGGTGGCCTCAATACAATTTTTGGGTGACCTGAACACTAAATATTTTATTTGAACAAACATATACAAGAGTGTGTGGCAGTCATTTGGCCTTCCATATAGAGACAATAATAACAATAAAAAAAAAGCAGGCGTAAGCATGTGTATGCACATGCCCTTACAACATGAAATTCAATAAACTTGACATAAACATCATAATCATAAACATATACATAAAAATCATAATCACAAACCTTAACCGATAATCAAAATCGTAATTGTGTGCACAAAATCGTACATAAACATCATAATCATAAACCTTAACTAAATTAATATCATAACACAAACACCATAATCATAAACATGTACATCAAACATCATAAACTTGTACATAAACATCATTATCATCCGTTTTAATTGAATGTCATAATCATAAAAACCATAATCACAAAACTATACTTAAACATCATAGTCATACACCCTAATCAAACATCATAAAGATAATCTTAACTGAACCTAAGAGTACTAGACATGCAAGAAAAAATCTCCTATATAAAATGATAACTACAAATACATTGCACCCATATGACGCTCGAAAAAGGGTATGTTTGTCAGTACAAGATTGCATACATAAGAAATACATGGTATATTGCATTTGAAGATGCCAAAATGACTGCTTACAAAAAGAAAACCAAGAGGCCAAGAATGATCTAAATGTGAGAGTATCATATAAATAGAAAATAGAATTATGTGAGTGAAATTTATGTACATGAAAAAACATATAAGATAAAAACAAAGAATATATACAATTGAGTGATATCATATATGTCAACATTGATAGATTGAACACAAATTATCCCAGATGATCCTTTGTCACATGATCTAGGCAATCTGGTTGCTATAAATCACATATTATCAATGTGATGATATGCAATTTCCAACAAGTAGGTTACCCTAGACATAACAACATATGAGATAATGGATGCCCCTATAACCAACTTTCTTATATGGTATCTCCTACATTTGGCAGCTTCCAAATCCTATGATATCAAAAGATGTGAAAATTCCCTTGCAAAGCATATGCCATAGAAATCAAGAAGATGTATCTATGTAGCATCAAAGTGTGCATTGTCATGTAGTTTGACTCTCACAAGGACTTTGAAGCTTTTCCTTGAAATACAACTTGGTAGATAAACCAAATCTTAGACATTCAAAATAAAAATTCTGATGGAAATATTGATTTGCAGATATCATGGAATGATGATGATGACAAATATTCAATCAAAGCATTTTTGTTCATGAACACCTTGCATGATTCTCCTAAATATTTAATCTATTAAGGAAATATTTTGGAAAAAAAGGCTCAAGATACTTTCCCCTATAGATATAACCTCATTCATGTATTTTTTCTATAAAATTCAGCCTCATCCATCAAAAGCATTTCTTTAAATCATCTATATATCTTGCATTGCATAGAAAAACAAGTATAAATAAATGTGAAATAGTTATTATAGCTAATCTATGATGTAGAATACTATATTTAGATTACATGTGACTCGATCAAATCAAAATGTTGTTGTAATCATCCATGTATGATAGAGAAAGGAAAAATTTTGGAAGAATCTTGATAAAATGATGCAAGGGATCCATGAACAACTCCATAGTAGTAGCGCAAAGAAAATCACACTTCGACAATATTCAAAAACATCGTCTAGCTTTCTAGTGCAATAAATTGTAGTTTAATTATCTAAAAGAAAACACTTAGTTACACCATGAACAAGATTTACTCATGCTAAGCTTTTATAGTAATTATTTTGAATCAAAATCAAGTTTAATTTTCTTCAATTTGTCCACACTTTGATGTACTTAATGATTATAGACTATACTTGATCATAAGATTAGTGCATCCTCTAATTCTTTGTGGGTCATACATGTACCTGTTGCGAACATTTGTTTTATGTAGGGTACAAGTTTCAAATTATGTAAATACCTTTGGGAAGTCTTCAAATACTTCAAGAAGGCTCATATTATTCATAAAATTTAGCAAAAATACCACGTGAGTTCTAGAACATGGTGAGTCAAATTAGTGAGTCACAAGGGAGCTTCAGTGGTGTCCTAGTGGAAGGTCGATGTGGCTAGTTCTCAAAGTCCATCAATACTTTGCTTATTTGAGCACTTGAGTCATGTAATACCTCCATCCAAGTGTCTACCACGAATTTAGATGTATTAGGAAGGTTTTAGATTAGTTTCCCATGCTATAAAAAGAGGAGAAAAGTCGTGATCTTGTGGGATGTCCAAGAGAGTATCTCTATGCTACTCTAGTTTTTGTATGCAGAGCTTGCAGAGCTTGTATCTCCCTCATTATATATCCAAATTATATGTTTGATAGCTCATTTGAAAGCTCTTCTTGTCTACTTTCATAGTACCAATTTTCATAATCATTGGATTTGTGAGCTGAGAGCAACACTCTCTGCAAGTAGTGTGTGTTCTCTATTTTTTATCCCTGCTGAAGGTCTCCATTAAACATCCAACTTGCAGAGGTCATATCTCCTTGTGTATGTATCCAAATCATGTGTTCTTTGGCTTGTTAGAAAGCTCTTCAAGTCTATTTGTATTCTGGAAATTTTCAGATTCATTGGAGTTGTGAGTTAAGAGCAGTAGTCTCTGCAAGTGATGTATGTCCTCAGGTTCATCTCTGTTTCAAGGTCTCCATTAAAGCTGCATATTGCAGAGGTCATAGCTCATTGAGTATTTATCCAAATTGAGTGTTCTTTGGTTCATTGGAAAGCTCTTGGTCTCTAGTATATGTGGTTAAAACAGTTTTAAAAACTTTTGAGTGAGTAGAGAGTAGTAAGCTCTACAAGCATGACTGGTTTTCTATGATGAAGTTTGTGAGAAGGTCAACTTGTTCCTAGGGGGTTCCACCTACTTCCTGCTATACTTTGGAGGTCAATAAACTCCAACATTGGTATCAGAGCAAGTACTTGGACGCTTGGAGAAGGTTATCATACCTTGACGAAGAATTTGAAGCTATCAAAGAAGCAGTTCATCATCAACACTACACAAAGGTAGAAGAAGATTGCAAGGAGGCATCTGAAGCAACATCCAAGCAAAGAAAGGTGCACATACCTCATTTACAAGGTAAATATTATATTTCTTCTCATCACACACATTGGAAAGGAGGCTTAAAGGAGGAAGCTTAGCATTTGTATTATGGGAGACCAACATGCACAAATAGAGAAGCTTGATAAGACAAATTATCAGGCATGGAAGTTTAGAATCACAGCATACTTGCAAGGTAGAGGCTTGTATGGTTTGATTGACGGCACAGATATCAAACCCACATTACCAGAGGACCCAAATCAGCAACAATTGAGGGAGTTTAGACTTTGGAATGAGAGAGACAAAAGGGTTATATTCATTTTATCACAAAATATTCAAGATTCAATGGTAGGACACATACAAGATCTAGACACAAGTAGAGATGTTTGGCTTGCATTGGAAAGGTTGTATGCTACAGGTACAAGAGCAAGGAAGATTCAACTCAAAAATGAGTTGAATAACATAAAGAAAGATACAAGGACATCGGTCAATGATTACATATTGAAAGTTAAAGAGATTGCAGATCAACTAGGATCAATTCAAGCTCATGTGGAGGACGACGACTTGGTTGCACATACTCTCAACGGACTCAAAGATGATGAGAGATGGAAACCCTTCATTACTTCAGTTTATGTCAGAGGAGAATTACCAAATTTTGATCAACTTATTGCCCTCATGGTCACGGAGGAGATGAATCTAAATGGTTCTACTTCAAATCAAAAAGGATCTCAAGGACAAGCTCTTTATGTAGGATCATCAAGAGGTGGAAACAGAGGTGGAAGAGGTTCAAATAGAGGTCGAGGAAGAAGGATCGATGATCAAAGGACTTCAAGTGGCTTCTTCAACACAAGAGGAAGAGGAAGATCAAGCGCTAGAGGTACGAGAGGCTACTACAACTACAACCAAAGACAAAGGAGTGAAGATAATAAGAACAATTGCTATATATGTGGAAGGTATGGACACTATGCCAAAGATTGTTATCAAAATGAAAATAATCAAGGTGGTAATCAAAGAGGAGGCTATTCAAGAAGAGGTAAACAACAAGGAAATTATGCAGTTGAAGGTAAAAGTGATGATTATGATTCTCTTCTTATGATGAATGTAGAAACTAAGATGAATTCCAATAGTGATGTATGGTATGTAGATAGTGGTTGTTCTAATCACATGTCTCATGATGCTTCATGGTTTTCTAATATGCATAATCCGTCATGTAAAGGTCATGTTGAAACAGGAGATGATACAACACATAAGATTATGCAGGTTGGAGATGTTGTTATGCAGGATAAGAGCAAGAAAAATTGCTTGAAGGATGTACTTTATGTGCCAACGATCACTAAGAATTTGATGTCGGTTGGTCAAATGGTAGAAAAAGGTCTACAAGTGAGATTTAATCATGCAGGTTGCTTCATTGAGGATCCAAAGCAAAGGAGGTTAATTGCTAGAGGTCAAAAACAAGGTAGATTGTTTACATTCAAGGTAAACCCAAATCATACAAACTATTTCTCTTATGGTATGCATCGAATAGCAGAGCTTGATCTATGGCACAAAAGGATTGGACACATGAATGTACACAGGTTAAAGGAGCTATCAAAGAAGAGGATTGTTGAAGGATTACCTGATCTTACTAAGCAACATATGGTGCATCTTTGTGAAGCATGTCAAATGGGTAAGCAGAGTAGACAACCTTTCAAGCATTCAAGTTATGTAAGTGATGGTTTGCTAGATCTCATACACACAGATGTGTGGGGACCTACTAAAGAGGCATCCTTGATTGGTAATAAGTACTATGTATCATTCATTGATGATCATAGTAGAATGACATTTGTGTATTTCATTAAACATAAGAGTGAGGTCTTTGATTGTTTCAAGAAGTTCAAATCATATGTCGAAAAGCAAACAGGAAGGTATATTAAGAAGCTAAGGTCTGATGGAGGGGGAGAGTATTTCTCTCAAGCTTTTACTGATTTTTTGTATGATGAAGGTATCAAAAGAGAAGTTACATGCAGGTATACTCCACAACAAAATGGAGTCGCAGAAAGAAGAAACAGAATCATAGCAGAAGCATCTAGAAGTATGCTTAATGATATGTGTTTGCCTAATTATTTTTGGGCTGAAGCTGTTAGCACAAGTGTTTACATTATGAATAGAGTTCCGACTGCTGGAGTTCATCATTTGACACCATATGAGGTATGGCATGGAAGGAAACCAAGTGTAAGTCATTTGAAAGTATTTGGTTGTGTATGTTATGTACATGTACCTAGTGAGGTGAGATCTAAACTTGATGCAAAATCAGAAAAATGTATATTTATTGGTTATGCAGATACTCAAAGAGGATATAGATGCTATAATCCTCATACCAATAAGGTTGTTGTGTCAAGAGATGTAAACTTTGATGAATCACTTTCATGGTATGCATATAAGAATTGTTTGCAGGTCATGGATGAAAATGAAGAAGGTGTGGTTGAAGGAGATGAATGCATAGTTCAGCCATCAGGAAGTTTAAATGATGAAAGGAGTGGTCTAGATGAAGAAAGAGGATCACCTTTCAATGGAAGATTAAGGCAAGAGTCACCTCCAAGTGTTAAAAGTAAAGGTAAACTCAAACTTGTTGAAGTTAATGATGAAGGAGAGGAAATTAGTGATGTATGTGAGTATGGAGAATCATCAAAGGTTCCTAATAAGAAAGGAAGAGCATCTACATTGGAGGTAAGAAGAACTTCAAGAGTAAGTAAGCAACCTCAAAGGTATACTTATGAATCTTTCATGAATACTCATTATGCTTTTATGACAAAAGTTGAGCAGGAAAATGAACCCACATGTTATGATGAGGCCAAAGGAGATGAAAAGTGGGAGAAAGCAATGAGAGAAGAAATGGAAGCACTACAGGATAACAAGACTTGGAATTTAGTTCCAAGTACACCAAAGCAAAAGGTAATTGGTTGCAAGTGGGTTTTTAAGATTAAAAGAAATAGTGATGGTAGTGTGTCTAGATATAAGGCTAGACTTGTAGCAAAAGGATATAATCAAACTCAAGGTGTGGACTATGAGGAAACATTTAGTCCAGTAGCAAATATAGCAACAGTGAGAACTTTGTTGGCTTTAGTTGCAAGTAAAAGGTGGAATATATATCAACTTGATATAAAAAATGCCTTTCTTAATGGTGAGTTAAATGAAGAAGTGTATATGTCACAACCAGATGGTTATGTGGATGCAAAATATCCTAATCATGTATGCAGGTTAAAGAAGGCATTGTATGGTCTTAAGCAGGCACCAAGGGCATGGAATGCAAGGTTGGTAAAGTATCTTATGCTGCAAGGATACACAGCGAGTCATGCTGATCCTTCACTTTATGTAAAACATGTAGATGGCATGTGTGTCTATGTATGCATTTATGTGGATGACTTGTTGATTACAGGGAATGATGCAAAAGCAATTGATGAGATAAAAGGTAATTTGGGAAAGGAATTTAAAATTTCAGATCTTGGTTTGCTCAGATACTTTCTTGGGATTGAAATTGTGTATAGCGATGAAGGTATGTGGTTGATACAAAGAAAGTATATATGTGATATGCTGAAAAGGTTTGGTATGCAGGAATGTAAATTTGTTTCTACTCCAATGGAATGTAATGTAAAGCTGAGTGCAAAGGAAGGTGATGAGTTGCATGATATGAATGTATATAGATCCATGGTAGGATCTTTGATTTATGCAACAAAAACTAGACCTGATATATGTTATGCAGTGGGAGTATTGTCACAGTTTATGCATGAACCTAGAGTACCTCATATGCATGCAGCGAAAAGAGTGCTTAGGTATTTGAAAGGTACCATGAACGAAGGATTATTTTATAGTCATGATGTTGATCTAACTCTTAAAGTCTTTAGTGATGCAGATTGGGATGGAAGCAAAGATGACAGAAGATCCACAAGTGGATATGTGGTAATAGCAGGAAACAAGACATTAACATGGAGTTCAAAGAAACAGCCTACAGTTGCTTTATCTTCTACAGAGGCTGAGTATAGAGGTTTAGCATTGGCTACTACTGAGGTTATGTGGTTTAAAAAGTTGTTTCATGACTTGAATGTGCAGGTTGATGTACCACTGATATATGGGGATAACTTGAGCAGCATTCATATGACCTCAAATCCTATTTTTCATGCTAGAACAAAGCATATAGAGGTTCACTATCATTATGTTCGAGAGAAGGCCATGAACAATGAAGTGCAGGTTTCTTTTGTTGGAACAAAGGATCAAGTTGTAGATATCTTCACCAAATCCTTGGATGGACCAAAGCTTCAAAGATTCAACTATATTCTTGGCATGAAGGAAATACCCTTTGAAACTTGAGGGGGAGAATGTTGCGAACATTTGTTTTATGTAGGGTACAAGTTTCAAATTATGTAAATACCTTTGGGAAGTCTTCAAATACTTCAAGAAGGCTCATATTATTCATAAAATTTAGCAAAAATACCACGTGAGTTCTAGAACATGGTGAGTCAAATTAGTGAGTCACAAGGGAGCTTCAGTGGTGTCCTAGTGGAAGGTCGATGTGGCTAGTTCTCAAAGTCCATCAATACTTTGCTTATTTGAGAACTTGAGTCATGTAATACCTCCATCCAAGTGTCTACCACGAATTTAGATGTATTAGGAAGGTTTTAGATTAGTTTCCCATGCTATAAAAAGAGGAGAAAAGTCGTGATCTTGTGGGATGTCCAAGAGAGTATCTCTATGCTACTCTAGTTTTTGTATGCAGAGCTTGCAGAGCTTGTATCTCCCTCATTATATATCCAAATTACATGTTTGATAGCTCATTTGAAAGCTCTTCTTGTCTACTTTCATAGTACCAATTTTCATAATCATTGGATTTGTGAGCTGAGAGCAACACTCTCTGCAAGTAGTGTGTGTTCTCTGTTTTTTATCCCTGCTGAAGGTCTCCATTAAACATCCAACTTGCAGAGGTCATATCTCCTTGTGTATGTATCCAAATCATGTGTTCTTTGGCTTGTTAGAAAGCTCTCCAAGTCTATTTGTATTCTGGAAATTTTCAGATTCATTGGAGTTGTGAGTTAAGAGCAGTAGTCTCTGCAAGTGATGTATGTCCTCAGGTTCATCTCTGTTTCAAGGTCTCCATTAAAGCTGCATATTGCAGAGGTCATAGCTCATTGAGTATTTATCCAAATTGAGTGTTCTTTGGTTCATTGGAAAGCTCTTGGTCTCTAGTATATGTGGTTAAAACAGTTTTAAAAACTTTTGAGTGAGTAGAGAGTAGTAAGCTCTACAAGCATGACTGGTTTTCTATGATGAAGTTTGTGAGAAGGTCAACTTGTTCCTAGGGGGTTCCACCTACTTCCTGCTATACTTTGGAGGTCAATAAACTCCAACAGTACCATGCCTCATTCAAAGGCTCTTGATCTATATGGAACCATTTAATAGTTTTTTACTTCTTTTTTATGAAAATTTTTTCAAAAGCCCATCGAAATACCAAGCTTTATTGCCTGAGAGGAAAGTTAACAAAACACAGTTGGGGATTCACTATGGATCTTTTGATGTGATCAAACAAGGTATTTCTAGAAAGAAAGAAAAGCAAATAATCCCAAAACATAGTATTCTAAGATGGTTTAGCTCTCCTTGGATTATATTGATTGCAAATATTGTGTTTTGAATGTTCAAAGAGTCGACATACAAACTAAATGTTGTAGCTCAAATGGGAGCATTCATAGTTTTCTTAGTATAAAGAAGTGTATGCTTGGTCAAAGTCTCATCTAGCTAGAGCATGGATATTAGCTTCTAATGGAATCTTATCAAGGTAGTTTTGTTCAACTTTTTGAGATACAATCATTTCTCTACATCAAGGTATTTTAGTTAGTGGTCATGGCATCAACATACACAAGAATGATTAGAAGCACATCATTTACACGCTTAACATATAAGGTGCTCTCAATTTGACTATTCTCAAAACCATGTGCAATCAGATAGGCATGTATCTTTTCATGCCAAGCATGTGGTGCTTGCTTTAAACCATATAATGTTGGGGATGTAAGGGTCATGTGACCTTACTCCCATATCCATATATATACATCATATATAGAGCATTGCCTCAAGAGAGATCATTATGTGGGTTTCGAGGCTCCCATGCATATCCGCGCGTCTTTCCTCTCTTCTCTCTCCCTCCATTTCCTCCTTCCTCCTCTTGTTCTGCACACCAAAGCCCTTCATTGGTATCAGAGCATGCTGAGGGCTGGTGTGCAAGAAGCTTCAATGGAAGCTTAGGTGAGAAGAGGTAGAAGTGCAGGTCGGCATCTCTTGACAGCTGTTCAGTATTTCGGTCATAACTCGAGCTAGGAAACTCGGATTGACGCGTTTTAAAGTTCTCTGCGTAGTTAACACAGAAAGCTACAATTTCGCAGAAGGGCGTAGAACCTGATTCGGACTTCTGAAGTGCCGAAAATTCGAAAAACGCAGAGAATTGTAGAAGGCGAATCTACATTGAGTAAGACAGCAGGTCGGTTTTTTTGTCATAACTTGAGTTCTACAGCTCGGAATGCGATGATTCAACTTGCTGCTTGTAGCTTGGAAAGATAGCTACAACTTTGTAGAAGAACTCAGATCCAGATTCTGAGTTTTAGGTTGCCGAAATTGCAGAATACAGAGCAGTACTGTTGCAAGTGAAATTGAAATTGACAGCAGGTGCTTGTTTTGAGCATATCTTGAGCTATACATCTTCGATTGAGGTGTTCTTTATGTCGTTACGTAGCCAAGAAGTGGATCTTCAAGTTTGCTGAAGATCAAATGTTCAGATTCAGAGGTTATCACCTCTGAAACAGCAAAACATAGAGCAGTACAGTTTTGCCCAAACAACCCTAATTCCACTTGGAGGTTGAATTTGCTTTGGAACTTCTTCGAGAGAGAATTTTTGGTGTGCAAGCTTTTATTTTCAGAGCTTCAAGGAATTGTACATGTATGATCATTGTGGTAGCTCCTCCATATGAGAGTAGAGCATGATCTTGTCACGCGTTTGGCATGTAAGATGACATTGTGGTATACTCTTTTTGAGGTTTAGGTCATCATGAGTTTGATCATGGATGTATAGTGGCATTGTGGTCTATAGCTTGCTTATGCCACTTGGTTATGGATTTAGTTATCGGTTGCACACAATTCTTTGAGAGTTGATTGTGGATCTTGATTGGTACTTGTATCTTTGTTTTCTTTGCAGGTACATGATCCAGATTGGAGCCTCAGTTACATGTTTATTTGTCACCGTTATTAGCATTTGGTCATTGATTGATATATATTTGCCAGTGTGATTCTTGGCATATGTGGATGGTGATTCCCACATGGTTATTTTGGTTCTAGAGTCCATTTTACAGAGGAGATGCTGCCGAAATTTCATTGGCTTTCATGCTAGAAAGGAGCTCTAGTGGATCTTGAAGCTTGTGCGATAGCTTTGGATCATTGTTTATCTCCATTCACTTGGACTTGGTCACAGGTTGTTTGTGACAGGTTGGACCATCTTGCAGGATTTATTCTTGAGTGGGAGTTGTATTGCCATTGTATTGGCGTGTATTGCCATTAGTTTTTTGGCACATGTAGTTGCCATTATCTTCTTGATTTATATCAGTGACAGGTGGTGACAGATTATTCATTGTTCTTTGGTGATTGGTTATCTTGTTTGATTGCTCAGTTTTCAGGGAATACTTTGTCGAATTTTTCTCAGGATTCTTTCACATCTATTTGGTCACTTTGGAGACTTGGTGAGCAGGCTTATGCTCATAGTTTTATGTGCATGCTAGATGCATGATTATGTGACAGGTGGTTCACATGGTTTTCTTCTCCAATGAGACATATGTGATGTGAGTTATGCATATGGATATGCAGGTGTGATTCTATTGAGGATAGAGTATTGTTTCTAGTCTCTTGTTACATTGCTAGTCTTGGATTGCCAGCATGGTATCTTCTCGATTCGATGGTACTGACTTTCCGAGATGGAAAGCTCAGATGTGGCATACATTGGTTCGTGCAAGGTTACACATGTATGTGCATAGAGATGCACAGAGGTCTCGTGACATGCCCGGCCATGTATGGATGGATATGGACGCATATGCCAGCTCCACTATCCGATTACAGCTTGTGGATTCTATATACGAGTCTATTATGTATGAGGAGACGAGTAGTGCATTATGGTAGAGACTACATGATATGTATGCAAGTCCATTGACTCATGTGAGACATAGATCACGTCGACGACTTCGATGTTGGCATTGTGGTCATGAGGGCCATATTCGACGACGTTGCTTCAGGCGGATGCGACGACGACGTCAGAGATATGCACGTGATGCAGGTCAGGTAGTGGTTTCAGGAGATTCTATGGTAGTTGATTATGCTAGTGATGGTGATATCACTTTCTCCTATAGTTCATCTCATGATTCCTCTTGTTCATTGGATAGCACACATATGGCTTGGTTGCTTGATGCATTAGCCACTTTTCATGTTACTCCACATCGTGAGTGGTTTTGTCGATTCTCAAGTGAGAGTCGTGGATGTGTGCATATGCTTGATGGTACGACATATGACATTGAGGGTGCAGGAGATGTATACCTTATGCTACCTAGTGGAGCATCACTTATACTCAGACATGTACGCTATGTGCCTTCATTCCCTATGAGCTTGATTTCATTTAGCCAGTTACAGGAGAGCAGATGTTATGCATTCCTTGGTGAGCATCATTTTCAGTTGCGGTTGGGACAGCTTATGCTTGTCAGAGGTGCCACGATTGGGCACATGTATCCATTGCAGGTACTTCGTGTGAGAGACAGTCTCGTCTCAGTGGGAGTTCAGCCTTATGTGCGATGTGAGACTCGTCATGTCTCATTTTGTCTAACTACAGATAGGTCTATTGACATTCATGATGCACATGTATGGCAGGATTCAGATGCTCAGATGGATGCACATGTAGAGCATGTTTTGGATGCTCATGATGCTTCTATGGAGCATGGTTTTGTTGATCATGTGGATGCTCATTTGGAGCATATTTTGGATGATCAGTTGGATGCTTTAGAGCATGATGTGGATGCTCATGTAGAGCATTGTGATGATACTTAGTTAGAGTGTGATCATCAATTTGATCTTGGTGTTGATGTTGTGCATTTAGCTCATATGGAGCATGATGATACACTTGGTGTGGTAGAGCACGATAGCTCTCATGATACACAGTGTATGGTAGAGCATATTAGCTCTCATGATGCACAGCTAGATACATCCTTGGTTGTGAGCATGGCTGATTTAGATGCCGAGGAGTCAGCAGTTATGCAGTCATTCTTGGATTCGCTCATGCCAGATGTTGACATAGATATATATCAGGACATTTGATCTTGATGGTTCTTTGGATGCGTTGGATACAGGCATGGCCGACATACTTAGGTTAGCCAGGATAGCACATGTTTCGTCAGCATTCGAGAGTCTGATGTACGAGTTGTTATGCTCGAGACCAGACATTGCAGTTGCTATTGGAGCATTTGCACTTGGAGTTGTCAGTCGTTCGATGATTGACATAGGCATAGAGCGAGTGGGAGCTTTGCAAGAACTTCGTCAGTTCTTGCATCAGTCAGATGTGAGCTCGACTCTTATCGATATGAGTCTAGAGCATTTGAGGCGCATGGATACACCTTGTTTGAGGCAGTTGGTGTAGGCTGATCTGGTATGGGTAGAGATCCGAACTCTTCCTGTACATTATTGTATAATCCTACATCATTCTTTGTATATTTTTCCACTTATGGTCACATTGACCCTTAAGTGGGAGATTGTTGGGGATGTAAGGGTCATGTGACCTTACTCCCATATCCATATATATACATCATATATAGAGCATTGCCTCAAGAGAGATCATTATGTGGGTTTCGAGGCTCCCATGCATATCCGTGCGTCTTTCCTCTCTTCTCTCTCCCTCCATTTCCTCCTTCCTCCTCTTGTTCTGCACACCAAAGCCCTTCATATAATACCTTCTTCAACGAGCACACTTGGTTTTCATGCCCTTTATGCACAAAACCACATGGCTGAAAAACATAAACTTTTTCATGCAAGTCACCATTTAGAAATACACTTTTAATGTCCAATTGATGTACATTCCAACCAGGATGAGCTGCAAGAGCACAGATGCTATGAACAATAGTCATTCGGCATGTAGGTGCAAAGGTTTTATCAAAATCAATGCCTCTTTCCTGTGAGCCTTATACCTATCAATTGTTCCATCCGGCTTACACTTCAGCTTGTATACCCACTTAGTGCCAATTTCCTTCTTGCTAGGAGGCAAGTCACATCAATAATAGGTGCCATTTTTCATGATAGCATCATATTCTGATTGCATGGCAACCATCCAATTTTCAAAATTTTGTGCTTCATCAAACCAAACATGCTCATTCTCATCATAAAGACTAAAGGCAGTCATAGTATAGCAATCTAATGCAAAAGAGGCACTATGAGAGCGTGAACGAGTACGAGATGACAGAGGTGCATATAATTTGCTATCATGCAAAGTCTGCACCAACCATTTTGGCATAGTTTTTGCCTCCTCAATATCAGCTCTGTCATCAACAAGTGCATCATGTAAATCTCCATCAGAAATGGAATGATCTGCATCATCACATGAAACCTATAAAGGTTGAGAAGTTGCCTCATTAGGACTAGCACTAGACTATCCACCTGTAAAAAGAGGCAACAAAGTGTCATACATGTCTTTGGAGGTAACTGATGTCTCCTTAGTACATGAACGTAAGGGTTGAATGGCATCTTCTACAAAAACAACATCACGGCTGACCAAAATGTGTCTAGTCTGTGGATGATATAGATGATAGCCTTTGCTTTCAGAACTGTACCCAACAAAAATACATTTCACTAATTTATCATCCAATTTCTTTCATTGTTGTTTATGCACTATTGCATATACTAGACAACCAAAAACATGTAGGTGAGCAACATATGGCTTGCGACCATGCCTAGCCTCATATGGAGTGATAGACTACAATGCTTTAGTAGGACACCTATTAAGTACATATGTTGCACACATGACAGCCTCAAGCCAGAAACTATGTGGTAAAGTCAGACTCTTGACCATACACCTCACCATCTCCATGAGTGACCTATTCTTTTGTTTGGCAATTCCATTTTCTTGATGTGTATATGACGCTCTACACTGATGTTTTATCCCATGTTCATCCAGAAATGCAGTAAAGTCAGAAGACATATATTCCCCCCCTCGATCAGAATGGAGGGTGTCCATTTTACATGCTGACATATTTTTAGCAAAAACCTAAAATTGTTTGGAGCACATAAACACTTTGGAATTTTCTTTCAATGGATATCCCATGCATGCTGGGAAAAATCATTGATGAAAGTCACAAAGTAAAGATAGTTCCCAAACGAGGGTATCTGCATAGAACCATAGACATCAGTGTGAACAAGCTACAATTTGTGAGTAGCTCGAACTGAACCATCTTTTGGGAAGGAGCAATGCTGTATTTTTCCCAAAATACAACCTTCAGATACATGTTTATCGGGTGCCTCAAATTTGGGCAAAGAGGACACCATTTTAGATTTTTGTAGGTGTAGCAAACTAGCAAAATTCAAATGACCAAAGCATGCATGTCAAAGCTTTGCATCTGACAAAGCCTGAGAATCATGTAGTGCACATGTTGAATCATTCATAGATTTTTCATAGTCTATAAACTTATATAGCCCACAACATAAAATGTCAGAAGCAATAATGAAGTCGCCATTTGACAACATGAACTCTACATCTGTCATCAACAAATTTCACAACCAAGCCAATCTTGGCTAAAGCTAAAACTGATAACAGATTCTTCTTGATCCATGGCACAAATGAAGCGTCCAATAATGTAAAAGAACTACCATCAATAGTAGTGAAGAAACTGTGCTACAAGGTAATATGTTTGGTTGCCCCACTATCAAAGTACCAAACATCTAAGTCTACTATAGACATACACTATTCATGTGAAGATGGGTCAAAACTCCAAACAATAGTAAATTCCCATTCTTCATTCTTGACAAGATTAGTAGACTCTGTTTTAGGTGTAGAGGCCTCCACAACAACCATTCCAACCTCTTTCTTCCTCGCCTCTTTAGCAACTAGTTTTGGACAACTGTGTATGACATGATCATTTGCTTTACAGTATTTGCAAAACAATTTCTACCTTTCTGTTTTTTCTTGTCTCTATCATCCTTCTTTGATTGTGTAGAATTAGCAGATTTTTGCTTCCTAATAGAAGAGCTCCATTTACCTTTGCCCTTTTGACTAGCTAAGAAAGCTTGATTTGCAAAATGCATTATATGGACCTGTTCTACCTAGACTTATTTTCTTGCAATAGAACAGAGACTAAATCCTCAAATGTTAAGGCATTTGGATTGCCTTTCATCATCAAATGAAGAGTAGAAGCAAAACTCTGATATGAATAAGAAGACCATTCATAACAGTCCGCACAAGTGAACTGACATGCAAAACTCATATCAGAAGAAATCAACTTTGCTTTCGCATCTTTGATCTTTGTCAGAAAACTGTCCATGGAATCACCTTCATTCATGTGCTCACTCTCCAACTATTTTCGGAGGTACACAACACGAGCCTTATTCCTTGCCTAGTATAAAGTGGTAAGTGTATCCCAAGCATCCTTGATTGTTATGAAAGAGCAAATGTGAGGAATAATGGCACGTTTGACAGACAAAGCTATCAATGCATGTGCCTGAGCATCTATGCTATCCCAAGGAGTTTGCCCTATAGTAGGTACAGGAGGAACCGCAACACGAATAGGAACATGAAGAATATCGGCATCTTCAACACGATCTGCATCACCTTTAGCGACTATGTTTGCAGGTGTAATATGACATTTTTCAAAATTGTGCACAATATTCCACAGTCATTTTGCAACCAATACATGAGGCATCATATAAGCCCAAGATGGGTAATTCGTACCATCCAACTTATCCTCAACAACCAACATATGGAATATGTCACTGCTTTTAGCCATGGCCACTGACCAGAATACCTTGATGCACAAAAATGACTATATCTCAAAAAAACTGAATAGAACTACCTTTTCGAGTTCTGCTAAACTTGTATTAGACTTTGAGATGCTCATATTAACAAACCAAAACCTATATATATATTTGGCACAAAAAGAAAAAATTTCCTCCATAAGCATTGCAATAGTGTGTTCGAAGGCTAAAACGAGCTCAGATCACGATTTCGGCACCACGAAGCGAAGCCATTTTGATCTCCTAATCACCTTGAGTATGCTCACCAAATTTTGTGTGATTCTCAAACTATGACCGGAGGGGTGTCAAGGATGCCTTAGATGAAGCAGCGACCTTCTCTAATACCAATTGTTGGAGTTCGAGGTCTACAAAAACACGTGAACAACACAAGGAAGAAGAATCGGCTTGGAGCACAACACACAATATTGAATGTATTACCATTAGAATGTACAAAGATAAACAACCCATTAGGGTTATAATTGTATATACAAGCTAGGGAGAAAAACCTCCTAAAGAGGGAAAAAAGTGCTCCAAGGTCCTAGTGTGTTCACACATATCACTACCCAAATATATCAATAACCTTTGTGCAGAATGGGCACAAAAACCAAGTGTGTAGGTTGGAAAATGCATTATATGGTTTGAAGCAAGCACCACATTGATGGTGGAATAGCTTTGTGTCAAACTTGCATAAACTACATTGTCAAACAAAATATATTGACACAGTTTATGCAAGTTGATGGCGGAATAGCTTTGTGTCAAATGAAATATATTGACACATTATTGCAACATTTTGGCCTTGAGGACTATAAACTCATTGTCATTCTTATGGAGTTAGGTTTACGATTGAGTCTCCATGATGCTGGGGATGCATTTGATGTTGTTCTCTATCAACAGGCTATTGGATGCTTGATTTACTTATGCATTACTCGGCCAAATATTCAGTTTGTTATCTCACAGATGAGCAAGTTTATGCATTGGCCAAGTGTCAAGCATTGGCAGGTGGTTAAGCGCATCTTTTGCTACTTGAATGGTACCCAACTACTTGGATTTTTTTTATCCCAAGGGGGATCACCACCCCCAGATTTGCATGCTTTTTCTGACTCTGACTAGGTTGGTTGCTATGACACTCATGTGTCCACTAGTGGTTTTTGCTTCATGCTTGGTAGCTCATGCATGTCTTGGTTGAGAAAGAAGCAACCTATTGTGGCCACTTCTAGTTGTGAGGCTGAGTATAGGGAAGCTTTCATAGCAATTGTTGAGTGTGTGTGGCTCAGATGCCTTATGGCTCATTTGGGTGTTGGTTAGTCTTTTGACACCACCATCTTCACTGTTAGTCAGAGTGCATTGACAATTGCGAGGAACCCTGTGTTCCATGCATGCATGAAGCACATTGAGGTGAACTATCATTATGTGAGGGAGAGGTTTTTTGATGGAGACATCAGTTTGGCATATGTGCCCACATAGGAGAACATTGTAGAACTTTTCACAAAGGCTCTCCTCGGGGAGAACTTTGAAGCTTTTTGCAAAGATTTGGGAGTACTTGCTTTTGTGGATTGATTCCACATAGCTTGGCACTTCCTTATACATGAGTGCTGTTATCGTTAGTGTCCATGTGAAAGGCCAAATGGCCACCGGACAATTCTTTGTATATGTTCTTTAATAAAACATATAGTGGCCTGGTCAGTCACAGACTGTAAGTTCGACTGCATTTGTAAGACCTAAGAAGTCTGTCTTCGTCCTCCCTGTGTACTGTGTTTTCTGCGTATTCTACAACCTCTGTACGGAGTACTGTGTGCGGCCTCAGGTGCTTGGTTTTCTACTCCGAGCATATCGTCGTGGAGCTCTTAAGAAGGAGAGCGCATTGTGGTGTATCGCCATCGAATCACTTCACTGGTATCAGAGCAATTCGAGGCAAAAGCTTTGTTCCTTTTGTGCGAGCGAAGCAAGCAACCCCCCCCCCCCAGGCTTTCTCCAAGGCTTACAACTAAGGTGGCGACCAAGGCATAGACCTTGGCATATCTTGTCATCCGAGTCACCAAAGTCACCGTTGGTGCCGTTGGCGCCGTTGGCGCCGCGCGAGGGAGGACCTCAACGATCAAGGAATATAGAGGTCCCCGGTACTTCCTGGGAGGTCACCCATCCCAGTACTGTTCCCCCTAGAGCTCGCTTAACCGTGGCAATCTCTTGCCACTAAGCTACACTCTTGTGGTGTTTGAAGAAGGGGAAAGACTAAGGTTGACATTACCTTGAACAAGTTTTGGTCCCTCAAAGCTTCATTTTTGCTTTCAAAGCCTATTTTTGAAGCAATTTTGGGGTGTTTTTGGAGCCATTTCGGAGTACTTTCGGACATAGTTCTCTTTGCACAGGTCCAAGCACATCAAGCAGAGTGTTCCTTGTACTTCTCAGACAATAAATATCAACCTTTGGGAATGTATTTTCAGCCACACTTGTAAAACTACAGGTTTCTCGAGGGGTTTTCAGTTTTGGTGGGAGCAGTCGCTGCAAATTTATGCAGGTTTTTAAAGCCTAAAACATCAGAGTTGACAGACACTTGCAGGTGTTATTGGCTAGTTTTTGGGCTGTGTATTCAGCCTTTTAGTATCATTTTACTGCATATATTGAGCACATACACACCATGTACGCTTCTGTGGATACCGCTTATGTATGTCCATGTGGTCATTGATATAGCAGTTATGTTCTTTGCATAAAGCCTTTTACGTTTGATAAAGAGGGTCCTGGTGAGGTTTTCTTAACTGGGAGACACCCAGATGTCGGGGTCTCTTCGGTGATGCAGGTGGAAGACTTACCCAGCCTCGCCATAGGAGATGTATGATAGTTGTTCATAGGTGCTCGATAAACCTAATTGGCTTCTATTGGGTAACTGATTATATGCAGTGGAGTTAGTGATTCACTATGCAGGTAGACATGTCAGTATTTGCAGTTTTATGATACTTTGACACTGGTCATATGCTAATTTTGCAGAGGATACTCTGGCAATATTTTTCCAGATTTCTGGTTTAGTCAACTATACACTGGTCGATTTACTCCTTGATACACTTATTTGTTGGTGTTTCGACTCTTCTAGCTCCATTATCATTCTATTCAGTTCTCTACGATCATGGCATCAGAGGTCTCAGGCACATCCGGTGGATCAGGGTCTAGTGCTAGTGTTCCGAGGAGGAGCTATAACTTGCAGAGCAAAGACCATTTTGAGATCCAAAAATTTGATGGCACAAACTTTGCTCTATGGAAGAATCAGATTAAAGATGTGTTGATTCAAAGGAGGCAATGGAAGCCAGTAAATGGGATTTCAAAGAAGCATGCTGACATGGATGAAGATGATTGGGATGAGTTAGATGAAATGGCCAGGTCTACCATTCGCTTGCACCTGGCAGATAATGTTTACTTTACAGTATTAGACTGTGAAAGTGCAAAGGAGCTTTGGAAGAAGTTATGCAATACATATGAAAAAGAGACGGCATCAAATAAAGTGTATCTGATGAGAAAATTATATGACCTTTGTATGAAGGACACATATAGTGTTGCTGCTCATCTAAATGAGTTTGATGCTATATTCTCCTAGTTACATGCTTAGAAAATGGATATGGATAATGAAATGAAAGCAGTATTGCTGTTATGCACCCTGCCATCATCATGGGATACGTTTTGCACAGCTATTAGCAACAGTGCACCTGGTGGTAAACGCATCTATGATGACATATGTGGAGCACTCTTGAGTGAGGAGATTTGTAGAAAATCTATGGTTGGCACTCAGAGTGGAGATGCATATAATGTTCGTGATTCTTACCAAGGAAAGAATCAACAACGTGGCAGGAGCAAGAACAAGGAAAAGAATGGTCAACGGAATAAGAGTAGAAGTAAATCAAGGAAGAGGGATATCGAATGCAATTATTGTCATAAGAAAGGACACATGAAGAAAGATTGTTATGCATTAAAGAATGCTAAAGGTAAAGGACAGAATGTTGATGGGCATGTTAAGCAGTTACCTGCACCATCTACTTCGACTGTGAAGATTGAAGAAATTAATGCTATTTCTGATGATGCTGATGTGTTGACACTTGATAGTACTGTGCCATCTGAGGCACTTATGGCTAATTCTCTTTCCCACACCTGGCTGCTAGATTCTGGTGCTTCTTTCCATGTGACACCACATAGAGAATGGTTCTCTAATTATGTAGCAAAGTCTCTTGGTATCGTGAGACTTGGTGACTCTTACCAGTGTGATGTTGTGGGGATTGGAGATGTGGTTGTGCAGTTCATTGATGGTTCAAAATTTACTATGCATAATGTACGCCATGTACCTCAGTTATCACGCAGTTTGATGTCAGTTGGTCAACTTGATGACCTTGGTTACAAGGTGGTCTTCTATGCTCAGCTCTTTCGTATATCAAAGGGCAATATGGTTATTGCAAAAGGAAGCAAAGTTGGCTCACTTTATCCTTTATTTGTATCACAGAAAGAACACTTGTTAGCTGTTACTGAATAGCCTATGGCTTGTATTTGGCATGGTCGTTTGGGCCATATATCTCGTAGTGGAATGGAAAATCTTTCTCGTTCTGGCTACTTACCTGTGTTATCTTTCTTTGATTTTTCATTTTGTGAGCATTGTCAATATGGAAAGCAAACCAGAAATGTGCATAGGATGCACATTGACTCTTCAATTCAGCCTTTAGATCTCGTTCATACAGATGTGTGTGGTCCTATGCCCACTAGGTCCTTAGGTGGTTCTCTTTACTTTGTCACTTTCATAAATGAATATCCTATCAAATCAAAGGATGATGTATTCCCTACTTTCAGAAAATGGCTTGCTTCAGTTGAGACTGAAAAAGGAAATAAGCTTAAGGCTTTACGTTCAGATAATGGGGGTGAGTATACCTCACATGAATTCAGCCTTTTTTGTCAGTCTAGAGGGATTCGTAGAGAGTTTACAGCTCCTTATACCCCAGTATAAAATGGTGTAGTTGAGAGGATGAATAGAACTATTCAAGATAGAGTAGTCTCTATGTTGCATCATGCAAAACTCTCACAAGGTTTTTGGGTAGAAGCAGTATTGACTGCAGTTCATGTGATTAACCTTTCACCTAGTACTACCAAAGGTCTGAAAGTGGCACAAGAGTTATGGACAGGGAAACCACCATATTATGATCATCTTCGAGTTTTTGGGTGTGAAGCATATGTTCATATACCCAAGAATCTTAGACAAAAATTGGACCATAAGTCAAAGAAATGCATTTTTCTTGGATATGGTCGACAAGGACAATTTGGATATCACTTATGGGATCCTGAAACACGGTTAGTGATCAGAAGTAGTAATGTCATTTTTAATGAGTCTAAGATGCATAAACAGCCCATTAAGGAGGTTGAAGTGAGAAGAGTGGTGTTTGAGGATACTAGTCCTCCGGTTAGCATGCATAAAAATGCTGCACATAGGGATGTTCAAGAGAATGTCCATTCAGATCAGTCTGCACATGTTCCTATTCAGCAACTATTGAGACGTTCTACACGTGTCTCATATCCACCTGATAGATATGTTCCAGGTTTAGATTTTGTTATGCTAACAGATGCCGGTGAGCCTTCTTGCTACAAAGAGGCTATGCAGATAGAGGATCATGTCAAGTGGGAGCGTGCCATGAAGAGTGAGTTGGATTCTATTCACAAGAATGGTACTTGGGACTTAGTACCTTTGCCAAAGGGCAGGAAAGCTTTACCATGTAAATGGGTATATAAGCTGAAATTCACATCAGATAGTGCTTCTCCAAAATATAAAGCACGACTTGTTGCAAAGGGTTTTAAGCAACAACATGGTGTTGATTTTGAGGAAATCTTCTCTCCAGTGGTCAAGATGACTACTTTGTGCATGTTGCTTGGATTTGTTGCAATGGAGGACTTAGAGCTAGTCCAAATGGATGTGAAAACAGCTTTCTTGCATGGAGATCTTACAGATGAGATCTATATGGACCAACCAGAGGATTATGTAGTTCCTGGCAAGGAAAGTCTAGTTTGTAAGCTCAAAAAGAGCTTGTATGGACTTAAACAGTCTCCTAGACAATGGTACCAAAAGTTTGATGCTTTTATGAAGTCCCAAGGCTATTCTCGGAGCAATGAGGATCATTGTCTCTACACAAAGAGATGTTCTGATGGCATCTTGATATGCTTGATACTTTACGTCGATGATATGTTGATTGCTGGGAAGTCCTCTTATGATTTGTCACTTCTCAAAAAGAAGTTGAGTCAGACATTTGATATGAAGGATTTGGGGGATGCCAAACAGATTCTTGGCATGCGCATTACTCGTGATAAGAGTAAAAGATGCATATACTTGTCTCAAAGTGAGTACATATCCAAAGTACTTCACCGATTCAATATGCAGGGTGGAAAGGCATTGAGTACACCTTTACCCACATATGTAAAATTGAGCAAGGATGACTGCCCCAAATCAGATGAGGAAAAGGAATTCATGACCAAAATTCCCTATCAGTCTGCTGTTGGTAGTCTCATGTATGTTATGGTAGCTACGAGACAAGACATTGCATTTGCAGTGGGAGTTGTGAGCAGATATATGTCTAATCCTGGCAAGAAACATTGGGAAGCGGTCAAAATGATTTTGAGATATCTGAGTGGCACTAAGGACAAGTGTCTATGCTTAGGTAGAGGGAAAGCATCCATTATTGGTTACACAGATTCTGACTATGCTGGTTGTGTAGATAATCGTAAGTCTACATCAGGGTACATTTTTCATTTTGCTAGAGTTGCTATCTCTTGGAGATCTCGTCTTCAAGAATGTACAGCTGTTTCCACCACAGAAGCAGAGTATGTTGCAGCAAGTGAGGCATGTAAGGAAGCATTGTGGCTTTCTCGTCTTGCTTGTGATATGGGTTTACCTCAGCATGTACCTCACTTGCTCAGTGATAGTCAAAGTGCCATTGCTTTGGCTAAGAATCCGGTCTATCATGCAAAGACCAAGCACATTGAGGTGAGGTATCACTTCATTAGAGATTGCTTAGCCACTGAGAGCATTATTCTTGAGAAGGTTCACACTCGAGATAATGTTGCAGATGCTTTGACTAAAGCTCTACCACAAGATAGCTTTCGACACTATTGTCACTTGATGGGGGTTACTTGATTCTTGATCTTACGCAGTCACTTGTATACTGTGTAACATGCCCATCAGGTGGGAGGTATAGTTTGTATACTTACACTCAGGTATTCTTTATCATCCTTTATTTTCTCTCCCATAGTTACTCTGGCCATATTGGCCTTCAGTGGGAGATTTTTACCGTTAGTGTCCATGTGAAAGGCCAAATGGCCACCAGACACTTCTTTGTATATGTTCTTTAATAAAACATATAGTGGCCTGGTCAGTCACAGACTGTAAGTTCGACCGCATTTGTAAGACCTAAGAAGTCTGTCTTCGTCCTCCCTGTGTACTGTGTTTTCTGTGTATTCTACAGCCTCTGTACGGAGTACTATGTGCGGCCTCAGGTGCTCGGTTTTCTACTCCGAGCATATCGTCGTGGAGCTCTCAAGAAGGAGAGCGCACTGTGGTGTATCGCCATCGAATCACTTCAAGTGCAAGCTCCTTGTTCACTGCATCAATCCTAGGGGGAATTTGTTGATATATTTAGGTAGTGATGTGTGTGAGCACTGTAGGATTGTCGAGGCACTTTTTTCCCTCTTTAGGAGGTTTTTTTCCCCTTGGCTTGTATATACACTTATAACCCTAATGGGTCACATATTTTGGTACATTCTAGTGGTAATACATTCAAAATTGTGTGTTTTCTTCTTCCTTGTGCTATTTGCGTGCTTCCAAAGACCTGAAACTCCAATATATTTCTTAGTAATTGAGTGCAAGACAACTGAGAATGTATAGTAGAAGTTATGTTATACCTATGGGAAGGACATGTTTTCCAAAAAGTTTTATCTCATCTGAAGGTTTTATGAGGTTCAAATGTTGGACACAAATGGTTTTGTGACACATTCATCCAATTTATGCCCTACTCATGCAACTTCAAGTACAAAGTGTGAATATAGATGATGGGACAATGTTGGAGTTTGAGGTCTGCAAAAGCACACGAACAACACAAGGAAGAAGATGACGCTTGGAGCACAACACACAATACTAAATGTGTTACCAAGAGAATGTACAAAGATAAGTAACCCATTAGGTTTATATGCATATATACGTCAGGGAAAAAAACCCCCTAAAGAGGGAAAAAAGTGCCCTGATGGTCCTAGTGTGTTCACACACATCACTATATCAACCAATCCCCCCTGGGAGTGATGTAGTGAACAAGGAGCTAGCACTCATGTATAAGGAAGTGCCAAGCTATGTGGAATCAATACACAAAAGGAAGTAAGCCCAATGCTTTGCGAAAAGCTTCAAACTTCTCCCTAGGCATAGCCTTTGTGAAAAGGTCTACAATGTTCTCCTCTGTGGGTACATATGCAAAATTGATCTCTCTGGCAGAGAACCTCTCCCAAACATAATGATAGTTCCCCTCAATGTGCTTAGTGCGAGCATGGAACATAGGGTTCCTCGCAACTGCCAATGCACTCTGACTGTCAATGAAGATGGTGGTGGAAAAAGATTGACCAACATCCAAATCAACCATAAGGCGTTTGAGCCACACACACTCAATAGTGATTGTGAAAGCTTCCCTATACTCAACCTCACAACTAGAAGTGGCCACAATAGCTGCTTCTTGCTCAACCAAGATATGCATGAGCTACCAAGCATGAAGAAAAAACCACTAGTGGACATATGAGTGTCATAACAACCAACCCAATTAGAGTCAGAAAAAGCATGTAAATCTAGCAATATTGATCCCCCTTGGGATAAAACAATCCAACTAGCCCGGTACCACTCAAGTAGTGAAAGATGCTGTTAACCACCTACCAATTCTTGACACCTAGGCAATGCATAAATCTACTCATATGTGAGATAGCAAACTGAATATTTGTTCGAGTAATGCATAAGTAAATCAAGCATCCAACAATCTGCTAATAGAGAACATCATCAAATGCATCTTCAGCATCATGAAGGCTCAATCCTAAACCTGTCTCCATAGGAGCAACAATAGGTTTGCAGTCTTCAAGGCCAAAACATTGCAATAATTTTTCAATATATTTTGTTTGACACAAAGCTATTCTACCATCAACTTGCATAAACTAAATGTTCAAATAATGATGCAAATGTCCCAAATCTGACATCTCAAATGAGGCATGCAAGCAAATCAGCCTTGACATTAGCAATATGCTTCTCATGAGGACCAGTGAGCAGCATGTCATCAACATAGACAACAATGATAAGAAACACATCATTTACACACTTAACATATAAGGTGCTCTATGTTGGACTGTTCTCAAAACCATGTGCAATCAAGTAGGCACGTGTCTTTCCATACCAAGCACATGGTGCTTGCTTGAACCCATATAATTCCTTGTTCAACCTACACGCTTTGTTTTAATGCCCTTTTTGTGCAAAACCATGGGGCTAAAAAATGTACACTTATTCATCCAAGTCACCATTCAAAAATTCATTTTTAATGCAATCTGATGCAAAAGAAGCACTATGAGAGCCTAAGGGAGTATGATATGATAGAGGTGCATATAATTTGCTATCTCGCAAAGTCTTCACAAGCCATTTTGGCATATTCTTTGCCTCCTCTATATCATTTCTCTCATCAACAAGCACATCATGTAAATATGCATAAGAAATGGAATGATCTACATCATCATGTGAAACTTGTAGAGGTTGAGAAATTACCTCATTAAGGACCAACACTAGACTATCCACGTGTAAAAAGAGGCAACAAAGTATCATACATATCTTTGGAGCTAACTGATGTCTCCTTAGTACATGAAATTAATGGTTGAATAGCATCTTCCACAAAAAAACATCATGATTAACCAAAATGTGTTTAATTTGTGGATGATATGGACGATAGCCTTTGCTTTTAGAACTCTACCCAACAAAAATACATTTCATTGCTTTATCATCCAATTTCTTGTGTTTTTTTAAGGCACTAATGCATATGCCAGACAACCAAAAACATGCATATGAGCAACAAATGGCTTGCAACCATGCCAAGCCTCATATGGAGTGATAGACTATAGTGCTTTAGTGGGACACCCATTTAGAACATATGTTGCACACATAATAGCCTCAAGCTAGAAACTATGTGGTAAAGCCTTACTCTTCACCATACACCTCACCATATCCATGAGTGACCTGTTCTTCCTTTTAGCAAATCCATTTTGTTGCGGTGTATATGGCACTGTACGCTAATGTTTTATGCACATTGATGGAGAGTGTTAATCTCCAAAAGAACAAGCTACTCTTGAAGTTAGAGCACCTCTATAACAAGAGTAACTCAAAACCTTCACAAATTTGGAGGATCAATACTCAATTTCCAAAATTTTTGAACAAACTGTGAAGAAGATGATTACATAGAAAGTCTGCTGCACATAACTCATTCATTGGCTTATCAAACATGTAAGTTTTTTGATAAAACTTTGCACAAGGTGTCATCTATAGTTTGCACACCTCCAAGTTAAAACATTCCAAAAGATTCAATAGATCTTGAGAAATGATCTTAACAAGTTACCTATGTCTAAAACTATAGTTCTTTACAGTCGACTTTGACACCTGCAACTTCTAAAGCTTGGTTCTCTCAATCTAGAACCCCTTTATGCAAATGCTTTTAGCCATAGATCTTACCTTCCAACTTAGATTTTGAGTCCTCATTTGTGCAAAATTTTACAATATGCAATGAGAAATGACAATTTCTTTGACCATTGAGATTGTGCCTGTTTCAGAAGACACTTGACACTTTCTCACATACAAATGTTCCTACTCATAATTCTCACAGCCTGTTTACAATTAGACTCTCAAACTTTAACCATAGACTCATTAACTATGGAATTAGACTTCTACAAAAGGATTCTTGAAATGATCAAGCACAGAAGGAAAATACTTAGAAAGGTCGGGCGCAATTTTACTTCATCTCTCGAAAAAGATGAGAGAGCTATCTTTCTCACTTTTTCAAGTGTCTAATGACTTCTAATTCTCCTCAAAATGTTCTCTAACATTCTCTCTCATATTTGGCCTGACATTTTTTCTTGTACATATAGTCAAATATTTACAATCCCATAACTATTCAAAAGTATAAGTGAGCTAATCTCTAAATTAATGTACACATGTGTACACATCTTCATCTCCTGGATATGCACTTCCTTCATGCTTCATAACTTGATCTTTTCTTCAGTCCTTGACTTCAATTCTTCATCAAAGCTTCAATTGTTGATTGCCTTGCGCCAACAGCTCCCCCTCAATCATCAGTTGAGGTTTTCTCTAACTTCTTTATTCCTGCCATGTCTTTGAATCTCTGTAGTTTTGGTCCATGCAAGCTTTTGGTTAGGATATCAACTATCTGATCTTTTGTTGAAGTATGTATAACTTCAATTTCCTTATCCATCACCTTCTCTCTTAGGAAATGATATTGAATCTCAATATGTTTAGTCCTGACATGAAAAACAGAATTAGCAGCTAAATACAATGAGCTCATGTTATCTCTATGAATAGTGGGTATACTCTAAATGATGTTAAAACTCTTCATAAGAGTTTTAATCCATATCACTTCCTTTGCAGCTTCCACCATACCTTTGTACTCAGCCTCTGTGGATGATAAAGCAACTATGTGTTGCTTCTTTGAACACCATGAAATTAACTTATCTCCCACATAACACAAGTATCCATATGTTGATCTCCTATCATCACGATTACCTGCCCAATCTGTATCACTATATATCTTGATGTTTGTATCTGATGTAAAACCATAATACAAACCTTCTTTGAGTGTACCCTTAATGTACCTCAACACTCTTTGTCCTGCAACCCAATGTTCTTTCCTAGGACAATGCATGAATTGAGACAATAATCCAACTGCATATGACAAATCAGGCCTAGTTAATGTTGCATAGATCAGACTACCAAACAAATTTTGATATAGCTTCATGTCCTTGAACTCTTCTCCTCCATATCTGCTCAGTTTGTGATTCACCTCCATTGGTGTAGGTGCTACCTTGCAATCATCCATTTTAAACTTGATCAACAAGTTTTTCAAATACCTTTCTTGAGTTACATACACTCCATGTTGAGTGTATGAGATCTCCATGCCCAAGAAATATGACAAGTCTCCCAAGTCACTAATCTTGAACTCTTTTTCCATTTTCTTCTTTAGGATTTGAATGCCTTTCTCACCTGTACCTGTAAGAATTATATCATCAACATATATGCACATGTAAATGAACCCATCATCACTTGCTTAACAAGCAAGTTACTATCTGCTTTAGATACTTGGAAACCAAGTTCTTTCAAGAACTTCACAAGTCTATAATTGCATGCCCTTGGGGCCTGCTTCAAACCATACAAAGCTCTTTTGAGCTTACATACATGATCTGGATACCTTTCATTTCTGAATCCTTGTGGTTGCTCCATGAAAACATCATCTGAAATGTAACCATTTAGAAAAGCATTCTTCACATCTAATTGACATAATCTCCAACCTTTACATGCAGCAATAGCTATGAGTGTCCTGATAGTTGTCATCTTTGCCACAGGGCTATAGGTCTCATCATAATCTATACCATATGTGTGAGCAAAACCTTTCACAAAAAGTCTAGCTTTATACCTAGACACCCTTCCATCTGCATACCTCTTTGTCTTGTAAACCCATTTGCATCCAATGATCTTCTAACTATTTGGTTTAGGAACCAAATCCCATGTCTTATTCTCCATCAATGCATCATACTCTTCGTGCATAGCTTTCTCCCAATTTTCCTTACCTTTTGCCTCTTCATATGTAGAAGGGTCTTCATCTGCCTTTATCATATAAGCATAATCTTTGGTAGCCAAAAAAGAAGTGTCATAGCTATAACTTGTAGGTTGCCATTTGTGTCTTGATGACCTTCTGAGTTCTCCACTTCTTGAGGTTTCTGGTTCATCACATTCTGGATCAAACCTTGGCACTTCTTCAACTTCAACCTATAATTCATTGTTCTCCTCTTCATCAAATATCTTGATTTACCTTTCTTTTGATTCACAACTTCTTTATCACTTGCATAAATATTGATTGTACTTGTATACCAAGTACCTTGCTCATCAAATGTAACATCCTTTGACACAAGGAATTGTTTTGTGGATGGACTCCACAACCTATATCCCATCTGCTTATCATCATATCCAATGAACACATACTTTTCAGCTTTAGGTTCCAATTTGTGTCTTAATTGAGATGGCACATATGCATATGCCAAACATCCAAATACTTTGCAATGATCTAGAGTAGGTCTCTTACCCCACCATGCCTCATATGGTGTCATACCCTGCAAAGCTTTACATGGTAATCTATTGACCAAATATGTCGTTGTATTTACAGCCTCAACCCACAAATAATTTGGGCAATTTTTCTCCTTCATCATGGATCTTGCAAACTCAACAAGAGTTCTATTCCTCCTTTCTGCTACACCATTTTGTTGAGGAGAGTACCTGCAAGTAATTTCCCTTTTTATACCTGCATTCCACAAGTAATCACTGAACTCATTAGAGAAATACTCTCTCCCTCCATCTGACCTTTGTTGATATATTTAGGTAGTGATGTGTGTGAACACACTAGGACCGCCGGGGCACTTTTTTCCCTCTTTAGGAGGTTTTTTTCCCCCAGCCTGTATATATGCCTATTGCCCTAATGGGCTACTTATCTTTGTACATTCTCTAGTAATACATTCAGTATTGTGTGTTGTGCTCCAAGCTTCTTCTCCTTCCTTGTGCTGTTCACGTGCTTCCGCAGACGTCTATCTCCAACGATTGGTATTAGAGCAGGTCGTCGCTTCATCTAGGGTGCCATCGACACTCCTCTGTTTACAGCCTCAGAATCGCACAAATTTTGGTGAGCATACTCAACGTGTTTATGTGATCAAAACAGCTTTGCCTTGTGGTGCAAAAAACGCGATCTGAGCTCGTTTTGGCCTCCCAATGCACTATCGCAATGTTTGTGCAGGCTATTTCATCTTTTTGTGCCAAAGTATAAGCGTCTCGAAGTTTGCTACAGGTCTAGCAGACTTCGTCTGGGCAGTTCCGTTCAACTTTATGAGATACAGTCAATTTTCTGCATCAAGGTATTTTAGTCACCGGCCATGGCTGAAAGCAGTGATGTATTCTGTATGTTGGCTGTTGAGGATAAGTTGGATGGTACCAACTACCCATTATGGGCTTATATGATGCGACATGTGTTGGTTGCAAAAGGACTGTGGAACATTGTGCAGGGTGTTGAAAAACGTCCTATCACACCTGCAACTATTACAACTGCAGGTACTGAAGCTGATGCAGAAGGTGTCGAAGATGATGATGTTCTATATATTCCTGTTCGTCTGCGGTTTCTAATGCACCTACTATAGAGCAGATTTGCTGGGATGGTAGAGATGCCCAGGCACATACTTTGATAGCCTTGTCTGTCAAACGTGCCATTATTCCTCACATTCGCTCTTGCAGAACAACTAAGGATGCTTGGGATACACTTACCACATTGTACCAAGCTAGGAATGAGGCTCGTGTTGCTTAGCTCCGAAAACAGTTGGAGAGTGAGCACATGAATGAAAGTGATTCTATAAATAGTTTGCTAACCAAGATCAAAGACTTGAAGGAACAATTGATTTCTGGTGATGAGGTTATACCGGATAGCTCACTTGTGCAGATCGTTTTGAATAGTCTTCTTGATTCATATCAGAGTTTTGCTTCTACTCTTCGGTTGCTGATGAAAGGCAATCCAAATGACTTGTCATTTGAGGAGTTAGTCTCTATTTTGTTGTAGGAAGATCAATCCAGGCAGAACAGGTCCATTATGCATATTGCAGATCAAGCTTTCCTGGCTAGTCAGAAGGGCAAAGGAAAATGGAGCTCTTCTACTAGTAAGCAGAAATCTGCAAATGCTACACATTCGAAGAACCAAGACAAAGATGCAAAAAAATCAGAAAAGCAGAAATTGTTTTGTAAGTATTGTAAAGGGAATGATCACATCATAAAGAATTGTCCAAAACTCGTTGCAAAAGAGGCAAAGAAGAAAGAGGCTAGAATGGTTGTTGTAGAAGCCTCTACACCAAAAACGGAGTCTGCTAATCTTGTGCAGGAAGAAGAATGGGTGTTTACTACTGTTTGCAGTTTTGACCCATCTTCTCATGAGCAGTGCATGTCTACAGTAGACTCAGATGTTTGCCAGTATTTTGACAGTGGGGCGACCAAACATATTACCTTGCAACACAGTTTCTTCTCTTCACTCGAGCCTGCCCCTACAGGGAATACTGTTACATGCGCCAACAACTCCTCCTATCTTGTTATGGGAGTTGGTAAGATCATTTTGACTAGTGTTGGTGGTAGCTCTTTCACTTTGTCAGATGCTTTATTTGTGCCAGGGATAAAAAAGAACCTGTTATCAGTTTCTGCATTACCCAAGATTGGCTTGGTTGTGAAATTTGTTGATGACACGTGTATACTTCATGATCTGTCAAATGGCGATGTGATTATTGCTTCTCGCATTCTATATCGTGGGCTGTATAAGCTCATAGACTATGAAAGATCTGTAAATGATTTGGTATGTGTAGTAAATGATTCTCAGGCTATTTCAGATGCAAAGCTTTGGCATGCACACTTTGGTCATTTGAATTTTGCTAGTTTGCTACGCCTGCAAAAATTTGAAATGGTGTCCTCTTTGCCCAAACTTGAGGCACCTGGAAAACATGTTTGTGAAGGCTTTATTTTGGGCAAAATGCAACATTCGTCCTTTCCAAAGATGGTTTAGTTCGGGCTACTCAAAAATTGCAGCTTGTACATAGTGATGTTTGTGGTCCTATGCAGACACCTTCTTTTGGGAATTATCTTTACTTCGTGACTTTCATCGATGATTTTTCCAAGCATGCATGGGTATATCCATTGAAGGCAAAGTCCGAAGTGTTCATGTGCTTCAAACAGTTTTTGGTTTTGGCTGAAAATCTATCAGCATGTAAAATGGGCACCCTCCGTAATGATCGAGGGGGGGAGTATATGTCTTCTGATTTTAATGCATTTTTGGCTAAACGTGGGATAAAACACCAGTGTACAGTACCGTATACACCTCAACAGAATGGAGTTGCTGAACGAAAGAACAGGTCACTCATGGAGATGGCGAGGTGTATGGTCAAGAGTGAGGCTTTACCACATAGTTTCTGGCTTGAGGCTGTCATGTGTGCATCATATGTACTGAACAGGTGTCCCACTAAAACGCTGCAGTCTATCACTCCATATGAGGCTTGGCATGACTGCAACCCATCTTTTGCTCATCTGCGTGTTTTTGGTTGTTCGGCATATGCATTAGTGCCTGAACAACATCGCAGAAAACTGGATGATAAGGCAATAAAATGTATTTTTGTTGGATACAGTTCTGAAAGTAAAGGCTATCGTCTGTATCATTTACAGACTAAACACATTCTGGTTAGCAGTGATGTTGTTTTTGTGGAAGATGCTATTCAGCCATTGCTTTCATGTACTAAGGAGACATCTGTTAGCTCCAAAGACATGTATGATACTTTGTTCCCCCTTTTTACAGGTGGACAATCTAGTGCTGGTCCCAATGAGGCAACTTCTCAGCCTTTGTAGGTTTTATGTGATGATGTAGATAATTCCATTTTTGATGCAGATGTACATGATGCACTTATTGACGAGAGAGCTGATATTGAGCAGGCAAGAACTATGCCAAAATGGCTCGTGCAAACCTTGCGTGACAGCAAATTAGATGCACCTCTGTCATATCGTACTTGTTCAGGCTCTCATAGTGCCTCTTTTGCATCAGATTGCTGTGCTATGGCTGCATCTAGTCTCTGTGATGAGAATGAGCCTGTTTTCTTTGATGAAGCACACAATTCAAAAAATTGGAGGGCTGCTATGCAATCTGAATATGATGCTATAATGAAGAATGGTACTTGGCCTTTATGTGACTTGCCTCCTGGCAAGAAGGCCATTGGCGCTAAGTGGGTATACAAGTTGAAGCATAAACCTGATGGTACAGTTGACAGGTATAAGGCTAGGCTTGTTGCAAAGGGTTATGTGCAGGAAAGAGGCATTGATTTTGATGAGATCTTTGCACCTACATGCCGTATGACTACTGTTCGGAGCATTTGTGCACTTGCCGCCCATCATGGTTGGAATGTACATCAGTTGGACATTAAAACTGCATTTTTGAATGGTGACTTGCATGAAGAAGAGTATGTTTTTCAGCCCCGTGGCTTTGTGCAGAAAGGGCATGAAAACCAGGTGTGCAGGTTAAAGAAGGCATTATATGGTTTAAAGCAAGCACCACGTGCTTGGTATGAGAAGATACATGCCTATTTGATTGCACATGGTTTTGAGAACAGTCCAACTAAAAGCACCTTATATGTTAAACGTGCTAATGATTTGCTTCTGATCATTGTTGTCTATGTTGATGACATGCTGCTCACTGGTCCTATTGAGAAGCATATTGCTGATTTTAATGCTGATTTGCATGCCTCATTTGAGATGTCTGATTTGGGGCATTTGCATCACTATTTAGGCATTCAGTTTATGCAAGTTGATGGTGGGATGGCTTTGTGTCAAACGAAATATATTGACACATTATTGCAGCATGTTGGCCTTGAAGACTGTAAGCCTATTGCCACTCCTATGGAGACATGTTTACGATTGAGTCTTCATGATGCTGGAGATGCATTTGATGCTGTTCTCTATCAACAGGCTGTTGGATTCTTGATTTACTTATGCATTACTCGGCCAGATATTCAGTTTGTCATCTCCGAGATGAGCAGGTTTATGCATTGCCCAGGAGTGAAGCATTGGCATGCGATTAAGCGCATCTTTCGCTACTTGAGTGGTACTCGGCTACTTGGGTTGTTTTATCCCAAGGGGGGATTACTACCGCCAGATTTGGATGCTTTTTCTGACTCTGATTGGGTTGGTTGTTATGACACTCATGTGTCCACTAGTGGCTTTTGCTTCATGCTTGGTAGCTCATGTATATCTTGGTTGAGCAAGAAGCAGCCTACTGTGGCCACTTCCAGTTGTGAGGCTGAGTATAGGGCAGCTTTCACAGCGATTGTTGAGTGTGTGTGGCTCAGACGCCTTATGGCTGATTTGGGTGTTGGTCAGACTTCTGCCACCACCATCTTCACTGACAGTCAGAGTGCATTGGCAGTTGCAAGGAACCCTGTGTTCCATGCTCGCACTAAGCACATTGAGGTGCATTATCACTATGTCAGGGAGAGGTTCTCTGCAGGGGAGATCAGCTTGGCATATGTGCCCACACAGGAGAACATTGCAAACCTTTTCACGAAGGCTTTGCCTAGGGAGAAGTTTGAAGCTTTCCGCAAAGCTTTAGGCTTACTTCCTTTTGTGGAGTGATTTCCACATAGCTTGGCACTTCCTTATACATGAGTGCCAGCTCCTTGTTCACCGCATCACTCCTAGGGGGGATTTGTTGATATATTTAGGTAGTGATGTGTGTAAACACACTAGGACTGTCGGGGCACTTTTTTCCCTCTTTAATAGTTTTTTCCCCTCGGCTTGTGTATATGCCTATTGCCCTAATGGGCTACTTATCTTTGTACATTCTCTAGTAAGACATTCAGTATTGTGTGTTGTGCTCCACGCTTCTTCTTCTTCCTTGTGCTGTTCGCGTGCTTTCGCAGACATCTATCTCCGACAACCTTAGTCTCTTCAACTTATGACTTGTAATTCTCTTTGCATACACATGATAATGTTGAATGTATTGAACACTTCTAACTTATCTTTGATCACATTTATAGTGATCCATCTAGTAGCATCATCAACATAAATCACATAATACCTTGAAACATTGATACTGAAATCCTTTGATGGTCCCCACACATCTGTGTGTACCAATTCAAGCTTCTCTGCATACATAAAACCATGCTTGGAATAAGATTGCTTATGAAAATTACCTAATTGACATGCCTCACATCTGTATGTCATATGTTGACCTGCAACATTAGGCAATCCAAGCACTGAACCATTGTTAACCATATCTTTAATACCTCTTTCATTAAAATGTCCAAGCCTTTTGTGCCAAAGATCTAACTCAGAGATCTTATGTCCTCCATAGGTGAACAAGGCATGACCAATGTTACCTTGAATCTTCAATGTGAGCAATCTTCCTTCTTTCTTCCTTGAAACAAATTGTTTATACCCATTGCTAGGGTCTTCCACAAACACTCCTTCATTAGTGAACCTAAGTTCATAACCTTTTTCAACAATTTGTCCTACACTTATCAGATTCTTAGGAATTGTAGGAACATACAAAACCTTACTCAAGAGAGTACTTCCATCCTTGGCCTTCACTGATCCAATTGACTTCACATTGTGCTTTGTATTGTCACCTGTTTGAACTACATTATTAGTTACCTTATTCTCCAAATCAGTCATCAAAGCTATGTTGCCACTCAGGTGATTGCTACACCCTGAGTCAATGTAGAAGACCCTTTGGTCTTCACTTTGCCTTTCACAAGTGGCATTCATTATCAATGTTGAATCCTCCTTCTGATCTGAAGCATAATTATAGTAGGTATTGTTGTAGTGTTGGCTTTGGAATCCTCTACCTGCATTTCTTCCAAAATAACCTCTACTACCTCTACCTCTGAAATTACCTCTTTGATTTCTGCCACCTCTTCCTCTTGCATTAAAGTTCTGATTATATCCACCATTATTCAGAGTATTATGCCAACAATCATTAGCTAAATGATTTGTCTTACCACAAATCTAGCAAGCTTTGACTCCATCTTTATTACTTTTGCCTCTTCCTCTACCTTTGCCACCTCCTCTTCCTCTTAGGAAGTTAGCTTGGCTAGTTGTACCTTCATCTTCATTTGCTTGTTGCTTCCCTTTGATATTCTTCTTCTTATCCTTTGAATACATTGCATGACCTGTACTTTTATCACTTTCACCTTTGACATCCTGCTCAAAGGTTAGCATGTGTCCTAGCAACTAATTTAAATAAGGAGTAAACTGATCTAGTGATAATTCAGTAGACAAAATGAATGGCTTCCATTTGTCATCACCTCTCAAACCTATGACGATTTGCCTTATCAATTTATCCTCCTCAATATCTTCATCAACTGCCCCTAATGCATCTGCAATGTCCTTCATCCTTGTTACATAATCTGAGATGGATTGAGAGGCCTTCTTCTTGAATGTGGTAAACTCTACCCACAAGGATGCCTTCTTTGACTTTGTGGTGTTTTGGAAATGCTCCTCCAAAATGTTCCATATATCACTTGCACTTTCAAGACCTCTAATGTGAGGTAGCAAGTAGTCATTAACTCCCATATAGATAATGCTCCTAGCTTGAGCATCTCTCTTCATCCAAGTCTTCAAATCTGACAATTCATCCCTAGTTGGAACACTAGGATCTCTGAACTGAGGCTTTTCTTCTTCACCTGTAATATAGCCTATCAAGTATTTGCTCATAAGATGAGCTTCCATCCTCATTGACCATGCTGGATAGTTCTCTCTATCCAGTTTCTCTATCTAAAGAGAACCTCCCATACTTTCTTCACCTGTGTATTAAATCCTTTAAGCTTTATAAGGAATCAGGTTACCTTTGGTTCGAATAAAGTTCCTTTTGTCTTCCTTGATATCTTCTAGCCTCCTTTTCAAGATCTGCTTCCAAGATTTCACCTTTTGTATCTTCAAATGTTGAATTCTTTGTAACTGTAGTAGTCGGGTGCTGCTAAGGTTATCACAATAAATAGTGATAGGATTTCCCACTTCCACACATAAATCTACAAGTAGCATTTCTAGCCATGATGCCTCACATGCTGCCATTGCAGCACCTCTATATTCAACCTCTATACTTGACAAAGCAATAGTGGGTTGCTTCTTGCTGCTCCATGTAACAGATGCACTTCCAAGTGAGAATAGAAAACCACTAGTAGATCTTCTATCTCGAATGCCACCAGCCCAATCTGCATCGATGTATCCATAAACCTGCAAATCTACACCAGCCTCATAAAACAATGCATAATCCAAAGTAGCACTCACATAATGTAGAGTGTGCCTCAGAGCATCCAAATGTGGCTTCCTGGGAACCTACATAAACTGACTTTCAAGTCCGATAGTATAACTTAGATTAGGCCTTGTAATTGTGAGATATATAAGACTTCCCACAATTTTCCTGTACATAGTAGCATTTTCCAATGCTTCACCTAATGTAGTATCCAATTTCAAATTCTGATCTAATGGCATAGAAATTGGCTTACAATCAGCCATACCATACTTTTGCAGCATATTCAAGGTGTATTGCCTTTGTGACATCCATATACCTGTTTCTGTATGTATAAACTCAATGCCCAAGAAATAACGAAGCACACCAAGATCTTTCATGTCAAATTCGTGCATAAGAAGTTGCTTTACCTCTTTGATGCTTCCTTCATTATCGCCACCTACAATCAGGTCATCAACATAAATAGCCACAATAGTGATGCCATCATCAACCTTCCTTGCATATAGTGAGTGATCTGCATCACACATAGAAAACCCAATGCTAGTTAAATAATTAGCAATCCTTGCATGCCATGCACGAGGGGCTTGCTTCAGCCCATACAAAGCCTTTTGCAACCTGTAAACATATTTTGGATGCTTTGAATCTTCATATCCTTGTGGCTGGTCCATATATACTTCTTCCTGTAACTCACCATGTAGGAAAGCATTCTTCACATCCATCTGATGCAAAGTCCATCCTTTTGCTGTAGCTAATGCAACAAGTGTTCTGAGAGTAGAAATTTTAGCTACAAGGCTGAATGTTTTCTCATAATCAATGCCATATGTATGTGCATATCGTTTAGCTACCAATCATGCTTTATACCTACTCATGCTACCATTAGCATTATGCTTTACCTTGTAAACCCATTGTGTTTCTTTCCTTGTGGCAATGGAACCAGCTTCCATGTATCATTTCCATAAAGTGTAGCCGTCTCCTCATCCATAGCTTTTTCCTAATCTACATTACCAATTGCATCTTCAAAACAAGAAGGTTCAGCATCTTGTATTACCTTTGTCATGTAGGCACAATGGTGAGCCATGTAACTATCATATGTCAATCGTTGCACTGAATTACGCATCCTCCCAGATCTTCCTGGTCCTGGGTCACTTCTCCTTGTATCATCTGCATGTGCCCTTCTTACTCCTAGAGTCTTCACAGAGGGCAATCCAAGTTCCTCATCAAGACTCTTTTCTAAACCACTTGAATCTCCATCAACATTTTCAAAACCTGCACATGGTTTACTACCAGCAGAAAACTTTTCTTTACCTTTCTTGGATGTATTTGATGAATTTGCTAGACTGAAATGTCCATGCAATCTTCTACTCCATGGATTTGAGTTGGAACTATTGCTTGGTGATGCATCGGATCCACTCAAAACTTGAGATTCTGCACTTGATTTTTCAGCATTTTCTTTGTCATTTGGTTCAAGATTCATTCCTTCTTTGGCATTTGCATAGAAGCTTGGCATTTCATCAAATACCACATCTCTGATCACCTTCACCTATCATGTCAGTGGGTTATAACATTTGTACCCTTTCTGCTTTCGGATCAAGCTTCGTCCTCAACTCATCTGGAACATGTACATATGCAATACAACCAAAAACTTTCAGATGTGATAAGTTTGGATTTTTACCTGTAAACTTCTCTTCAGGTGTAACTTGATGTACAGATGTAGTCGGAGTTCTGTTCATGATGTATACATCAGTATGCACAGCTTTTGCCCAAAAACAATGAGGCACATTCTTCTCAGCCATCAAGGCTCTTGCTATTTCTATAATATGTCTATTTTTGTGCTCAGCAACACCATTCTGCTGTGGTGTGTACCTGCATGAAAACTGACGCCGAATTCCATGAATTTTTAGAAAACTATTGAACTTATTTGACATGTATACACCTTCTCCATCAGATCTTAATGTTTGAATGTACTTCCCTGTCTGATTTTCCACCATAACTTTAAAATTTTGGAAGTAAGTGAACACCTCACTCTTCTCTATCATGAAATATACCCATACTTTGCGTAACATAAAACAAGTAACATAAAACCTGCAACCGCCCATAGATGTGGTCTTTGCTGGACCCCAAATATTTGTATATACTACTTCTAGTACATTCTCACTAACATGATTGTCATGTGGAAATGATGCTCTTGACTGTTTACCAAATTGACATGTTGCACATACCTTTTGCATTTCTGCAACTTTGAAATTTGGTAGGCCGTGGACAATCTCCTTTGACTGCATCAATTTCAGCCTTTGCAATTTTGCATGTCCAATCTGTTTATGCCACATCTCTATATCTGCAATAACTCCTACACCTTTTGCAAACATGGCTACATTCATTTCAAGAATCTTCACATTTAAGGTGAACATCCTACCCACCTTGTTTCCTTTGGCAACCAATCGTCCATCCTGCTTGTACTCTTCTACATATAATCCATCAGCATTAAACCTGACTTGTAATCCTTGGTCAACCATTTGACCAACAAAAACCAGATTCTTTGTTATATTTGGAACATGCAGCACATCAACAAGATGTTTTACCTTTCCATCCTCCATATGCCTCCTTGTGGTTTAGTTATCCCCTTGAACTTGGAGCTATATAGTGGAGGGGTTGGTTGGGTGGATACATGCATCTGTCTCTCTCTCTCCCTAGTTTGGTCCTTGCTAGTTGGTTACTTAGTTGATTTGTTTGTGCATGTTAAGGCCTTACACAACACTTACCCATTCAATGAAGAACAATCTTGACTCTTGTGGTTTTGAGGGTCGTTTCATAGCTTAAATTTGTAGCTAAATTACATTAGGAAACTTCCCAAAGAACATTTTGTAATTATCGATAAAGACTATAGTCCTCAAGGGTACTTCATGACATGGTGTTCAAAGGCCTTAAGTAAATTGCTTTGTTTATCGACCATTACTGAGGGGACCAATTATCGACTAAAAAGTCCCTTGTAATTTCCATAAAGACTATAGTCCTCAAGGGTACTTCATGACATGGTGTTTGAAGGACTTAGGTAAATTTCTTTGTTTATCAATCATTACTCAAGGGACCAATTGTGTCTTCTTAATTTTAAAGTCCCTTGTAATTACAACTTTAGGTTTCAATTTATGTGAAAAATTCTTAGTTCAAATAGGTATACCTTTAGAGTTACATGGATGTTTCAAGAATGTACTATTCATCACAATGAATAAGCCACAAGAATCTCCATAGAATGACTATCTAAACAATTTGAGTGCACAAGCTGTCCATGGCATATAGAGGCAAAAAATTGTTGGAGTTAGACTTCTGCGGAAGCACGCGAAAAACACAAGGAAGAAGAAGAAGCTTGGAGCACAACACACAATACTGAATGTATTAGCACTAAAATGTACAAAGATAAGTAACCCGTCAGGGCTCTAGGGGCATATATAAACCAAGGGAAAGAAAACCTCCTAAAGAGGGAAAAAAGTGCCCCGACGATCCTAGTGTGCTCACACACATCACTACCTAAATATATCAACAAAGCCTCCTCGGAGTGATGTGGTGAACAAGGAGTTGGGCGATCAAATAGTCATGTATCTTTTCATACCAAGCACGTGGTGCTTGTTTCAAACCATATAAAGCCTTTCTTAACCTGCACACCTTGTTTTCATGCCCTTTCTACACAAAGCCACGAGGCTAAAAAACATACACTTCTTTATGCAAGTCGCCATTCAAAAATGCAATGTTGATGTCCAACTGATGTATATTCCAACTATGATGAGCTGCAAGTGCACAAATGCTACAAACAATAGTCATTTGGCAAGTAGGTGCAAAGGTCTCATCAAAATCAATGCCTCTTTCCTACACATAACCCTTTGCAACAAGCCTAGCCTTATACCTATCAACTATTCCATCAAGCTTATGCTTCAGCTTGTATACCCACTTAGTGCCAATGGCCTTCTTTCCAGGAGGCAAGTCACATAAAGACCAAGTACCATTCTTCATTATAGCATCATGTTCAGATTGCATAGTAGCCATCCAATTTTTTGAATTTTGTGCTTCATTAAACAAAACAGGCTCATTCTCATCACAAAGACTAGATGCAGCCATAACATTAGCAATATGATGCAAAAGAGGAGCTATGAGAGCCTGAACGAGTACGATATGAGAGAGGTGCATCTAATTTGCTATCATGCAAAGTGTGCACCAGCCATTTTGGCATAGTTTTTGCCTGCTCAATATCGGCTCTCTCATCAACAAGTGCATCATGTAAATTTGCATTAGAAATGGAATGATCTGCATTATCACATGAAACCTACAAAGGCTGAGAAGTTGCCCCATTAGGACCAACACTAGATTGTCCACCTGTAAAAAAAGACAACAAAGTATGATACATGTCTTTGGAGCTAACATATGTCTCCTTAGTACATGAAAGTAAGGGCTGAATAGCATCTTTCACAAAAAAAACATTACGGCTAACCAAAATGCATTTAGTCTATGGATGATAAAGATGATAGCCTTTGCTTTTAGAATTGTACCCGACAAAAATACATTTTACTGCTTTATCATCCAATTTTTTGTGATGTTGTTCATGCAATAATGCATATGCCGAACAACCAAAAACACGAAGATGAGATACATATGGCTTGCAACCATGCCAAGCCTCATATGGAGTGATAGACTATAGTGCTTTAGTGAGACACCTATTAAGTAGATATACTGCACACATAACAACCTCAAGCTAGAAACTATGTGGTAAAGTGTGACTCTTGACCATACACCTCACCATCTCCATGAATGACATGTTCTTCCGTTCAACAAATCCATTTTGTTGAGGTGTATATGGCATTGTACACTCATGTTTTATCCCATGTTCAACCAAAAATACATTAAAATTAGAAGACATATATTCCCCCCCTCGATCAGAATGGAGGGTGCCCATTACACATGTTGGCCTATTTTCAACCAAAACCATAAATTGTTTGAAGCACATGAACACTTCGAACTTTGCTTTCAATGGATATACCCACGCATGTGTGGAAAATTCATCAATGAAAGTCACGAAGTAAAGATAATTTCCAAAAGAGGGTGTCTGCATAGGACCAGACATCGCTATGAACAAGCTTCAATTTTTGAGTAGCCCAAACTAAACCATCTTTTGGAAATGAGGAACAATGCATTTTTCCCAAAATACAACCTTCACATACATGTTTACCAAGTTCCTCACATTTGGGAAAAGAGGACTCCATTTCAGATTTCTGCAAGTGTAGCAAACTAGCAAAGTTCAGATGACCAAAGCGTGCATGCAAAAGCTTTGCATCTGATGTAAGCTGAGAATCATGTACTACACATGTCAAATCATTCACAGATTTTTCATAGCCTATGAACTTATATAGCCCATGACATAAAATGCCAGAAGCAATAATCACATCGCCATTTGACACATCATGAACTGTACATTTGTCATCAACAAATTTCACAACCAAGCCAATCTTGGCTAACGCAAAAATTAATAACAGATTCTTATTGATCCCTGACACAAATAAAGCATCTGACAATGTAAAAGAACTACCATCAATAGTGGTCAGAATGATCTTACCAACTCCCATAACAGGATAAGAGGAGTTGTTGGCACATGCGACAGTATTCCCTATCGGGGTTGGCTCAAGTGAAGTGAAGAAACTACGTTGAGAGGTAATATGTTTGGTTGACCCATTGTCAAAATACTGGCAAACATCTAAGTCTTATGCAGACCTGCATTGCTTGTGACAAGATGGGTAAAAAATGCAAAGAGTAGTAAATGCCCATTCTTCTTCCTGCACAAGATTAGAAGACTCTATTTTCGGTGTAGAGGCCTTTGCAACAACCATTCCGTCCTCTTTCTTCTTTGCCTCTTTAGCAGCCAGTTTTGGACAGCTCTTAATGACATGATCATTTGCTTTAAAGTATTTACAAAGAAGTATTTGCTTTTATGATTTCTTCTCATCTTTGTCTTCCTTCCTCGGATGTGAAGCATGTGCAGATTTCTGCTTACTCGTGGATAAGCTCCATTTACCTTTGCCCTTCTGACTAGCCAAGAAAGCTTGATTTACAACACACATAATAGACTTGTTTTGGCTAGATTGATCTTCCTGCAACAAAACAGAAACTAACTCCTCAAATGACAGGGAATTTGGATTGCCTTTCATCATCAAGTGAAGAGTAGAAGCAAAACTTTGATATGAATCAGGAAGACCATTCAAAACAGTCTGCACAAGTGAATTGTCAGGAAGGACTTCATCAGCAGAAATCAATTGTTCCTTCAAATCCTTGACTTTGAGATGCTTATACTGGCGAACCAAAACTATATATACCTTTGGCACAGAAAGATGAAATAACCTACACAAGCATTGCAATAGTGCATTCAGAGGCCGAAATGAGCTCATCGCGATTTCAACACCCAGAGCAAAGCAGTTTTGATCTCTAAAACACCCTGAGTATGTTCACCAAAATTCATGCAATTTTGAGACTGCAACGGAGAGGTGTCGACGATGCCCTAGATGAAGCAAAAACCTGCTATGATACCAATTATTGGAGTTAGACATCTACGGAAGCACGCAAACAACACAAGGAAGAAGAAGAATCTTGGAGCACAACACACAATACTGAATGTATTACCACTAGAGTGTAGAAAGATAAGTAACCCGTTAGGGCTATAGGCGTATATATAAGCCGAGGGAAAAAAAACCTCCTAAAGAGGAAAAAAAGTGCCCTGATAGTCCTAGTGTGTTCACACACATCACTACCTAAATATATAAACAAAAAAACCCTTTCAATACCCCATGTGATCCCAAACATGGTTTAAAGGCCCAACCATAGAAACATGGGAGGAGATTCTCCAAATACTTTGCAAAGGCTCCTCCTATGTTTCTGTGGTTGGGCCTTTTTTGTCCTTTAAACCATGGTATAATGCTCTTGTAAAGTTACTCGATGAGCTTGCTTACCAATAATATTGATACATAAGAAAATACAAAATTCCTTAAATGTGTGAGTTTTACACCATGGAAAGAGATAATAGACAACATCATGGAGTACAAATGCTCAAGTTTCATTCACAATAGTCAAAGTTACATAAACTTTTATGTATGGGGAGATCAATTACAAATGTTAGCTACAATCACCCCTAATCCTCCTTGCTAATTGTATATTTTTGGGTTGTATATTAACCCTCCTAGCATGGATAGCACAAAGGTTAGAATCCTCAAGCCTTCCACTAGCTCTTGTAAATATTCTAAAGCTAGAACTTGGATCCTTAATCTTGTATGATATCTTTGTAGCTCCTCTTTGACCACCCTTGGAAAAGGTCTTCTAGGTATCAAAGCTCAACCATCTTTTGATAGTCTATAATCTCTGCAAATGCTCAATATATTTTGTTCTTCATTATGGTGCTCGTTTTGGTGGTGTTGAAGTTCTTTGTTGGACATTTTATTGTCGTGTTCTACGATGGGGCTTGAAGAAATTTTTATGTTGCACATGTCTCAAGCTTTTTCCTTGTTCTAATTGTTGATGTTGGCTTTGGTCCTTCTCTTCATAATTTGGTATGGCTCGCTAATTTATCGGTAGCCCCTTGGAAACTACATTCACCCTATGATTTGAAGACCTATGTCTGATTCTCCTCACTTGACTCCTCTAAAGCTAGTGGAGAAGTTTTTTATTGTTGTGAATACTCCTCTAAATGCCCATTAGAATAGTCATAATGAATTATCTTTCTTCTAGAATGCTCCTTCGTCCTTTTTATTGATGATTTCTTAGGTGATGGAGGCTCATCATATGATGATGGTGGTGTTTATGGTTCATCTGAAGTTGGTTGAAGAATATGCCCATGCGCCACTTCTTATTCATGAGATTTTTGGCTTCACAAGTAATTTCCACCACCTGTATCGTGATGGGATGTGGAGCATGATCCACTGTGTGGTCTTTTATGGGGATTCATCCATGGTGGTCACATGCACCTTGCATGTAGCTAGGAAAGTTAATGGGATCCTTCCTAGCAAATTGATTTCTTTGTGACATTCTCTATAGTGCTAGAATGTTGAAATGAGAAAATGAGCCTCTTCTTATAAAGTTTCACTTAAAATGGTTTTGTTCACATTTGAATGGAAAAAATAGTTAAAGAATAGAATAGTTCCTTAAAAATTGCAAAATAGAAGAGATTGTATTGGGAACCTTATGATTTATTAGAAAAATACCATAAATGGATTAGTTACTTCATTTCCAATCTGAACCCTCTCATATTCTTGTAGCTTGCCATTGAGCGTGATGTAGAGGTCCAAGCATTGAATTCCATTTTTCACTTAAAACACTAAGAGAAGTCACTTACTCTTACAACAAGAACTGGCAAATAACAACTTTGATGAAGCATTTATTAAAACCTTGCATCTACTAACATACGTGGTGGCTATAGTCGAATGCCCTCATATTCTTGATGAATGGACCACCAACTAAATACAATCCATGCTGCATCAACAGAGAAACCCTTTTAGACACAGCCATCCAAGTACCCATATCACCTAATCTTTCTCGATGCTATGTACTCCAAGGATGCACCCTACCAGCTATCCCTCCCATCAACACTTCCTCCTTTTCCACCACAACCTCACCTCTTGTGTCCATTGAAAACCAATCACAAGAATTCCAAATAACCTTTGAAACCCCACCTAGAGCAGTCACCCCAATGACGACTACCATCTCTTCACCAATTCGTACCTAGCTACCTCCAATCATCCCAGATCCTATAGCTACTACCAATCCAACAACCCAACCTTCATTCTTAGCTTTTCCATCTTACCCTTGATGCTCTTCTACAACCCAATCCATTCCAAACTAGATCTATTAATATGAAGTCATGCTAAAATTAGCACAGGAACGAAATTCATCCCCCCATACCTACCTAAAGTTGAAGATATGGTCTAGATACCCATGGATCCTATTTATGAAGAAGAGTATGAATAGCAACCAATAATCAAAGGCGGAGTTATAGATGAAGGACACATTGTATTTGAACTTAAATGGGCAGTGTGGGTAAAGAAGATTGAAGAAATTGGCAAAACACACTCAAATTGGGTGGAAGTATAGCAAGCCACATCAACCCTCTTCAAGAAAACAATAATCAAATATGAATAATTCCAACAAGTAGCCCTTAGTATAGGTGCCTCAAGTTTTGGCAAAGAAGATACCATTTCAAATTTCTATAAGCATAGCAAACTAGTGAAATTCAGATGATCAAAGTGTGCATGCCAAATCTTTGGATTTGAGATAGCGTGAGAATCTTGAACTGCATGTGCTGAATCATTGACAGATTTTACATAGTCTATGAGCTTTTAAAACCCATGATATAAAAGTCTAGAAGCAATAATTACATCACCATTTGAGAGATCATGAATTGTACATGTGTCGTCACCAAATTTGACAACCAAGCCGATCATGGATAATGCTGAAACTAACAACATATTTTCTTGATCCCTAGCACAAACAAAGCATCTAACAATGTGAAGAGCTATCATCACCAGTAGACAAAATGATCTTACCGACTCCCATTAAAGGATAAGAGGACTCCCATTACAAGATAAGAGGAATCCCATTATAGGATAAGAGGAGTTGTAAGCGCATGTGACAATATTCCCTATAGGAGCAAACTCAAGTGCAATGAAGAAACTACACTGTGAAGTAATATGTTTTGTTGCCCCACTATCAAAGTACCAAACAACTGAGTCTACTATAGACATACACTATTCATGAGAAGATGGCTCATAGCTACAAACAATAGTAAACACCCATTCTTTGTTCTACACATGATTAGCAGACTCTGTTTTAGGTGTAGAGACCTCTGCAACAACCATTCTAGCCTCTTTCGTCTTTGCTTCTTTTGTAGCTAGTTTTGGACATCTCTTTATGACATGATCATTTCCTTTACAGTATTTGTAGAATTGCTTCTACTTTTTTGTTTTGTTCTTGTCTTGGCCTTCCCTTTTTTATTGTGTACAATTAACAAATTCTTGCTTACTAGTAGATGAGCTCCATTTACCTTTGCCCTTGTGAGTAGCTAAGAAATCTTGATCTGCAGCACACATAATGGACCTATTCTACCTAGAATAATCTTCCTCCAATACAACAGAGAGTAACTCCTCAAATTTTAAGGAATTTGGATTGCCTTTGATTATCAACCGAGGAGTAGAAGTAAAACTCCGATGTGACCAGGAAGACCATTAAGAACGGTTTGCACAAGTGAACTATTTGACAAGAATTCATTTGCCCAAATCAACTACTCTTTCAAATCTTTTATCTTTGTCAAAAAACTATCCATAGAATCTCCTTCATTCATATTTTCACTCCCCAACTATTTTTAGAGGTAAGCAACACGAGCCTCATTTCTTGCTTGGTACAAAGTGGTAAGTGTATCCCAAGCATCCTTTGATGTTTTGCAAGAGCGAATATGAGGGATAATGGCATGTTTGACAGATAAAGCTATCAATGCATGTGCATGTGCATCTCTACCATCCCAACAAAGCTTCTCTACAGTAGGTGCAACATGAACCGTAGCACGAACAAGGATTTGAAGATCCTTTTGCTACATATACATGATGCATTATATATGCCCATAATGGGTAACTAGTACCATCCAACTTGTTCTCAATAGCCAACATATGGAATACATCATTGCTTTTAGCCATGGCCACTAATTAAAATACCCTGATGCAAAAAATGAATGTATCTCAAAAAGTTGAATAGAACTACCCTATCGAGCTTTGCTATACCTACAGAGAACTTTAAGTGTATTGGCAAATCGAAACCTATGTATATGTTTGGCACAAAATAACAACATTCTACAGCTGTCTCAAGTGATTATCTAAGCAGTCCAAAGGAGTCTCCTTGTAAGTGCTTGAAAAGGAAGAAAAATCATCCATGAAAATTCTAAGGATTTTCAACAATAAGGGTCCAAAAATGAGGTTGATGGTCCTGTTGAAGGTGGCTTGAGCATTTTTGAGTCCAAATGCTATTTTTACATATACATATGTGCCCCATGGTGTAATAAAAGTAGTCTTTATGCGATCCTCTGGATGAATGGATATTTGATTATATCCACTAAAGCCATCCATGAAGCTATAGAATGATGTCCAACCACTTCCTCAATGATTTGCTTTACAAAAGGCATGGGGAATCCATTTGGAATCGTTACTTTGTTGAGTTCTCTGAAATCAACACAAATCCTGATTTTATTGGTATTCTTCTTTAGTATGATAACCATGGGTGAAACCCATTTTGAATGTTCCACGAGGATGATGATTCCCACATCCTATCTCTAAATAAATAGCCTCAACATATTTTGGATTTAGTCTATAGCTTTTGCCTCTTAACGGTTTAGCTCCCTCAATGAGAGGAATTCTGTGCTATTCGAAAATTGCAGGCACTCCTTCTAAGTCTTTGTAATGCCAAGCAAACACATTTGCATAAGGTGTCAAGAAAGATTTTACCTTTTTAAGCAGTTCGGGATAGTTACACAACCAAGTAGCTACTAAAACTGGACGAGTATTCTCCTGGCTTCCTAATTGAACTTCCTTGACTTGATTTTTATCCACCAGTGTGTCTACCTATTCACCTCCAACTCTGTGTCCCTCCAAAACTTTTTCCCACATTGTTTCATAAGCAGGTGTATTGTGAATTTCAATATATTCCTCTTTGTCCTGCATCCATCCTGCAGGGATTTCTTGAATAGGAAAAGAAAATTCATCACCAGTATGCTTTACCTTGTCTTGAACTTCAATAGCTTCCTTCCATGTGGTTGTAATATCCTCATCCATATTGCATTTGAGGGGTGTCTTTCTCCCCCTTCTATAGTCAGTTACTGGTTCCCCCAATCCATCAACCTGAGCTTTATCCTCCTTTTCTTCATAGTATTCTTCTGTACAAGAATTGTTTGGAAAAACTCCATAACAAGAGAAAGAATTGCCTTCTTGAAACCAAGTCTGAATGTCTTCTTCCTCATCAAACTCTAATTGTGGTTGGTCCACCATTTCCTGTTCCATGAAAATGCCAACTGATTGCATCATGCTATTGTTCCCTTGGTGGTCTGGACCCTCTTCCAAATAAATTTTCTTGAGTTCCTGTCCCCTCTACTGTACCCACATAGTGTGTTTGCCCCAATCATGGATGACACTAGCATGCCTTAGCCATGTCTTCCAATTAGGAGGGGAAACCCTTCCTCCACTTGGGGCAATCTTAACACCAGAAAATCTAAAATTAAGAGGTTACCTTGTACTTCCAGTGGAACCCTTGGGATTACTCCCATTGGCCTTAGTTTGCTATGAGCGTTATGGTGAAGTTGGCAGGCCTAGATGGGTAAAGGCCAAGCTTCTCCATAGTATGCTGAGACATCAAATTTATGCTAGAACTGCCATCCACTGTGACTCCTTGTAATTGGTATCCTTTAATATTCACTATCAACCGTGGACTCCTATAATCTATGAGAGGTGCTTCCCCTACACTCTTATCTTGACTCATAACAGTAGTCTTTGCCACTAAGGTGGTTGAGGAGGCCTCATCGACAATATGCAAAACTTCATACGTGAATTTTGCATCCATATTTATCAGCTCGAGAATACTAACCTCCATTTTGAGTGATCTGAATAATCTTGAAGCTCCAGTTCCCTAAGATCAATTTTAATGTTTGATTTCTCTAATTCCTTATGGGCCCGGTTGTATGCATTCCCAATGAAATCATTGGTATATGTGAAATCTTCTTTTCGTTTTACATCTTCACATGTAACCGAGCTTTGTTTTTTTGTCTTGTATATTCATATGTGTCCGCTTTTCTCTGATGTATCCTCTTTTCCTTGTAAATTCTAGTGGTACTTGACCCTTGGCTTGTTTCTTCATGAATTTTCCCTTTATTCCTTGTCTGCATAACCATGGAGTCGATTTCTTCTAATTATACTAATCTAGTGGATGATGATTGTACAACATTGACTTCTTCTACTACTCCTTGTTTATTCATAGAGCTAATTTGGATGTGGGGCCCTAATGTAGATGCTTTGTTTTGTGGGCAAAAATTTGTATAATGATCTCTGGCATCTAGGCAATTCCTGTACGGGGGGTCATTTTTTGGCAGAGTACATTTACTCTGATAGTGCCCACACTCTCCACATCTGAAACAAATAATTGGCCTTATAGGCCCATTTCCAAAATTACCCCTAGGTCATTGGTTATAAATATTACCTTGGCTGGGGGCTGCTACCATCACATTGGTTGATAGTTGAGCACCTCCTTGTCCCCAATATGGTTGTGCAGGCATCCCTCTTGAGTGACATTCTTGAGCCTCATGACCGGCATTCCTGCATAACTGGTAAGTTATACTTAAAAGTGGACACTCACTTACCACATGACCTTGTTTGTTTGCACATGGTGCACCACAATCCATTTTTGATGCCAAAGTTCTTGTAACTCCTGTGGAAGTTGTGCCAACTCTTTTGTTTGGGCTTCCTCTTCTTTTTGTAGCTTTAAGGCCTCAATTTCTTGCCTCAACTGAGTCACTACACTTTCCTCCTCTTTGTAGGGTTTGTTCCTTTTCAAGCTCTCAAGTTCCTTCCTTAGCTGGGATCATTATTGCCAGATTTACATGGTTTTTTTACTAAGATTGGGATGGTTGCTATGACACTTGTGCATCCACAAATGATTTTTTCTTTATGCTTGGTAGGCCATCTATATCTTGGCTAAGCAAGAAGCACCCTACTATGGCCACTTCTAGTTGTGAGGCTAAGTATAGGGTAGTTTTCATAGTTATTGTTGAGTGTGTGTGGCTCAAATACCTTTTAGTTGATTTGGGTATTGGTCAAACTTCTACCACCACCATCTTTACTGATAGTTAGAGTGCATTGGTAGTTGCAAGGAACCCTATGTTCCATGTTGGCACAAATCACATTGATGTGCACTATCATTATATCAAGGAGAGTCTCTATTGAAGAGACCAATTTGGCTTATTGCCCACATTGGATAATGTTGTCGATGTCATTAGTAGGGCTCTACCTAGGGATAAGTTAGAAGCTTTTCACAAAGTTTGGGCTTACTTCCCTCTGTTGATTGAGTTCATTCCACATGGCTTTCCACTTCCTTATACATGAGTGCCAACTCCTTGTTCACCCCATCATTCCCAACGATAATTTTTCATATATTTTGATAGTGATGTGTGTTAACACACTTAGGATAGCAAGGGTACCTTTTAACCTCTTTAGGATGTATTTTCCCTCGGCTTGTATATACATGTACAACCCTAATGGGTTGCTTATCTTGTCTTGTACATTCAATTAGTAATACACTCAATCTTGTGTAGTTCTCCAAGCTTACTATTATTCCTTGTGATCTTTTCATGCTTTCAAGGTCCTTGAAATCCAACAAAGACTTCAAATGAAAAATGGAACTAGTTAAGGTCGCTATTCTCTTCAAGCACAATAGCAAGGAAGAACCAACTCTACTTGGAGTTCTCTAGTTTGAAGAAGCAATCTAACCACACCATTATGGATTTTGTCACAAAGGTAAAGGATAAAAATGATCAACTAGCAAGCATTGAAGAAATTATATATGAAGATTAAATTATAAGAAAATTCATAAATGGAGTACTTTATTTCAACACCTTCATGGGATACAAGTACTTGATTTCAATGCCTTCATGGGATAGATCCCAAATTATGAAGCTATCTTCAACCAAAAGGAGATGCACTCAAAGATAATAAAAAATCTTCCCTTTATACTGAAAAGTAAAAGGGAAGAAGAATGAAGATGAAGATGACATTCCCTCTCAAAACAACTATGTAGGAAGAGGAAGATACGAAAAAGAAAAGGGCAAAGGAGATAAGGAAGGCATGGTAAAGAACCAATGCACCTCTCCATGTACTATCTAAGGCCTTACTAACCACACAATAGATTCATGCTATAGGAATCCAAGAAATCAAAGACGAGGTGGCACTTTAAGAGGTAGACATGGAGCATTTAGAGGAAGAAATAATGAAGGACATAATGCATGTTATGGTTACAACACTTATAACAAATATCAACATGGATACAAAGGTGGATATAGAGGAAAGAGAGACTACAAAAGCTATCTAGAGGATCAAAATCAAGAGGACTCCTTGCTTCTCATGAGTTTGGACATGAATGATGGTAAAGCACATGAAAACCTTTTCTATATTGAGTTTGATTCTCAAATCATGTAGTGGGGAATGTATATTTTCTCTCTATTCTGTTGATATAAGATCCAAAAATGAAATTCAAATAGGTGATGAAACCAAGCATGTTGTGCAAAAGATAGAAAATATGGGCTTCAAATGGTTATACAAATGTATTGAGAAAGTTTTTTTATGTACTGACTATTACAAACAATGTGATGAGTGTATGTTGAATCTATGGTAAATGTCTATAGGTTAGATTCACCAAATTTGGAGCTCATGTCGAGGAACCATCTCAGGGATCTAAGAAGATTTCCAAATGAGAAAATAAAGGTAGGTTGTTTACCATTGATCTTTTAGAGACCAAGAATATTACTTTGTTTAGTTATGAATCACAAACACTATCAAAGTTAGAAATATGGCTCAAAAGGTTAGCACATGCCAATGAAAGAGATCAAAGTGTGCTTGGAATTCCTAATATCGCCAAGAAACACATGATATACAAGTGTAGTGCATGTAAATTTGGGAATTCTCATAGACATGCTTTCACAAATGCATACAAATCTTCTATAGCTAGTTTCATACATATGTATGAGGTCCAAGTAAAGAAGTTTTACTCTCATGATCAAGGCATTATGCATCTTTTATTGATGATTGATCTAGATGGAAATTATTGTACTTTCTCAAAAGCATAGGTAGAAGATTGAAGAATCTTAGATTTGATGGTGCAGAAGAGTATTTCTCCCATAACTTTGATCTGTTGTTGCATGATGAAGTCATTAAGAGCAAAGTGACTACAAGGGTACACACCTGAGAAAAATGGTGTGGTAGAGAGAAGAAAAAGGACCTTGGTAGAGGCAACAAGGTTCATTCATAAGAGAAGAGTTTGCTAATTGTTTTATGGGTAGAGGTAGTATCTACTGCAACATATCTCATCAATAGACTTCCTTCAAAGGCTCTGCAAGGTATGACTCCATATGAGTTTTGGTATGGTAAGATACCAAGCCTAAAACATTGTAAAATATTTGGATGTGTTGCCTATGTGCATACACCTTCACAAGTTGGAAGGAAAATTGATGCAAAGGTAGAGAATTGCACATTTATTAGGTACAAAATAAAGCAAAGGGATACAATATCTAGGCACAAATCCTTTTGTAGTAGTGAGCAAGGATGTTGAATTTGATGAGAACAAATAGTGGTATGAAGATAGTAAGAGAGTTATGTTGCCATGTGACTTGGATCCAAATTTTCCACCACTCTCCAAGAAGGATATGTGGGATCATTAAGAATAAAGTGAACTAGAAGATGAGTATACATCACCAAAAATTGATTTACAATGTTTAGGTTAAAAAGGCAACACGAAGCTTCAAGAATACAAAGATGATGTAGTGTCTTGTAGTCAAGCAATAATGAGATCAACTAGAGAAAAGAAAAGGCCAAAAACGTATGGTTTTGATACCTCATTTGTAACTAAAAACAAACTCTATGACAAAAAGTTGAATCGTTGAAGAGCCAACTACGAAACTCAAGAAAAACCAAAATGGAATCAACCTTGGGAAGAAGAAATCAAAGCTTTGGAAGATGATCAAACATGGGATATAGTACTTAAGACTCTCAACATGAAGTTAATTGAATCTAGATGGGTGTACAACTACCAAGAATTGCAAGATTTATGAAATGGATGTAAAAAATGACTTTTTCAATTGATGGATTATAGAGGAGGTCTTTATGGATGAACCTCTTGGATATAAAGGTACACATTTTCTTGATCTCTTGTGCAAGATGAAGAAAGAATTATATGGAATAAAGAATGCACCTAGGGCATGGAAATATAAGCATGACTTGGCTCAATTATCGAAGCTTCTTGGTAGGAAAAGAAGATACATCCCTTTTCATTAAAAAAATCAAATGATGGAATCTTATGTATGTGTGTTGTTGATCCAGTCAAAGTCAAAATGGCCAAAGTCAATGTGCTCAAAGTCAAGTTGGTCAAGGTGCACAGGTAGTGCAATCAATTGTTCTCAATGGTTATGGTTTACAAAAAGTGGATGCAGGTTGCAGATTGTCTTTCTATAAAAGGGTTTCTAAAGTATTTGGAAGGTTCAGGTGAACCCTCCTTATGTACATAGTTGAAGAATTGAAAGGCAAAAGTGTAGTCATGTGAAGAGGAAGCGGTACATAGAAGTATAGTATGGCCCCCCATTTAAAATTGTGTTGTTGTCCTAAAGTCACTATAGGACAAAATAGGGATTCGTTGGTTGTACACACTTTTATACATTCTTGGGATATCAAAGTGAGCACCAAGATACTCAATCACTTAGGACTATACCTAATTGAATTGACACACATGTCAAGAGCATGCAGTATTCTTGGTTAGACTAAGTGAATGTGAGAAAAGTCTACACTTAGTGAAAAGAGCAAGAGACATTCAGGCATAGTGTAATGTAGAGAAGCAATTGTGAGACAAAGTGTGCAAGAAGTGTGAGTCCATGTGCAGAGAAGGAGTGCAGAGAGCCAATAAGCAAGGTAATCAAGGTGGCACAAGGATCCATTAAAGAGGTGTGCACGTTGATAGAAGGTGTCCACCCCTCCTACCCTATTGGAAGCTTGAGTGCAAGGCGTGTAGAAGCTCCTGGAGAAGGTGGAGGTCTAGTGCAGAGAAGCTTGGTACTTGGGGCATCTTGTAACCTTATGTGTGTGTGTACTCTTTAGGATTGCACATCCCACACAGAGAGCATTTGGTTGTGCTATACATCGTCATTGTATTTTGCTCTTCATCATCAATCTACAAAAGCATCCGATGTCTGTGTTCCACTTCTTTTTCTCTTTTTTCTCCTACAAACACTTAAGTCCCTTCCTGCAAAGAATCCCCCAAAAAAATTTGGCATGCCCGGTGGGGCCACAAGGAGGCTTGAGCATAGGAGAAGTAGTAATTGCATAGTATAAAAGAAGTGCAAGGATACCAACAATGCTAGGTGAGAGATAATCTTTCTTCTATTTGGAATTTTCTTAGCCTATTGGGGAAAGTTTACCATTTATTTTGAGACAACCGTACTATAACTTGACCAATTCAAATTCAAAATGAAAAATTATCCAACTTAGGACACTTTTCTCAAAGACTTGAGCTAAAAGTTCTTTGGAATTGTCAATGTGATGAGCAATTCCCAACTTCTCTATTCTAGAGTATACTTGACTCTAGAAATTCATTTAGAGTTATGCTAAATAACTTGAAGTAAACTCAAATGAATAAGTCAATCTTGGACTTATCATATATTTTGAAGATTGAAAAGGTTCTTGTACATAACATCTACCTGGGATGTTTAATGTAGTTACTTGGTTCTAACCAACAAGCCCTCAACTTTTGTGAAAAGAAAAAGATACCATATCTAAGTCAAATCCAAAAGATTTGGAAAGCAAAAAGAGAGAACTAAAACTCTAGACAACCAATTCAAACTTCAAAGATACATATACTTTTTAGGAGTCAAATTCTAGATGACTCAGGATTTTAACTTTACAAAGATCTATTTCAAGAAGGTATTGAAGCATTTTTTTCTATCTTTAGGAGAAATAAACTAGATTCTCAAAAAGATTTGGAGTAAATCTAAAACATCATCCAACCACAATATACTTGTGTGGTATCCTACATCAGTGTGTCGACCCACTGAGGCTCCATTGATGAGTTTTCCACTCAAATAATGCTTCTCTTAAGACTAAGTCCATGCCTATATTCAATCTTTATGACTCCTTACTGAGAATGCAATTCTTGTGCATTTTTTTGAATCAAAAGATTGAATTTACCAAGGTATACTAGGAACTTGTTGCTTGACTCAAGTTAGTCTATTCCTTAGTTGAAAGGATCATTTCAATGTCAAAGTCCAACTTCTTCAGAAATTCATCAATATTTTTGAATCAACAACACTTTAACTTGAAGTGTTCTGAGAAGATCTTGGAAGTTACTTACTTCGTGTCTTCTTACGTACTTGATCTTGAAGTATCCTGAGATCATAGTTTTATCCTCCTTGAATTTAAACTTCACTTTTGAAATTTAAATTCCCTTGAGGATAAAATCTAACTTCGAGCTTCAATTCTAGGACTAGAAGATAATTATCATCCACGGTCCGATGTCCCATACCATCTTTCCTACATCAAACTGAGTATAAAATCTGGTGTCCCATACCACCCTATTTTATATTCACATTGATGTGTGCGTGATACTTATCTTAAATTCTAAACATCTCTTGATAGAGTACCTTGTTGCTTCATTTCTTTACAAGAATTTTGAAGTTTTAGGCATTACCTCTAACTAGATTTTATAGGTTTTGATCCCTTCATATGATCATTTCACGATCTTGTGCTTTTCTTTGGGAACCTCAAAACCTTTTGATGGAACATCCATCCTTCTTTGCTAGGGTTTTCGAATGAAAACCAACTAGAATTCCAAGTACTTGAATTTTTATAGATTCAAGTCCAATTGGTTTATTCTTGAACAATTTGTAGTGACAAGAGCTTTTTATTTCTTGTCTTTAGATTCCTTTCTTACTAATGCTTTAAGTAGCTACCTCAAGGATTTTTTAGAAATCTCTCTACTGCTTAAGTCTAAGCATTCACTCATGCTTTTGGATTTCACCTTTAAGAAACCCCTTTAAGGATAGGTAAACTTTTACATTATACTTTCCACAAACTTAATTACCATCATCATAGTTGTAGACTACATACTTGGAATATTTACTATGTTCAGACTTGGAATAGCTTACCCTTTTCACACTTTTCCATTGGATAAATGGAACTCGAGTGAAAATTTCCCAAAAGGAATATGATTGTCAATACTTGGGAAAAATTTAGAGTAGTTCAATCGCAATTTCTTGGACAAACTTTACCAAGCTTGATCAAGTCTTGTTGACCTTGTGATAAAAATAAAGACTTATTCTTTATCTTTAAGATCTCTTGAACTATCGAAAGCTTCTTTGCTTACCCATGGGATTCTAGAGATCTTTCCCTGACTTAAGTCCAAGCATGTACTAATGCCTCTCAGATTCTAAATCTAAGAATCTTATCAATTTTGATACACCTTTAGGTTATATCAATAATTGGACTTAAGTACCACTATTTGTGGTTTTAGGACTTCTTGGGAACTACTCGCGAATAAACTTACTTGAAGAATTTTTGTTCTCATATCTAGGGAGAAATTATTCTTTAAAAATCTGGAGATTCCTTTCAAGGAATCAAACAATATTAAGCAAATTATTCATCTTGGAATCTTTTGCTTTGATCTGTAAAAGATATTCTTGACTTTTGAACAAAACTCAAAGCTTTATCACTTTAATGAGTATCAAACTAACGGAGCACCTAAAGATATGGTTTCCTACTTCCTGATGAAAGTTTAAGTGGAACTTTCATTTACATGTGTTCCCTTTTTGGAGTTTGAAAAATTATTATCATTGTTCAATCATATTGATGTTACTAGAGTACTTTTAATCATATCTACTTTTGATTTTAAAGTACTAGCATCTTTTAGATTGAATCAATGTTTAATAATTACACTATGAATATTTCATTGTCTTCTTTATCACTTAACAATCATCTGGATACTTCTCTAGAAGTGATAATGTATCAACATCTTTGAAGACCTGAATAAACGGACTTTATCTAGGGTTTTCCCAAAAGATACATCTTCACAATTAATGAAATAGTTAACTAAACTATCTCATTTAGCTTATTTTTTAGGAAATAGCTTAATTTCCAAAGATTACTTTGACACATCTTTAGGAAATATCTTAATTCCCAAAGAATACTTTGACTTAGGTTTCTTCTTTAAGCTCTAATTAGCTTAAACAAAACCAAGCATAATTTTCTCACCCTCAAAAATGTGCTTAATAAAGTTTCCATGCTTTTTGAAAACTTTGCATCTTGACTAGAGATGGAGTCATGGAATCTAGCACCCAATATTGAACACTAAAGCTCAAGTGATGCTAAAGTTTATTCACTTCTTTGATTTTTATCACTCTTCAGGATGAAATCAAAGAAAATTTTTCAAAAGTTCCATGATTTTTTACAAATTTGGAACATATCAACTATCCTTTGAACTTGAAAGTTCAATTGATTTAAGTTCCATTTGATTTTATTTGATTCTTATCATGTCTTGGGATAGAATCATATAAAACTTCCAAAGGAACCTTTATCAACCTACTTGGATGCATGATTTCTTAAATCCAAACTAATGACTACATCTAGGCTTGTCGTTAGGATTTTCTAAGTTTTCCTAAACTTAGAGTCATCAAGGAAATTTTCAAGCAGCCCTATTTTCTTGCCATTCCAATGAGCAAGGAAATTGAACACTTGACTTTCTAAGGGCCTACTTTTCCTAATCAAGACTCCTAATTTGTGATATCTAAGTTGCATGGCAGCCAAGAGCCTTGCAACTACCTAGTTTGCTACTTTCCCTAGCTATCTAAGTTGAGTTAGAAAAGGAGTTAACAAAAGTATAAGTATTCACCTACTTAATAAACAATCATGCATATGCAAATGCCTGTTCTTGCATGCAAATGCATGTGAGTGCATGCACGTGTTGGCATTCTCCTTTCATGCATCAAACTTAAATCAAGAAATTATTGAGCTTGAAAATGCATGTTTCCAATCATCCATGCACAAACATTCTACTTTCTATATTTTTAAAAAGATATAACCATTCATGTGCATAAACTTGAGCATCAACAATCTTTTCAAGCAAGAAGAAAACATGTTTTGGGAAAAACAAACTAGCTACTTAAGTTGCATGGCAGCCAAGAGCCTTGCAACTACCTAGTTTGCTACTTTCCCTAGCTATCTAAGTTGAGTTAGAAAAGGAGTTAACAAAAGTATAAGTATTCAACTACTTAATAAACAATCATGCATATGCAAATGCCTGTTCTTGCATGCAAATGCATGTGAGTGCATGCACGTGTTGGCATTCTCCTTTCATGCATCAAACTTAAATCAAGAAATTATTGAGCTTGAAAATGCATGTTTCCAATCATCCATGCACAAACATTCTACTTTCTATATTTTTAAAAAGATATAACCATTCATGTGCATAAACTTGAGCATCAACAATCTTTTCAAGCAAGAAGAAAACATGTTTTGTGCATGAAAACATTCTTTGAAAAGGAGAAATGCACCAACATTCTTTTGTAGATGCATGCCTATGCTTGATAAGTGTTTCCATACTTTGATGCTCTCCTATTTTGCTTTCATTAAATTTCATACAATGCTTTCAGAATTGAAGATTCCTTCCCTACTTCAATGATAATAGCAATGCGTTCTATATGAAAGCATAGAGCAAAGCAAATATTGAAATGAAAACATCAACTTGTAAAGTACTTATCTCCACATCAAGCTACGTCCTTCCATAGTCCAAAAGAAGAGCCACATACTCCTCCCTGAGATCTCCACCTCCATGGATTTTGCTCATCCTTGTCTATGGATGGGAGCATGTGTTGGAAATTGGAGAGCCTAAGCCTTCATTTGACTTACTTCACTTAGATGCAAGATTACATCTACCTCTTTGCTCTTGGTTATGTGATCACATGCCTCCTCCGATGTTTTGAGTTCGAATCCTATCTTGTCTCCTCCATATTGAAGTGATCAAGGTATACATGTGCAAATTTGACACAAAAGAAGGCTACAATAGATAGCGCAGTCTCATCATCTTGTAAGATCTCAAGTTCAAATCCCAATGCCTTCATTACATGATCAACTATTTTATGTCTGAAAATCTTTCGAGATTTTTATGCATGCACCACGAAGATTAGCAGAATTCCCTCAAATATGAGGCATTGTGAGCTCGTGTCCTTTGAGTAGTACTTTTCTTTTCTACAAGTGATGCTTCAGCTTCTAAAGAATGAGTATCAATAGCGTGGCAAAGTGGTTTGAATGCATCTGCTAGTTGTTGTCTCATGGGATCAAATCATGTGGCCAGCTAATTTTGTCTTGGGAGCTAGCTAGTGGCTATAAACAACTATATTTCGACAATTATAGAAGTTACAGTGGATTGCTAAAACTACGGTGGTGCCTCATCAAGCCCTGCTGCCACCAATTGTGCTTGCATGTGCTGATAAATTTTGCTTCAAGGTTTTCCAAAAGTACCATAATAAAGACAGAAAAGAATATCTTGTAGGTAGATGACATAGTGCAATGGTTGAATCACTTCTCCCCAACTGCGAGAACACAATTTCTAAGTCTTGATCTTCTCTTGCAATGCCCAAAAAGATGCACCCTTTTGTTGCACATGTCCGTGGCCCATCTCGATTTCCAGGTCAGGCGCTTAAGGTATTATTCATGAAGGCAAGTTGTCAACAGTTTCATAGTTCGAGACTGGGAAGTTGGATAGCACATCACGTGCTACACACAGACATGAGATCTAATCCTGAGATCCCATTGTTTTGCAATTGCAGTCGAGTTGAAGAAACAACACACTATGTTAACATGATAGATATGTGCCTTCATGGTTGCGCCATAACTTCTCCATCCAATCATCGTGGGTTCAATCCCAAGAACCTACGTGCAAGATGAATGAAGATGGAATCCAATTTTTTGCTAGATCAAGTCATTTGAGAAGTCCAATTGGAGCACACAAAAGAGAGAAGGTGTGCCAAACAAATCCATCGCTAAGAAGAATGTCCATGAAATCTTGTGAAAAAGGTGATGGACCTTCAAGGTCACCATGGGAGCTTTCCTAGAGCTCTGATACCAATGTAAGAGACTGTTTATAGGAATGCATACACATTCCTGCAACAGGGAAGAAGAGAGAGAGAAAACACCATCGCTTCATTCTATCACGTCACCATGCTCATAACTTCAAGAAATGAACCAAAATATTACATTACAGATCCACACTTTTCACCATCAACGCACGCAGACCAATATAAATAATAACAAGAAAGTAGAGGGAGAAGAAGCCATATCCAACACACAGACTTGTTCCAAGAAACGTGTGTGCTCCCTTTTTATTAATCCATGTGATATATTTATACAACTTATCACACCCATTCGCACGGGGTACATGACTTTCCATTGCAACCCTCCATAAACCCTTTAAATTAAGCCTTAATAAAACCATAAAATGCCAATGCGTACGTGCCTTTAACACTGGCACCCACGGTGGACTCGAACCCGCACCGTGCTTACCAATGTCCTAGGTTTTCTAAATGATGCTTATGGGATGGAAGCAATCGCACCTATGGAGATTGTCGTGCCAAGCTTACGCGTGGCCATAACTCAGAAGCTATTACCCGAAGACTCTTTGCCATTTCGGTTGGAAGCACTCAGAAACTTGGATGAACATCGTTGGGAAAGCTTTCTAACTCTTCAAGAAGTTCAGTTGCGGCAAGCCCGGACTCATGATCGTTTCCTCAAGACTCCTGTGTTTACGGTGGGCCAACTTGTGCTCTTTTATAATGCTAAATCAAATCGTTCTGCTAGAAAATTTAAATTATGGTGGTTCGGTCCTTACCGAATTAGTGAACAAGTGGGACCAGCTACTTTTCGGTTGACTACCTTGACCGGAGTTCCTCTTCCTAAAGTGATCAATGGTTCAAAGTTGCGGTCGTATCACCAAGCGCCTGATTCTCGCTGACGTGTCCTTCGTTTTTCTGTGTGTTATTTACTTTCTTTTTATTTTTGCGTGTTAATTGAATAAGATTTACTTTCTTTTTATTTTTGCGTGTTAATTGAATAAGATCGTAAGCTCCTCGTTTTGATACATAATCATAATTAATCACCACCTTGTGTTATTGACTCTGCTCATGCATGCCCGCCGTAATTATGAAGGTTATCATCTCAACATCGCGCGATGATTAAGTATTTCTGATCGCTTCCCATTGTCGAGTATCTACTTAATCCTCTTCTTTTCGCTGTTAAACGCTATTGTGTCCCTGTGCTCCGTGTGCTCTATGTTTTCTGTGTTTACTGTGTATTCGTGTCTTTGTGCTTTCGCGTACGCATCATGGAAGCATTAGCTAATTTTGCTACATTCCGTGACAGACTCCCTCATGACGTGAGTGAGTTCTTGCGTATCCGCGGCTTGGTAAACTTCGCTGAATTGCCTTGGCATTCAGTGGAGTGTCACCCTTATTATGCACAGATTATTGCAGCCATTGTCGCCACTCCTGCTACCGAGCAGAGTTGGCCGATTACATGTTTACCATCTTGCGTCGTAATCACATTAACATCATTCGTTGTAGCATTCCATTTGCCCATAGAAGGCGTGGAGAATAGTCCTCTCCTTCCTATTGCCACCATGGTCAAATTATTCCCACGGTCCTCATCGAATGAATACGCCATTTTGTGTCGCCCTCACCCTGAACATACCACCTTACAATTTCTTTTTGCTATCCTTAATTTATAGAAACGCACTTACGGTATTTCTCACCCGTTTTACTCGATGATTGACATGGCTTCCCGTGAGCATGTTAATTTTGCCTTGTTTTATTTCCGGTGCATTCACCGTGAATGCGTTATGGTTATTAAGCATGTTAACAAGGGAGAGCTTCCGCGTTCGCATTTACCGCATATCATTACCTTTCTATTCCCAGCCATTCAAGCCGCGCAACCTCCACCAAGAGCTCCAATTTTGTATCATGAAGAATCTGCCCAAGTGCTCGAAGACGAAGAAGATGAGGATGAAGATCTTTTCCAGCTTCTTCGCTGGAAACGCAGACGGGTAAGCCCTTCTGAGAGTCAAGTTCAAGGTTTCGCCGCTGGAAATGAAGAAGAAATTTTCCACGACACTGCCACCTCAATTCACCTTGATTCGTCTACCCAGTCTTCTCCCATCCGGCAACAGGAACACAGTGCGTCTACTACTGATTCCAAAGAAAACTCTTCTCGGGCGGATTCTCAGCACTCGGTTCCAGAAGATGTGCAAGCCATTGTTGCAGAGATCATAAATGAAGTCATTACCTTGGTCGATGCTGTGATCGACCCGACTGAAGTGACTACGCAGCAACCTACTGGAATAGTGTTGGTGCCCAACAGTCTTCTACTTACTCCTCCACCAATGCCTCCGATCAAGCCCATTGTCCCCATTCAACCTATTGGAAGCACCGGATTCCTCATCCTCTTCACCTAACTATTCTCCACCATCTTCCCATCATCTCTTGTCAGCTTCTTCATCCCAACCACTTCCTCCTCCTCTTCTTCCTCCGATTCCCATGTTTACGGAATTAGAGTCCATGGGCCGAACGCTCATCCAATTCTCACAGCAGCTTCCGACACAACTCAGAATGGTCACTGATAACATTCGTCACGAATTGCAGCATAAAGTTGATCTCCTAGAAGCAGATATTGCTCCATTGCAAGAAGAAGTGGATGCAGTTAAGGCATAAAAGCATGGTTTACACTTACATATTCAACAGCTTCAAGATCAACTTGCACAGAAAGATGCTTTGCTGTGTCGAAAGGATACTGAAATCAACACGTTGAAGCAAGATATCATTGATAAAACAGATGCAATGACTGCCATAGGGAATGAATTGCAGAGCACGCGGGAGGCATACAATGTATTAGAAGAAGCTTCGCAGTCTCTGGCTAGCAATGTACTTAAAGCTGAAGCAGAGCTGCATAAGACTACCGAAACCTTGTTCAAACGTGATCAAGAGTTACAGGAAGAATTAGGACGATATCTCAAATTGAATAAAGAATTTGAAGGAATGCAGAAAGAAATAGAAGCCTACTACAAAACCATGCAGTTCCAATCTGAAGAACTGGAGAGAAGAGAAAAGCAATTAGGTGTTCAAGCTGACAGACTTTCAAGCATAGATGATCAGATCAACGAGATGAAATTGCGCCGCGATGCAGCACTAGCAAATGATTTTTACTTGCAAGAGGCCTTTTTGCAGACACAGGCTGAAATTTTGATGAGTCAAGTAATTGCGGCAAGTTCAGTTAGAACTGATGCTCAACTCGTAGAACCGGAAATCCTAAAAAAGATGTTGGAATCGCTGAAACAGAAGATTTCCAGAACCTTTAAGTTAGCCAGAACCATGTATATACAGGGTATAGTAGATGAGCCCTAAGTTTTGTTCCATTGCGGGTTCAAGTCCACCGTGCGTGCCAGTGTAAGCCGCTGGATTGGCATTTTGTATTTCCATAATTCTTGTATTTTCCTATCCCGCACGAACAGAAAGGTTTCATATTCTGCACGAACCGAAAGGTCGTGTGAAGAGATATATCGACTTATCAACTAATAAAAAGGCATTTCGGTGACGCTCCGAGAAGGACGAGCAGTATCGCCAGACTGTCTGTCAAGGCGATTGCGGTCTGGGAAGTCGCTGTAGTGCAGTGTTCGAGAAGTCTGAGTATTACTGTTTTCATCTTTGTTTAATTACATTAACTTGTGATTAACACAGTCCATTACATTAAGAATTTTAAGTCTGTGTTATGGTAATGAATAACCCCAACGCTACGTACTGAGAAAGTATTAATCTGAGTATTAACAGTAATCTGTGAGAAACCTAACCAGAGATTTGACAATAATTCAGATTAAACAAAGTTTTGAATGTTAACGTATTGTGGTTTGGATAAGTTAATTGGGAAAATCAAGTTACAGGGCCTCTGATTTATCAGACCCCTACCACTCCCAAGAACCCGAAAGAACTTAAAATGCCTGTAATGTAAAAGTGCATTTTAACAAGACTAACAATTATGACCACCATGTGCTAGAGAGATGACTCTCCTCCCAACCAAATGCCTCTATATATAGCTCTCTCTAGGGGACTACTTCTTGGGCAGGTGGATATTAACCATGCATGTGTCAGCCATGTAACTGCATGTGTGCCAAGTGTCCTAGTTAACTTGAGTTAACCCAAGAGGATGCTTCTAGAAGGCTCTAGATCTCTTTGGGCAAAATACTCTCCCCATGCTCCCCATGGGGGCTGAACCCATGACCTCCTCCTTCACATCCTTGAGACTTCACCAGTAAGCTAAGTGGATCACTTGTTCACAAGAGCACATGACCTCCTAGTAAGTTTAAAATCGAGATCTTGGGTCATACACATGAGTGACCAAACAGTGTCCGATTTCAGATCCGTCTGAACTGATCGGATCCTTAGATCATAGAATTACTTTATTACAATACTCAACCAAAGATCCAAGTACAATCCACACACATTAGTTGGGTTAATTGGGCCTTCTGCCTCTTGAGACAAGGGTGAAGGTTCAATCCCCACTTAGGATAGGACATTGTGGGCCTAACACCAATGTAAAACCATGTTATTTTAGTTGAAACCAGTCTTCTCTTATGTCCCCTTCAAGCTGTCTAACCCCTGCTTTGTGGGGTACATGGGTCCCATGGGTACTATGCCCGTTCACTTGTACAATTTCAATTTCAAAGTTAAAGCTCGAGGATAAGGCTTCGGTTAAACCTCCATTTAAAAAAACGATCCAAGTACAAGTCTTGGTCCATCCATCTACACTTCAGAGGGGGACACAATCTTTTCAAAACACAACTCAGAGGCGAGTACTTCAAACCAACCAAGAAGATAACAAAGGCTCATTGAAAAGCAGCAATGAGAACAGTCATTATGTAAATTATGCATTGATGCATGAGATCCAATAGATTCCAGAGCCTTGCAACTACAAAGAAGCTCAAGGAAAACATGAGTGGGAAGACATTATGCAAGTCAAAATGGATGAAATTAAGAAGATCAAAATTTGGATACTTGTTCCTAATCCCACAAATCATCAAGTCATAGGAGTTAAGTGGATACAAGCAACAACATAACATTGATTATGAAGAAACCTTTATCCCTACTACAAGGTTTACCACCATAAGAATCATTCTAGCACTAAGTGCACATTTCAAATGGCCCATCTACCAACTCGATGTCAAAAGTGCTTTCCTCAATGGAGATCTTCAAGAAGAAGTATATTTTGACCAACTTGAAGGTTTCAAGATCAAAGGAAAGGAGCATCAACTCTACAAGCTTCACAAATCACTTTACGGACTTAAGCAAGCTGCTAGGGATTGGTATGAAAAGATTCATAAGTTCTTCAAAGATAAAGGGGGATCATATGAATAACACATCCAATTCATCTTCACATAGCTTCACCTTGAATATTCCATGACATATCTTGTTCTACTTTACTACTTCTTAGGTATGGAAGTTTGGCAAACAAAGAATCCATTTTCCTATCATAGAAGAATTACTGAGTTGATCTTCTTTCTGGATATAACATGGACCAGTGTTGCACAATATCTACACCACTTGATCCAAACATCAAGCTCACACTGGAGGATTCACTATCACTTGTGGATGTGCATACTTATCAAAAACTTATTGGCTCATTACTCTACCTCGCCAACACTAGACTAGATATTGCCTATGCAGTTGGTATCCTCAGTCACTTTGCACATCGGCCTCGTCAAACACATTGAGATGCTTCTCAAAGACTACTTCAATACCTAGCCCTCACCCAACATCATGGTCTTTGGTATAGAGGGGGCATCGAACTCGCTGTATATTCAGATTCAGATTAGGCTAGCGATCTTGATTCTCAATGGCCTACTTCTGGGTACATATTCTTGCTTGGCTCAAGACCTATCTTTTGGGAAAGTAAGAAGCAGCCTATAGTTACTATGTCATCCATCGAAGCTGAGTATTGAGCATCCAACTTTGCAACATGTGAGGCCATGTGGCTTTGACAATTATTAGCTAACATTGGTTTCTTGTAGGTTACATTGACATGCATTTGCACGAATAGCCAATTAGCCTTGGCCATCACCAAGAATCCAGTGTTCCACACTTAAAAGAAGCACATCGAGATCTAGTACCATTTCATCTGTGAGAAGCTCATCTCTTAGGAGATTACTCTAGAGCAATGTACCTCTCAAGAAAACCTAGCGGACATATTCACAAAGGTTCTACCTCCAGTTCTGCTCGAGTGCTTGGTGGACCTCTGCAGCATTCAATTGCTTCAAAATGGATCTGTAGAGGGGGTGTTGATGACATGATTGCTCGTACATCATTTACATTTTGTATCCAGGAGGCCATCCATTTCCTAGTTTATTTACATTTTAATATTGTATCTCCTTTGTATTTGGGTGCCTTGCCATTTGCTTTTAAGGGGAATTATCCCACATGAGATGTACTTTGGAGAGCCCCTCCCAAATCTCCATAAGGAGGGCCCTCCCCCATTCATACTTAGTTAGAAGCTTGAGGAGCCTACTCCATGCTCTTGGCAAGCTCATTTCTAATCCATGTGAGTTTACCCATTTCTTAGTCTACTCACTTTGAGTCTCTCACACTCTTTCTTTTGTGAGTATACTCTTCTTTTCCATTTTGCTTCTGGGCATGTAATCTCTACAAGTGCATCATGTAAGTCTACATTAGAAATCGAATGGTTTGCATCATCATTTGGAACATGTAAAGGTCAAGAAAGTGCCTCTCTAGGAGCAACATTTCCTCCTATAAAAGGAGGCTAGTAAAGTTTCATACACATCCTTTGTGTTGACTGACGTCTCCTTAGTACATGAAAGTAAACATTGAGTTTCATCATCCATAAAAAGAAATATCACAGCTAACCAAAATGTGTCTATTATGTGGATGATACAGACGATAGCCTTTGCTTTTAGAACTGTGCGCAATGAAAATATATTTCATAACCTTACCACCGAGTTTTGTATGTTGTCGTTCAAGCTTTAGTGCATATTCTAAGTAACCAAGAGCACACATATGAGCAATAGATGGCTTCAAATCATGCCAAGCCTCATATGGAGTGATAGATTGCAATGCTTTGGTAGAAAACCTATTAAGTACATATATTGTACACATAATAGCCCCAAGACAAAAGCTATGTGGTAAAGCTTGAATTTTGGTCATACACCTTATCATTCCCATGAGAGACATGTTCTTCAACAAATCTATTTTTTTGAGGTTTATATGGCACTATACATTGATTTTTTACCCAACGCTCAACTAGAAATGCATTAAACTTAGAAGACATATACCCCTTCCCCTTGATCAGAATGTAGCATGCCCATTTTACATATTGAAAAATTTTCAGCCATAACTAGGAATTTTTTAAAGCACATAAACACTTCAATTTTTTCTTTGAATAGATAAATCCATAGATGGTTGGAAAAATCATCAGTGAAATTCACAAATTATAGGTAATTCCCAAAGGAATGTGTTTGCATATGACCATAGACATCATTGTGAAGAAGCTGTAATTTATGTGCAGATCTAACTGAACCATCTTTGGGCAATGAAGAATGATTCATTTTACCCAAAATACAACCCTCACATACATGTTTGAAAGATGTCTCAGGTTTTGGCAAAGAGGTCACCATTTCAGATTTCTATAGGTGAAGCAAACTAATAAAATTATGATGATTGAAGCATGCCTGGCAAAGTTTTGCATCTAAAATAGCATGAGAAGCATGAAATGCACATTTTGATTCATTCCCAAATTTTTCATAATCTATGAGCTTATATAGCCCATGAAATAAAATGCTAGAACCAATGATATCATCATTATTTGAGGGATCATGACCTATGCATCTGTCATCAATAAATTTAACAACCAAACCAATTTTGGGTAGTGCTGAAATTGATAATATATTTTTCTTGATCCTTGTCACATATAAGGCATCTGAAAGTGTAAAATTTCCTTGTAGGAGCAAGCTCAAGTGAAGTGAAGAAACTATGCTATGAGGTAATATGTTTGGTTAGAACATTATTTAAATACCAAACATCAAAATCTAGCACAAGCATAAATTGCTCATTTGAAGATGGTTCATATCTACAATGAGTAGTAAATGCCCATTCTTCATTTTTAACGAGGTCGGTAGACTGTGTTTAGATGTAGAGGCCTCTGTAGTAACCATTACAACCACTTTTCTCTTTGACGCTTTTGCAACCACTTCATGACAACTCTTAATGAAATTTTGCTTACAATATTTGCAGAACTAATTTTTCTTTTCTATTTTCTTGTCGTCTTTGTCTTCTTTCTTTGATTGTGCATCATTAACGAATTTTTGCTTACTAGTAGACGAGCTCCATTTACCTTTGCCCTTGTGACTAGCTAAGAAATCTTGATCTAGCACATGCATTATTGAACTATTTTATCTAGATTGATCCTTTTCTAGCAAAACATATATTTTTTTAGCAAAACAAATACTAACTCCTTAAGAATATTTTACAATAGTGAACTATCTAGCAAGATTTTGTCAATAGAAACCAACTTCTCTTTCAAATCCTTGAGCTTTGCAAAAAATTTCTCCGTTGAACATCCTTCACTCATATGCTCACTCTCCAACGGTTTTTGAATGTAAGCAACACAAGCCTCATTTCTTGTTTGATACAGGTGGTAAAAGTATCCCAAGCATCTTTGGTTGTTTTACATGAGTGAATATGAGAAATAATTGCATGTTTGGTACATAAATCTATGAATGTATGTGCATGTGCATCTCTTAGATCCCAACAAAGCTGCTCGATACTAGGAGCAATAAGAACCACAATAGAACCAACAATTGAAGATGATCATCATTGACACCACCTACATCACCTGCTATCATAATATTCATGGGTGTCAAAGGACGTATTTTAGCACCTTGCCCAATATTCAATAAGCTTTCTGCTACCAACACATGATGTGTCATGTATACCCACCAATCGGTAATTAGAACCATCCAACTTTTTCTCAACATGAAACATATGAAATACATCATTGCTTTTAGCCATGGCCAATGATTATATGCACTGATGCAAAAAATTGGCCATACCTCAAAAAAGTTGAACATATATAACAAACCAAGCTCCACTAAACATGTGGTAGTCTTTGAGATGTTTGTATTGGAAACCCAAATACTGCATATATGTTTGGCATAGTGTGTTTAAAGACCGAAATGGGCTCAATTCAAAATTTTGATTGAATGAAGTCAAGCGTCTTTGAACTGCCAATGACCTTGAGTATGCTCACCATTTTTCTACGATTTTGAGACCGTGACCAAAAGGGTGTGTTAAGTTCGAAAAGAGAATATCAACAATGTAACATCAAACAAGATCTACAAGGCTTCAATATTCACATATTAAGAAATGTATGCAATGATACTTGACAAGATCATGATAATTAGAAATAGATAATCCTTCCATTACATATATAGCATTAGAAAGCACCATAGGTTGGCTTGTGCATAATAACTTTTGTTCTTTACAACACTTCTTCTCCTACAATTACACCCATGCAATTGATTCAATCTAGCTTCCTCTTCTCATGAATCCAAAGAGCACAGAAATATTATCCATCACCAATGTTTATAAAACATGACTTTTGAATATAAACTAAATATTATTCCACTCGGTTGTATTTGGCCGATAGCAACACTATGATGCAACGATGGTGTGGAGAGGGAGAGTGAGAGAGAGAGAGAGGGATACAGAGAGCATTATGCATGAAGAATTACATATCTAAATTATAAAACCTTCAATCCGTGAATGATAATGAGGCTAATGATTATGATATATATGCATATACATACACATCAAATGGATCCCTAATGTTGTAAATTAGTTTGCAAAAGATTGAAGTCAAGATCAAATTATGATCTTATGAAGTGTTAGCCAAGGAATAAGCTTAGTCTAGTAGTTAAGTCTAAAAGGATGGGAAGGAGGAGATCGTACATTCAATCCGAGCAAAGGTGCATGGGGGACATTATTTTGACAAACTCCCTAGTGCCTTCTAGATGCAACCTAACTCAAGTAAATCTGAGTTAACTCAAGGAAACTAAGACTTAGATCAAGGCAATAAAAAAACCTAACATGAGTAGAACCAAATCAACTAGGAAACTTGTCTACTTGAGCATTAACATGCACATGTGAGATTTAGTTAGCTCTAGAGATCACCTCGAGCTATAAAAGCTATATAAGGACTAGTTGGGTGGAATCACCTCCAACTATAAAAGCTATGTAACGATTATTTGGGTGGAGAGTCCACAAAAATTTCTTGAATTGTGGGATAGTATCAGGACATTCACATAAAATCTACAGATTACTTAAAATTCTAAGGAAGAAGGAGGACCTTTTCTTGGTATTCTTTTGCAAAACATTTTTCTTTGTTCAAGATCAAAATTTGGTAATGTCCCCCAAGGGAACCGCAATTCTGCCCACATGCCTGAATCGGTTTAATGGAGGACCATTTATTGTGCAAAAAATGTGGTTGATCTTGTGAAGAGACCTTTAATATCCATATTCTCATGCACCTTGGATAGTTCTTTCCTCCCTATTGTTGATGCACACATGGGATAAATCCCATTCTTTTTAGGCTTCCAAGATCCACGAACATGCCCAAACTTTGCCTCCCCTCATTTTTTTTCACTTGGATATATTGTCTATACATGATCTAGAAAACATGAAAGTTTTATTTTTCCCCTCTTTATCTATCAAAAGGGTGAATTCCAACAAAGTTGAAGAAGGAATTTTTTGTTCAACATATATTCAAAAGGAAGAAGGTTATTTTAACATGATGATTGAGCATAAAGCGTACCTCCCACTTTCAGATGTAAAACATGCAATGAATGAAATTTCAAATAGGCACACGTAAAGTGTGTTAAAGACTTTGTAATGACATAATAGAACTATCTATAGCTTGTATTGAAATTTTTGATAATAATAATGACATAATAAAACTGTCTATAGCTTGTATTAAAAAATATTAATAATAGAAAAATATTGATAAAAAGGATATGAAATTCAAAGTTATATAACTCACATTCAGTACCATTATATCCACAATGCATGATCTACAAAGATGTCTATACCTTGAGGAATTTGACCCTGATTTTTTCTTATAGTGTAGTGATATTTTTTCTTATATTTTAGCTCTGTTTTGGAAACTTTCTTATTTGGATAGACATGTTCATTCATTTTACTTAGCACTAGATATTGATTCCCAAAAACATCATTATGTTGATTAAGAACAATTATGATTAAATTGGTTTTGATAGACCCAAATTGTTCCCTTCACTATCTTGCAATGAATAACTAGCTAGTTCTAGTTGTTCTGCAGTCTTGGACGAGCCCACATAGGAGAGTTTAACTTTGTTACCCCTTTTTATCTAGTTTGCTATTAGAAAGTGAAACCCAATATCCTTTGTATCATTCAATATATCCTCTTGCAAACTTAGAAAACTAAATTACCTTTTGATACCTAAATTTTCTTAAAAAAGAACTAAATTGTGAATCTTAGGTTGGGTACACTAAAGTCCATAAGAAGATCACCTCCAAATCCTATACTAGCTTAAATGAAGTCATTCATGTAATGATCGTATAAGCTATACGAAATGAGCACAAAGCCAAATCAAGCTTCATATCAAAGTCTTTCCAATGGTTCACTACCATTGTTTGCAAAATACAAATTAGAGTCTTATTTGTTGATTTCCCTTGACCATTTGCCTATGGGTACTATGTTGTAAAATTTTTATGTAAGATCATGTGTATCTTTTAGGGTTTACATTACTTAATTTATGAAATGCATGCCTTGATCTCATACAAGCTCCATAAGGCATCCAAATCAGGCCATGAAATTCTTATAATCAAATTTCACCACACTTTATGCCTTTTTGTTTCTCATTAACTCTTCCTCTACCCACTGAGTAGATTAATCCATTGCAACCAATATGTATTGATTACATGTTTTCTTAGCCGGTGGTCTTATGCATATAAAATTTAGCCCCAAATTCATAAGCTATTTGACTAGTAAAATTGGTTGCAATGGCATTTTATTCTTGTCTAAAGGCCTCCCATCTCTTTGACATTATGCACAGCATTTGACAAAAGCAAAAGAATCCTTGAATAATTTCGATCACCACATTCCTGCCTATAACACTTTCCTTGTTGTAACATCCCTTGAGAAATATCCACCTATGTCTCTTTCATGTGCATCTGATAATATCATCTTCTGCTCATAATCACGAACGTGCCTTCTTCAAATTTGATCAACACCCATCTTATACAAAGTTCCTACAATAAGTTTGAATGGTGAACGTCCATGTCACTCCTTTACTCTTATATGTTGACAACTTTGAAGAGGGAAACCTAGTGTTCGTATGCAATACATGGTGTGATCTTACACCTTTAGTTTGTCGCATATGCAAAGAGTAAACCTCTACCTAGTTGCAATCAAAGAAAGTAGACACACAGATAGATGTCTCACCAAGCTCTTGTTATTTAATTATCAACTTCCCTAATAATGAAGATATGAGACCCAAAGTTGTGTGAAAAATAATCAACATGATAAAATCCACCATGATAAAATTATGGTGATCACAATAAAATCATGGGATCATGATAAAATCAATGGCGATCAGAATTCACATGATCATGGTGATCCTTAATCATGGAAATTTGTGATAGTCCTCAATCATGGCAATGTATGATCAAAATCCTTGATCATGATCAAAATCTTGGATCATGGTGATCATGATAAAAATCCTTGATCATAACAATCATGTGTTGATATATTTTAGTAGTGATATGGGAACACACTTAGGACTACCGAGACACTTTTTTCCATCCTTAAGAGGTATTTTTCCCCAACTTGTATATATGCCTAAAACCCTAATGGGTCACTTATCTTTGTACATTCACTTGGTAATAAATTTTGTATTGTGTTGTTATCCAAGATTCTTCTTCTTCTTCTTCCTTATGTTGTTTGTGTGGTGTTCGTGTGCTCCCGTAGACCTTGAACACTAACATTTGCTATCAGAGCAGGTCACTGCTTCATTGAGGCATCTTTGACACCCATCCTATCATAGTCTTAAAATTGCATAAAAAATGGCCAGCATACTTTGGCCGATTAGGAGTTCAAAACAACTTCATTGTGTGGTGTCAAAATTTAGAGATGAGCTCATTAGGCCTCTGAATGCACTATCGTAGTGACTATGCAGGAAATTTCATCTTTTTATGCCAAACATATATATAGGTTTCAATTCACTAGTGCAAGCACTTCGAAGTCTACTACAGGTTTAGCAAAGCTCAATATGGTGTTTTTGTTCAACTATTTTAGATACAACCATTTCTCTACATCAATGTATTTAATCACTCACCATGGAAAAAAGCAATGATGTACTCTGTATGTTAGTTGTCGAGGATAAGTTGGATGGTACTAATCACCCATTCTGGTCATATATCATGCATCATGAATTCTTAGCAAAAGGGTTGTGGAAATTGTGTAGAGTGTTGAAAAACATCCTGCTACACTTGAAAATACAATTATTGAAGGTGATGCAAATGATGTTGAAGATGATGATATTCAATCTCTTATTGTGTTGCACCTACAACAAAGAAACTTTGTTGGGATGGTAGAGATGCTTAGAAACATTCGTTGATAGCTTTATCTACCAAACATGCCATCATCCTTCACATTCGCTCTTGTAAGACAACAAAGGATGCATATGATACACTTACAACTTTATATGAGGCAAGAAATGAGGCTCCTGGTGCTTACCACCGAAAACAACTGGAGAGTGAGCATATGATTGAAGGAGATTCTGTGGATAGTTTTTGAAAAAGATCAAAGATTTGAAGAAGCAATTGATTTCTATTGATGAACTCTTGCCAGATAGTTCACTTGTGTAGACTATTCTTAATGGTCTTCTAGATTCATATCAACATTTTGCCTCTACTCTTTGATTGATAATGAAAGGCAATCCAAATGTGAGTTAACATTGAGGACTTAGTCTCTGTTTTGTTGCAAGATCAGTTGAGGCAGAACAGGTCAATTATGTGTGTTGTAGATCAAGCTTTCTTGACTAGTCAGAAGGGAAAAGGAGCTCATCTATTAGTAAGCAGAATTTTGCTAATGCCACATAGTTGAAGAAGGAAGACGAAGATGAGAAGAAAGAAAAAAAATATAAAGAGTTTTGCGAATACTATAAGCCGAATGATCATGTCATAAAGATTTGTCCTAAACTAGCTGCAAAAGTGGATTGAATGGTTGTTGCAAAGGCCTCTACACCTAAAACAAAGTATGTTAATCTTGTTTAGAATGAAGAATGGGCATTTACTAATGTTTGCATTGATCATCCATCTTCTCATGAAAAATGTATGCATGTAGTAGACTTAGATGTTTGGTACTTTGATAGTGGGGCAACCAAACATATTACCTTGCAATGCAATTTCTTTGATTCACTTGAACCTAGCCCTACACAGAATACTATCACAAGTGCTAACAAATGATCTGAAGCAAGCACCATATGCTTGGTATGAAAAGATACATTCCTACTTGATTGCACATGGTTTTGAGAATAGTCCAACAAAGAGATCCTTATATGTTAATTGTGCATATGATGTACTGTTGTTGTATATGTTGATGATATGCTTCTCACTGGTCCTAATTAGAAGCATATTCCTGAATTTAAGGCTGATTTGCATGCCTCTTTTGAGATGTCAGATTTGGGGCATTTGCATCATTATTTACGCGTTCAATTTATGCAAGTTGATGGAGGAATAACTTTTTGTCAAGCATAATATATTGAAACATTATTGCAACATTTTGGCCTTGAAGATTGCAAACTTGTTGCCTCTCCCATGGAAGTTAGTTGACAATTGAGTATTCATGATGTTGGAGATGCATTTGATGTTGTTATCTATCAGCAAGATGTTGGATGTTTGATTTACTTATGCATAATGTGTCATGATATTCACTTTGATATTTCTTAGATGAGCAAGTTTATGCATTGCCTTAGTGTCAAGAATTGGTAGATGGTTAAGTGAATGTTTTGCTACTTGAGTGGTACCCAACTAATTGGATTGTTTTATCCCAAGTGGGGATCATTACCACCATATTTATATGCTTTTTCTAACTCAAATTAGGTTGGTTGCTATGACACACATGTGTCCACCAGTGGGTTTCCATTCATGCTTGGAAGCTCATGCATATCTTGGTTGAGCAAGAAGAAACCTACTATGGCTGCTTCTAGTTATGAGGTTGAGTATAGTGAAACTTTCATAGAGACTATTGAGTATGTGTGGCTCAAACACCTTTTGTTTGATTTGGGATTTGGTAAGTCTTCTACCTCCACCATCTTCACCAATCTTCAAAGTGCATTGGAAATTGTGAGGAACCTTGTGTTCCATGCTTGCACAAAGCACATCGAGGTGCACTATTATGATTTCAAGGAGAGTTTCTTTGTTGGAGAGGTCAATTTGGCTTATGTGCCCACACAGGATAATGTTGTAGAACTTTTCACAAAGGCTCTACCTAGATAGAAACTTGAAGTTTTTTGCAAATCTTTGGTCTTACTTCATTTTGTGGATTGATCTCTTTCCACATATCTTGGCACTTCCTTATACATGAGTGCCAACTCTTTGTTCACTGCATCACTCCCAGGGGGTCTTTGTTGATATATTTTGGTAGTGATGTATGCGAACACACTTAGGACCATCAAGGAAGTTTTTTCCCTCTTTAGTAGGGTTTTCCCCTACCTTGTATATATGCCTATAACCCTAAAGGGTCACTTATCTTTGTACATTCACTTGGTAATACATTGTGCATTGTGTTGTGCTCCAAGCTTCTTCTTCTTCCTTTTGTTGTTCATGTGCTCCCATAGACCTCAAACTCCAACATCATGATTGAAATCCTTGATCATAGCAACCACAATCAAAATCCTTGATCATGGCAATCATGATGAAAATACTTGATCACAACAGTCATAATCAAAAGTTTGACTTCATAATCATCTTCAACTTCAAGGTCGGGCTCACATAGGTGATCAAAACAAAATAGTTAGTTGTGTCCCTCATTACTTGTTCAAATTGAGCATATGATTTCTTGTTTTAAGCACAAAAAGAAGATCCAGGAGCTGAACTAGGAGATTTTATAAAAAAAAGTACATCTACAATTTTCTAAAATAGTTATGGCCTATCAATAGACATATAAAATGTAGCACTATTGGCAATAGCCAAAGGCACAGATGATGAGGAAACATGTGAAGGCAGATTAGGACGAAGTAGTGGGGAGCCATATAGTCTATTTTTTCCAACAGACATGTTTTTTATTACTTATTCAAAACCCTCAATAGTGATTTTCATCACTCTTGTATCATATTGTTGGAGCTATAAAGTTATGAAGGACCCATGAAGCTATGAAGGCCATGGAGTACTTGGGGGCCTCCCTCAGAGCTAAGGATACTTGAAGGTTTAAGGCCTTGTGTGGTAGTCTCTCAAGTTTCCCACTTTTTTCTTTTGTATACAAGTTCTTCATAGGAACTCTCTCTTATTTCCTTTTTTGAGAAAAACCATAAAAACTCAACCTTATCCTTCTTTTTGTAAAAGGCTTGTTTTTGGGTCTTGCCTTATTTTAGAATTGAGAGCTCTCTTTTGGATACGTGCAAGAGCTCTCTTTCTCTCTAAGAAGATTCCCTTTTTTATTTTCCCAACCACCTACCTTTTTTAGAATATCTCTAGTTAATGAAATCTTTGGCCACTTGTACTCAACGGATCCCTCCTCTCTTATATAAGGAGGGTTTCATTTTGTAAAAGGAGGTCCCTTGGCCATGGCCTTGGCCTCCATGCTAATGGAAAGAAGGTTCATTTGGCTTCCACATTTCTCCTTGTGTGCTAGGCGTTGATCCATGTGTGTGGGTTTGGCGCTTGGGGTTGTCTTGTGTGTGAGCATTGCCCTCCCTTGCTCCTTTTGACATTGGCCATGGTGCCATTGTTTGTGGACGTGGGTGTGTGTGTGTTGCTTATACTTCTTGCAACTCCTCTTGGAAGAGCCTCTCACTTTCATGTGAGGCGGTTTGGGTTGGTTACTCCCCATACTTCAACAAAATTTGGCACCGTTTCCGAGGAAGATCGACCTTCAACCGTTGGGTTTTTTCAAGCTTGCCGTGCCTACACTTGATGGATGCACCTCACGCTTGGATTGAGTGTGGATCTGTGCGGCCTTTGGTTGGTCAAGGGTACCTCTCATCTTTTAATTTTTGAGTAGTTTTAGTTCATTTTTTGTTTATTGCATAAGAACACCTCCCTAACCCCCTTATCTCTCTCACTCTCACATACACACACACCTCACACACTCTGGCATCACCCCCCATCTCTGTCATTTCTTGAAGTAGGTGTTTGTCTTGGGTAGGGGGAGGGATAAAATTTATCTTCGTGTCCTTTCTTCTTCTCACTTTCCAAAAAAAAAAAAAACCCAAAAAAGAAAGACAAAGAAAAGTGATTACGCATTTGAAATTCTATTTTACCTCTTCAAATTGTCGCATTCATGAATGTTCAATGCACTTTGCTGATTACGTGACTCTACAGGTCCATTTCCCCATGACTTTAGTAATGAGGAGGCGTGTGATTTGAAAGAAAAGTTTCGCGATGTGGTATGTTGTATCCTTTAAGGCTTCTGACACAATGTGGAGAGGCAGTTAAGTGCCTCTCCCTCTTCTCTTTTTCATAATCAAGGCTAGCTTCGAAGCACATTTGCTAGGTGGTGGACGGCTTCCCTTCCCTCCCACTTGCGCTGTCCGATCCATTTCCTGAGGTCGAGCCCTTCTGGGCTCCTTCTGTTAGACAGGTCTTGTTTGGCAGGGGTAAGCTATGGCACCCCCGTCAGTTCTACGGCTTGGTGTTCAACCTTGCACCCCTCTCACCTCTCCATGAATGGAGTGCTGCACAGTTTTTGATCAGTCATCGTGGCACTCATCAAGAATCTCGTTGGTCTGTATTGTTGCATAGGATCAGCTATGGCTTCCCTTCGGTTCGTCACCCGTGACTTGTGGCTTTGGGGTTGAGCATGCTTGTTGAAGCTCAAGGTCAAGGTCAAAGCATGGAAGTGCATCAAGGAAGTGGACACACAAGAAGAAGGAGCAAGTAGGGAGCTCCAAGAAGCAAGCACCTGTCAAATTTTCAAAAGAAATCCCTACAAAAATAGTGATTTTTATCACTAAAAACCATTGTAGATACCATTTTTCATTTTTGTAACTCCATTTTGTTCAAGCCGAGGAGTCCTCGAGCTTGAGGAGTATTAGATCTACCATCCTACCAATTTTCATAATTTTTAGACTCCGTTTGAGCCCCCAAATAAACCCTTGAACCTATTTTTTGACTAGGCCGGACACTAGGTCTGGACAGGGCCAAAACCACTCAAAAACTATAAAAAGGGCTGGAGAGCTCATTTTTGAGGTTAGCTTGTTGTAGATTTCAGTTTTGTAAGAGAGCTCTTTGATAATCGAAGCTTTCCATTGTTCCACTCTTTGCTCTTACCTTGTGCGCGTGTGTGTGTATGTGTGTGCATGTTTGTGTGCTTTCACTCACGCACTTGTGCCATCACTTGCTCGCGGTCTTCATACCGGTCCTCACGTCTCCACGGATTGACATTTATGAGGTGTATCTCCTCACGTTGGTACTCACCATTGTGCTAGAGTGACACCAAATTTGGCGCCGTTGCCGGGGAGAGAGCTTGGAGGACGAGCGTGTGACGGTAAGACGTAGAGTAGCGATGTTGGAAGGTAAAAAAATCATCATTTTCAGTTCAGTTTTTGAATTTTCCTTCTTCTTCATCTTCACCATCATCACCATCTCCACCCACCTTCATCTTCTCAGTTTTTTCCATTTTTTAGAGTACATTCACCTTGTTTTTACTTGTGGTTGTGAGCAAGAAGCTTAGAGAGGGTGCAGAACAGAGGCGCTGAAGAAGTAGTACCAAAAATAACAAAAAAATTTGAGTGAATAGCCCCTGACAAGACAAACCTGCACCGAGTATCGTGGAAGCTGCGCCAGAGATCGTGAGTGAGAAATCGGGCAAACTGGGGTTACACAGAGCAAGGGGAAGTGACTAAGAAGTTAGAGAGGCTCTCAAGGTGAGCAAACACCCATTTAATCTATAATTTCTCAGTAAACTAAGTTTGGAAAGGGAAACGATCTGCGTCAGGTATCGTTTGGTACTGACAGAGGTGAAAAGGAGTGATTTGGGGTGATACAGAGAGTGAGGAGAGGAGAGAGGAAAGAGTAGAGCATGTGTACAAACAGAACTTAGAAAAAATCTTTTCCAAAACTTGTCTAAGGGTCAAGTATCGTTTTGTTCCCGCGGTCGAGTATCGCGATACTTAGCAAGTATCGTTTTACTCCTGTGGTCGAGTATCGCGATATTTCCCTCCTTTCGGTATCGTTTGGTCCAGAGATCGTTTTGATCAGAGATCGCGATACTCACTAGCGATCGTGTATCGTCTGGATCAAAGATCGTGTATCGTCTGGATCAAAGATCGTGTATCGTCTGGATCAAAGATCGTGTATCGTTTGGCTTAAGTATCGTGTATCGCTTCTCAGAGATCGCGATAGTTACCAACTATCGTGTATCGTTTTGATTCAGGTATCGTCGATCGTTTTGAGCCAAGTATCGAGTATCGTTGGTGCCAAAGATCGTTTGGTTCATAGATCGTGTATCGTTTGCATGAGAGATCGGTATCGTTTCGGTCGAAGATCGGGTATCGCTTACGTCAGAGATCGTGTATCGTTTTCTTCCAAATATCGAGTATCGTCTGGAGCTAAGTATAGTTTTGCCCGAGTATCGTGGACATAAAGTATCGCGATATTTCTCAACTATCGTGTATCGTGACAAGGTAAGTATCGTGTATCGTCATACAGTGATCGTGATACCTATCAAAGATCGTGTATCGTGGAGTTTGCTCACGATACTTGTTGAAGATCGTGTATCGCCTACTTCAAGTATCGCGATACATACCAAGTATCGTGTATCGAGTTCCTCATGTATCAAGTATCGTGTCCTACAAATGTCATGTATCGCCTGATTTGAAGCATTTTCTGAGAGACCCTGTTTCCCTGTTTTAACCCCCAAAACCCTGAACTGGCATAACTTTCTCATACAAAATCCGTTTGCTGTGATTTTGGTTTTGTTGGAAAGCTCGTGCCAGAAGAGACCCCCAATGGAGCATGCCACTCTTTATCATGTGTCATTAATCCCAGATTGGAGTGCTCCATTGGTCGAGTTCATGAGATCGGGAACATTACCCAATCCGGCTAGTCTTGCAAGAAAACGGAGCATGGAGCAAGAGGCTCAAGACTATGCCTTAGTAGGAGACAACCTATATCGAAGAGGCAAGGATGGTTACCTAAGACTGTGCGTTCATGAATCAGACTATTTGAAAGTCTTAGAAACTGCACACAGCGGTGCTGCAGGTGGACACTTTGGGCCTGACAGAGTAATTAAGACCATTCTATTCTCAGGACTTTGGTGGCCCACTCTTCATATGGATGCACATACTTATGTGAAGAAATGTGACACATGCCAACGTGCCCAATATCCGATAAGAAAAGATGAAATGCCCTTGAGGCCCATGATGAGAGGACGCGCATTCTCGAAGTGGGGCATAGACTTTGTTGGTCCTATTAACCCCCCAGCTAGAAACTCCCATGCAGAATACATCATTGTAGCCACAGATTACCTTACAAAGTGGGTGGAAGTAAAAGCCACGACAAAGAATGATGCTCAAACGACGGCTAAGTTCTTATTCGAAAACGTATTCACTAGATATGGGTTACCAATAGAGTTGGTTAGTGATAGAGGTACGCACTTCTTGAATGAGGTCATTGAACATCTCCTTCAAGAATTCATGGTGATACACAAGAAGTCTGCCCCTTATCACCCACAAGCCAACGGACAAGCCAAGAGCATGAATAAGATCCTATGTAACGTATTGACGAAACTTGTAAATAATAAACGCTTTGATTGGGACAAACAACTTCATCATGCTGTTTGGGCATACCGAGTTGCCTACAAAACGGTACTCAATGCTACCCCATTTCAGATGGTTTTTGGACAGAATGCTGTGCTACCATTAGACTTCCTAATCCCTGCCTTGAAAGTAGCACAAGAGCATGAGTGGAATGGACATGAGTTGTCTTCCAGGATCTTTGATCTAGAACGCTTAGGTGAGACGAGGCTACGGGCAGCAGCAGGCATTTATGCTGCAAAGAAAAGGCAAAAGGCATACTTTGATGCCCATGTAAAGGATAAAGGATTGAAGGAAGGAGATCTAGTGCTGGTTTATACGCTAAAGCAACATGCCCGCAAATTGGAGAAACGAGGATATGGACCCATGATCATTAATAGACTCTCCACTAGCGGTGCAGTTCAATTGGCCACTTTAGAAGGTGATGTCCTACCCAACTATATTAGTGGATGCCGAGTCAAGTTATATCAAGAACCTCTTACAGAGGAAATGCTCACGAGACTCAACACTGCTAAGAAGCGAAAAGAAGAGGAGTTAAGGGTTAGAGAAGAAGCACAAGCAGAGGCTAGAGAGCGCATCAGAAGAAATAAGTTACGGCGGCTGGGCCTAGATGTCAACACAAAGGCTCCAAAATATCACATGGACATGTGCCAAAAATCGGGCAGAACTACTTCTCAAATAATTGATCGACGACCCTTTGTGACTATAGAGGTAGGACAAGGAAAGAGTGTAAGGACTGTGAGAGCATTGGTTGACTCAGGAGCAGCAACTAGTGCAGTTCGATTTTCATACTGCCAAGACCTGCAATTAGACATCAAGCCCATAGAAGCCTATCTCATAGGATTAGGAGGCGTGGAAACACCCTGTTTGGGCGAGGTGGAACTTCCCATCTACCTTCAAGATGTTCCAATAAAAGTCAAAATGCTAGTGTGTCATGATGAGGACCTCACAGAACCACTTGTCTTGGGTCAAGACTGGATTTACGACCATGCTGTCAACTTGAACCTAAGAAGTCAACTTCTTCAAGTGTGGGTATATAATCAATGCATTACATTAGAATTGGAGAATCGCATGCCCACTGAAACTGACACCACACACTCTCTTTGTTCCTCTAAGGCTAATCTTCTCGAACAAGATGTTGTAGATGTCAAAAGCTCTATGATCCAAACGGACGCAATCACGGGAGGACAGTCGCAAAGGCAAGATGAACCTTCTTCTTGTTTTTTAAAGAGCAAAGCATCCACAGGAGCTCAACCTCAGAAGCAAGCAAAACAGTGCAAGACAGCCAGTCTATCAAATAGACAACGAGCCCTCAAGAAGAAAGAAGTGTTGGGCATGACACAGATCTGGGTAAAGAAAGGCGTACAACCATCGATGTTGCCTCAAGGACTCCCACCCAACCAGATCGACCATGACTACAGAAGGACCAAGCACCTACGACAGGGTCAAGCACGAAGAATCCATCAAATTTGGGTACCGAAGCTATCAATGAAGGCCGACCACAATCAGGTACAAATTTGGGTGCCTAAAAAATTAGCTACAGCTCAACAAGGGCGATTACAGATGTGGGTACCCAAGAAGCTCTTACACGTACAAAGACCTATGCTCCCCACCATGTGAAAGGCCTCAACAAAGAAGCCAAGAAAAGCAAAGGGTAAGAACAGAGCACAAAGACCAAAAGAAGCTAAACTCAACCCTTCTACAAAAAAAGGTAGGCACTCACCCAGGATATGGGTTTGGAAGCCAAAAGCACAAGCAACATCCACAGAACCAAGGGGCCAACCACACTGGATACCAAAGTTTGGACAGCATCCAAAGAAGAACTGGCTTGAGGTGATCTCTACAGGGCCAAATACTATCCGGAAATGGGTCCCCATTAGGAGGATTACATCATTTTGAGATCCAATCGACACCTAACAAAGAATGCATCAACTATGCGAGTAACATCAAAAGCCTCGACGTGCAGCAACCATGTGCCTTTGGCATAACCTTGTCTTTTGCACCATTCAGGTCATGCATTTCCAAAGTATGCATCAATATAGGGCCACTTTACATGGCCGTGCATAGACACAATTGAGAAATCCCAGGCACATGAGACACAACACAATTTTCACATGCAAAATATGTTATGGATACTAATATCTTTCTTCTTGGTTGATGCCATTGTTCCAAAAAAAAAAAAAAAAAAAAAAAAGGAAGAGGTTTGTGCTTGAAAATACTCATCAGCGAACTTCCAGCAAGAACATCCCTCAACAAAAAGGACAAGCCGATGGTCAAATACCAAGTGGAACCACAACACGAAGAGATGAAGATCAACGGACCCTTCACCATGGTAAGACGTGTATGTTTCAACAACACTATCGCCATGATCGATTAGGAAACCTCTTTGTCAGCATACCCTTGAGCACTTAGCTCAAGACCCAATCTCTTGCACCATACTTCTTGCCATGCATTTTCCAAGTACGCATACGTAGGGCCACATTACAAGGCCATGCACAAGGCACATAATTTGTTCAACCCATGCACTAATGCACTTAACCATCATCCATTATGGGTTACAAGTACTTGGCACGAAAACTATGAAAGCCATCTTTGGAAGAATCAGAGGACATCACGGTGACCACTACAAGAACAAGGGCGCCATCCACCATTGAGAGTTGCTCATAATCAACATTGAACACCTCCTCTGAGCAACTAGTAGTTTTGGAAAACTCACAAATGCACCATCCAGATGGAATACAAGGCAGAAGTACGTACAAAGTGACTACAAACTGCAAGAGATAACAGTGGCAAAGTGAAGAACCAGACAAACGACCAGGATACATTGGGAAGAGGGATCGCCCCTGGTGGACGCAAGAATGCTACCTCTCAACGTACTCCATGAAATGACCACTACAACAAGGGTCTGTCAGGGACGACAGACTCAAGAGGGGGGGGAGTGTTGAAGCTCAAGGTCAAGGACAAAGCATGGAAGTGCATCAAGGAAGTGGACACACAAGAAGAAGGAGCAAGTAGGGAGCTCCAAGAAGCAAGCACCTGTCAAATTTTCAGAAGAAATTCCTACAAAAATAGTGATTTTTATCACTAAAAACCATTGTAAATACCATTTTTCATTTTTGTAACTCCATTTTGTTCAAGCCGAGGAGTCCTCGAGCTTGAGGAGTATTAGATCTACCATCCTACCAATTTTCATAATTTTTAGACTCCGTTTGAGCCCCCAAATAAACCCTGGAACCTTTTTTTTGACTAGGCCGGACACTAGGTCTGGACAGGGCCAAAACCACTCAAAAACTATAAAAAGGGCTGGAGAGCTCATTTTTGAGGTTAGCTTGTTGTAGATTTCAGTTTTGTAAGAGAGCTCTTTGATAATCGAAGCTTTCCATTGTTCCACTCTTTGCTCTTACCTTGTGCGCGTGTGTGTGTATGTGTGTGCATGTTTGTGTGCTTTCACTCACGCACTTGTGCCATCACTTGCTCGCGGTCTTCATACCGGTCCTCACGTCTCCACGGATTGACATTTATGAGGTGTATCTCCTCACGTTGGTACTCACCATTGTGCTAGAGTGACAATGCTCCATGTGCCCTGTAAGCTTCTTGTTGAGTTTTGGCCATCGACACTCTTGGCAAGTGGAGCTGTCTTGCACCCTCACGATTTCCTACTCTAGTACTACGGGTCGAGGTTTGTGTACCCATTATTCTTCTCTGCTACAAAGCGAGAAATGTTTTCCTTGCTTCTCTCTCAAGAGATTAAGGTTTTATCAAAGTCGTGTAGCCAGAAGCTCCCTCTTCTTGGTTGGATTACTATTGCACTTCAAGGTACCATGGCAAATCCTTTTTCTTTCTTTATCAAGATCATACCTAGCAGCATGCTCTCCAGTGGGGTTGAGCTTTCGATGAGCTTCCCCTCCTTCTGTTTTTGCATGTGGGGGGGTGGATCTCCTCATGTGTTCCCCCAATATTTCTAAGCCCTTCGTTAGATAGGTGGGCTAATATCAACTCTCGTGGTGGCTTCTGCTACTCCAAGGCACAAACTTGATGTGCTTCTCTCCATATGTCAGGTTTGCGACATTACCAACTTTATCCCCTTCACAGTGGCTTGCTTTGGGTGGTTCCCTTGCTGTTCGATACACTTGAGGGACCTGTATCCAACAATATACATGTAAATTTTAATCTTGTGTTGGTGTGGGGAAGTACAGGTTGAACTCTATGTGTTAGCTCAACCGCGCATCCTCCATACCCTAATATTCATATCACCACTTTTTCTGGAGGTTTGCACCCATTTGATACTCCCTCGTGTAGACACCATTATTTACAAATTTTGGAATTTCTATAATCTTTTTGATGACTTCTCATGGAAGTCTCGGAACTGATATTGGTGATTGCTCAAGGAAGACTCGGTACTGATGTGTACTACCTATCATTTTTCAAATTCCTTGTGTTCCTACTTTAGTACTATCTCACCTATACATAATTACCACTCGAAGTGGTGTCCACTCTATTTCACCTCCACTTTATGTTTGAGTAAACTCTCATCTAAGGTAGCTTCAATGCATGCTCTATTTTCTGCAACAAGCTCTATTTTCGGGTTCCTTCGAGTATCATTGGATTGGATTTTTATGTTGCATACATTGCAAGATTTAAAGACTTGGACTCTCCTGAACTACTGTTGTTGCATGTTAAAAAAATGCAATGATATGAATGACTAGACATGCATACATTGGAAACATGAGGAGACCTTGTGGTCAACAATATTCTATATGGTTATGTTGTGTATACAGATGTTCTGTGCATGTTGTTTCCTTTGTACCATCTTAAGTTTAAAGGTCATGGGCTTGGAGTACATGACGGTTTGGGGATGTCCATATCTCTCACTATCCGCTATGCTTGGTGAATTGTTCCATATTCAATAATGATGTTGAGCTTGAAGGACTTTGGAATAATGATAAAAGCTTTTTACGTTGATTTCAGTATATTTCAAGAATTGAAGGAAATGAAGTTTGGATTACTTTGGTTAGGGATTCTTGTGACTACCCCTCTTGGGGATTACATCTAAGCTTCACCACCACAATCAAGAGGCAGTATTACAAATGTCGATTTTGGGTGAAGGTTCATCTATACGTGTTGAGCTTTATGCACTAATGTGTAACTTGTTACTCAGGGATTCTCATAGCCTATGATGGTTTTTATCATTATTCCATGTGTTCATTTAGGCTGCATTGTCTGATGATATATGCTCATTTTATGACACCATGCACTCAAAACTTAATATCTCATGCTCATTTAAAAATGAAAACTTGAGTAAGGTTCCATAAGACACTTCATCGTAGGCAGCACTTCTCACACATGCTATTAGTATGGTGATCTTTTTGGTGCAAGTGATTCAAAGGTTGGACTTATTGGGCCCTTCTCAAACATTAGAAACAGGTAGAAGTTGGAATACTCAACATTGAAGGCCTTTATTCGAGATGTTGAGTTATGTGTGCAGGCTCTAGAAGTTAATGTTGTTTCTTGGAGCTTTCTACTCTTTGGCCACACACCTTTTGCATAGAAGGGGCATCACACTTATCGGTTACATAACCCATGTATGGGATTTTCTTGATGCTAAAATCTTTGATCTTTACTTTGTTGCTGAACCAAGCAATATAACTTGTTGATCTTGTTGAAAGTGTTAAGATATTGCTGATCCATATTCCTTTTTAGTCATTCACAGGTATTAAAGAACATTGTTGGACAATGCTACATGCATTTCCCTTATGAGTTCAGTGACGGCCCTCTTGTGGGATTGTTTTGAGATTCATATAGGCTGCTTTTTGGTACTTCAATGCCAGGGTGTCTTGCATTTGTGTTAACCTGAATTGTTCAGGCACAAGGACCATGTTTCATTTCATATGTGGCTGACTAATGCATTTTTGTGTTTGTTTGTAAAGTCTTCTCTAGATGGTGATGCATCAGATTGTGCATCTTAAGAAACTCAATGAACACATTTTTGTCCTATTTTGCTAGCTAAAGAAACGAAGCAACCTAGACACACAAGCTTTCTGTAACTTTTTTTAGATTGGCATGTGTTTTAGGACTTGATGACCCTCTCATATTGGACTCTGTTCAACTTTTCCTTGAGTCGTTGAGGTATGAATGCTGTGTTTGGACGAGGTACCTTGCCTCCATACATCCTCCATCATTTGGTGGTTTTGTCAATGATTGTTGTGCTCTGAAAGTCACGTTTTATAGGTTCTGGTATTGTTATTTGGAAGAATCTTTTTATGTCCTTTGCAGATGCATAAGGCTAACAGTAGTGTGCCAATGCTTATGTTGGCTGAGTTTTGTGTAGATCCATGGGGGATGGTCTCCAAAACTCTACCTAGAATTGGGCAATAACGCTATTTTGAAGTTGGGTAACTGTTTGCGTTTCTTGTATGATTGATGAATCACACAGGTTTGAAGGAGGGATGATGGTTGCTTTTGGTCGTTTGGGGCTAAGCATTGATCTTTATATGTTTACCACTACACCATTTGATATAATGCGGGAGGGTTGTAATGTTGTCTTCCTAAAGAATGAATATAAGCTTTACAAGAATCTAACCTGATTAGAGACATAATTGTGGCATTCATTCCCTTCTTGATGAGTGAAATTCATGATGTGTTTTATGATCATAGATATATGTGCTCAATTTTTCTCCAAGTGTTGCAGGTTCAAAGTATAGATGACAGTTGATTTCTCAGGCATCCTTGCACTTTTTGGCAGATATGCAGTCAAGAAGTGTGGAGTGTTTGGATATGAGTGATCTAAGAGATATAGGCTTCAGACAAGTTGACTAATACAAGAAACTAAGCCTTGTGTATCTATGTTTTATGAATGAGTATAGCTCTCTGCTATTTTGTTTTCATATGAAGAAGATAGTGCTTGGTGTTACTCTCATGATAGATACTCAAGAGATAGAAATGGCTTGAGAGAAGGCTCTTCTCCTCAAACTAGGAGGCATACCATTGCTATACTACTATGACTCTGCCACTATATAGCATGACTGAAGGCTAAACACTTCATAACACATGGACTCTGCTAAGGGCTCTGTTCTGTAATTAACAAAGATCTGAGTAATTCTTTTTTGCCAGGGAAGTCACTCACTGGTTTCACAATGCTCAGATGGTTCTCATTTAAGACTTCTTTCACTTCTTTGCTTGGGTGATTGGAAGGTTTGCATGTGCAAAACAAACCTCATGCTTATTTTGCATTTGCATAATGTACAGGATGTTGTAATATGGTATTGGAATCACTCTGAGATCATTGATGCATCCACACCATGGGCACAACCTTTTTGGGACTTTGGTTGTTTACTTAATAACGACGAAAATGTAGAAGGGATCTTCATTTGCTCAGAAACTGCTCGAATTTGCGCAAGCCAAAGAGGAGGATAACTATGGATCCTAATTTTCAGGGATAACTGTTGGTCCATCTTCTGCTAAATGCTTCTATGATTTAGGAGATTAGAATGAGGCTTATAGGGATAAATACAAATTAAAAACTGAACATGTGTCCTAGGATTGTGGCCCTCATTTCCACTTCCTCTGTTTTGTGAGGATTGATGTGCACTTGGTTAAAAAATTCAGGTTTTGTGTCTCTCTAACAGGAAAAGAAAAGCTCATTATGAGGACTTGAAGAGCCAGTCCTATGAGACTTAATGTCCCCTGAAGTGGAAACTAAATTTGAAGTAAATGTTTATCTCATTACTAGATGCCGTCTACTTGCTCTTTTGTATGTCATTTCAAGTTTGGGAGATTCTGGAGAAGGCTTTTCCAGCCTTACAAAAGACTGCATAGTGGGAAACATGCTGGGCTGATTGCCCCCCAAGGGGATTGTGTCACCCAGCTTTGAAGATTGAAGATTTGTATATTGAAGTAAAGACTGAAGACTTGGAGCCTGAAATCTTGCAGACTGAAGAACTACAGAAGATTGGAAGAACTAAAGACTTGCTGCAGATTAAACAGACTTGCTGACCTAAAGACTAAAGACCTGTAGAATTAAGTCTTGCAGAATTGAAGACTCAACATGACCTCGATCAGCTATGCATGGTTTTTTTTTCTCAGCTTTGTTGAGGACGACAAAGACTAGGTGGGGGAGGGTGTTGGAGCTATGAAGTTATGAAGGACCCATGAAGCTATGAAGACTATGGAGTACTTGGGGGCCTCCCTCAGAGCTAAGGATACTTGAAGGTTTAAGGCCTTGTGTGGTAGTCTCTCAAGTTTCCCACTTTTTCCTTTTGTATACAAGTTCTTCATAGGAACTCTCTCTTATTTCCTTTTTTGAGAAAAACCATAAAAACTCAACCTTATCCTTCTTTTTGTAAAAGGCTTGTTTTTGGATCTTGCCTTATTTTAGAATTGAGAGCTCTCTTTTGGATACGTGCAAGAGCTCTCTTTCTCTCTAAGAATATTCCCTTTTTTATTTCCCAACCACCTACCTTTTTTAGAATATCTCTAGTTAATGAAATCTTTGGCCACTTGTACTCAACGGATCCCTCCTCTCTTATATAAGGAGGGTTTCATTTTGTAAAAGGAGGTCCCTTGGCCATGGCCTTGGCCTCCATGCTAATGGAAAGAAGGTTCATTTGGCTTCCACATTTCTCCTTGTGTGCTAGGCGTTGATTCATGCGTGTGGGTTTGGCGCTTGGGGTTGTTTTGTGTGTGAGCATTGCCCTCCCTTGCTCCTTTTGACGTTGGCCATGGTGCCATTGTTTGTGGACGTGAGTGTGTGTGTGTTGCTTATACTTCTTGCAACTCCTCTTGGAAGAGCCTCTCACTTTCATGTGAGGCGGTTTGGGTTGGTTACTCCCCATACTTCAACACATATGTATCATAGGACAACCACTTTTGTAACTAGTAGCTCCATTTTGTGCAAGCCGAGAAGTCCTTGAGCTTGAGGAGCTCAGGTAGAACATACATACCAATTTTTGATATTTTTAGACCTCGTTTAGACCTCCAAATAGTGTTTAGAACCTATTTTTTAACTATGCCGGACACTAGATGTGAAACTAGTCAAAGGTAGTCTAAAAACTATAAATAGAGCTAGAGAGCTCATTTTTGAGGGTAGATAATGTTAGCTTGTATGAGCAGAGAAGAACTTAGAGCTATATTGAGTTGTAAGAGTGATTTTGAGTAATAGAATCCATTTTCAACCTTCCATTGTGTCTTGCTTGTCTCTTCCTTGTGTGTGTGTGTATGTGTGTGTGCATCTCTATGCTTATCACCTTCACTCTCACTACATCTCGTGTTCACGATCTTCATATCACTCTTATCTCTCCCATGGATTGACATTAAGGAGGTGGAGCTTCTTAACATGGTAGTTACCATAGTGCTAGAGTGTTGAAGGCAGGGAGATCTGATAAAATAAAATAAAAAGAAAAAGAAAAAAGACGGCTATGATGAGATTAAAAAGGACATGTCGCAAGTAAAGGGGGAAGATATATGAAAGGATCTCGTGAAAAAAAACCGTAAGGAGAAAGAAGTCACGAGAAGAGAGAGCGCAACCATCGCAAGAAGGTGGTAGAAGTCCTGAGAAGAGAAGCAGACTTGAGGAGAGGAAGCAGCGCCAGTACAGTGGAAAAGAAGAAGTTCTTCTGAAAAGGATTTGGGAGGACCGGAGAAAGTCTGTCTTCACAGAAATGACTATGACTTTCGTATGTGATGTAACTTTGTGATAAATGCTCCAGTATGAAATCTATGAAGTTCTTTTACATGTAAAAATCTGTATTCGCGATACTTATGTTTACCAAGGAAATGTACAGCAGATGTTTTCCAAAACAATAGTTATTCTCTGTATTTCTTCAGATCTTCTCTGTTAAGTTTAATGAGAGATTCAAGTAGTCTACACAGAGGCGCAACGTAATTCATATGATTGTGAGTGTGTAAGAAGCTAGAAATCTTGGAAGGTGGTAATTGAACAAGTGACAGAGTAAATCTGACACAGTAGAAAGCACCGGAACAAAATATTTCGATGGATAACTAAATGCAATTCTCGGTGGAAATCTCTGCGTATGTAGAGCAGTGCCAATAGGAAAAAACAAGTATTTCTGTTTGTTCTTTAATTTGATGTTGTGTTGAACCTCGAACCCTCAACACAATTGGCGATCCTACTGTACTGCTGACGCAGCCTCAAGAAATGCATGAGGGGCAGGCGCAACCGTTTTGGTAAAGTATATTTTACAAGGGCACAGGCAAGAGCAGCAAACGTGGAGACATCTTCAGATTTTTACGAGTGGTACGAGGCCGTGGAGCAGGAAGCTCTGGGCACTGACGAGGAACAGGGAGAAATAGGTGCAGCAGAGGTAAGGTTAGTGGGCGGCATACTTGGAGCGTTATTCCTCACAGAAGCAACTGTAGGGGTAAGAAGACGACTCTAGTTCGATCCACTTGCAGGGGCGACCGGTCAAAAAACTAGGCGCACACCTCAACCATAGCGAATGGCTCAACCACCTCCTCATCCTAAAGTCAAAGCCGCTCATTTCAGTGGAACCTCTAAGGAAGATGATGATTGCCATGTGGCTCAATTCGAAATAAAATGGACAGCCAATGGATATCCAGCCATGTACGATGATGATATTAAACTTCAACAGTTTGCAGCCACGTCGGAAGGACGAGCTATGAGCTGGTTCAGTCAATATGGCATTGCTCATTTTGCCATATATGATGATTTAAAAATAGCATTCTTGCAACGATTTAGAAAAGAAAAGATGCCTTCCGATGTATTAAGGAAGTTGAGGGCTATCAGACAAAAGACCATGCTAGTGGAAGACTATGCTCAAAAGTTCCGGACTTTAATGGAAAGGTTGCAAGGTAATGAACGACCTACTGATGAGATGTTGGTAGGATTTTTTTTGAAAGGATTAAGGAGCACAATAAGACATGCGGTGGCCAGTGTGGACATTGCAAATGGTTTTGATGTGTTAGTAGTAGCAGCAGCGCGGGTTGAAAGAAGGTTCGGACGAGCCAAAAAGAAGTAGTCTAATTCTGGTTCAGAGGTTGAATCGGATTCAGCTACGGAGTCGGGCAAGAGTTCCAGTGATTCTGACACTGATGACTATGATGATGAAATAGTGAAGACAAAGCATCGTAAGCATAAAGCTAAGCACAGTAAAGAGGAGGAGTGGATTAATAAGTTAAAGAGACATGGATATTCTATACTAGCTCCAAAGGAGAAACGATTTTGTGATATCTGTGACAAAGAGGGACATACAACAACTCAGTGTTGGTATAACCCTAAGCATAGAGGGCAAAGTTCTCGGCAAGACAATAGAAATTTAAATGACGTAGCGGCCAATCAGGCTATTCCCATCCTAGGGCGAGGTAATTTTCCGAGACAGCAGCAAGGGAGACCCCCATGGAGAGATCAAGGCAATCAGCAAGGGAATAACCAACAAGGCAATCACCAAGGTCGACCACCAAGGGTAATGCCTTGTGGGTATTGTTCAGCTCCTCATCATTGGATAGGGCCGAACTGTACTTTGTGGGTAAAGCATCGTGAAGAAAGAGGTATACCTATCATTCGGTATAATCAGCATAATCAACAGGGACAACATCAACAACAGGGGCAGCAGGCGGCTCAGGCGAATGCAATGCTGATAGAATGGCCAGAGCAAACGGATAGAGCCCATGATGCACCCGGTACTTCTGACCGAATGCACGTTGTGAAGACTAACCAATGGCAGTGTGATTGTAAACAATGTGGGAAAGGTAAAGAAGTCGAAGTGTTGGCAGTGACAAGATCAAGGAATAAAGGCCCTATTGATTGGCAGGAACAAAGACGAATTCGAGACAAGGTTTCGAAGCAGGTTCGAGATGAGTCTTCTAATCAAGCGATGGGTGGAGGTCAGACTGAGCAACAACAGGGTGTAAAATTGATACCTCGCATCAAGGAGCGAGATAAGGTGTCGGATCAGCAAAGCTTGGCAAATGATTGGTTTGATGAAATCATTAGCTCCCCGTTACAGTTGTCCTTGGATCAACTATTATCCTTGGTACCGATGTTTCGAGAGAAATTGTTGAAAAAGCTACTTGGGTATCATGTAGAGCCCGAAGTTAGATCGATCCCTTCTATCTCGGCTAACAGTATTGATCCAGCAGACGTGGATTTTGTAGTACCAGTCATTCAGGTGCAGTACAACCACTGGCGATTTGCAGAAGTGTTACTTGATGGAGGATCAAGAGTAAACATATTACCTGAGCATATTTTCATTGAAATGGGAAGAGGGGTATTGGCTCCAGCACCGTTTCAGATAAAAATGGCGGATCAAACACGAGTACAGCTAGTTGGCATTTTAAAGCAACAACAAATTATTATTTCCGACAAGACATTTATGGTTAATTTTGTGGTCATCCGAATGTCTGAGTCCGCATATCTGTATGAAATGTTGTTGGGGAGACCTTGGTTTCGGCTCGCCAAAGTCAAGCAGGATTGGGGCTTGAATGTAGTAATGATTACCAAGGGTAAAAAGCAGGTGACGATTCCTATGCGTGGACGAAAAAATATGTCGGTACAGGAAAAACCACTTATGGCTCAGACCATTAACTTGGCGGATGAGATCGAAGATGATGAAGAGGAAAAGTTTTTGCAAGCGAACCCAACGGTGGTGCCGGTATTATAAGTCGATGTTGAAGGAATATTAAGTAAGGATTATAATAGTGGGTTGAAACTAGAAGAGCCAGGTCCGGGTGAACAGGTGGCAGGTGCCTATTTACAAAAGATGTTTGACCAAGGTATGGACATTCCGGTGCAGCAGCAGATGGAACACCAGGAGGAAGAGATAATTACACGGGTGGAAAGGATGTACGATCAGAAATATGCAGGTTCTATGCGGGTGAAGGAGGAGGAGCTGCAAGAGGTTAATTTAGGGACAGAAGCTGAACCCAAGATGGTGCGGATTGGTAAAACATTGGAAGGACAGTTTAAGGAGGATCTTATTTGTCTGCTTAAAGAGTATGTAGATGTGTTTGCTTGGGATTATACTCAAGTAAAAGGCATAGATCCGCAGTTGCGTCAACACAGGATTAATTTGAAGGCGGATGCAGTACCTGTGGCGCAGCAAAGATATAGAATGAATCCTAACTTTGCTAAACAAGTGAAGGAAGAGATTGATAAATTGTTGGCAGTTGGATTTATCAAACCGGTGAATCAAGTCACTTGGCTATCTCCTATCATAGTGGTCCCTAAAAAGAATGGGAAGCTCCGAATTTGTGTTGATTATAGAAAGTTAAATGCGAAAACTATTACAGACCGTTTCCTATGCCGTTTTGTGATGCAGTGTTGGATGCGGTCGCAGGCCATGAAATGTATAGTTTTTTGGATGGATTTTCTAGTTATAATCAGATCAGTGTGGCTGAGGAGGATCAGCACAAAACAGCATTTATTACAGAATTTGGAGCTTATGTGTTTACGATCATGAATTTTGGCTTGAAGAATGGACCACCATCATTCAATTATGTGGCCCATAAGGTGTTTGAACCTTATCTACAGGACTTTATGCAGGTATTTGTCGACGATTTTTCGATTTTCGGTAAAATGATTAAGCACTTACTACACCTGAAAGCATGTTTTGAAAGATGTCGGTAGTTTAGGATGGTATTGAATCCATTTAAAAGTGTGATTGCGGTCAGAAGTGGTATTTTATTGGGCCATGTTATATCACAAGCAGGAATGGCTATTGATATTAAGAAAATTGAAGCTATATGTACAGCTAAAGCACCGACTAATGTAAAAGAAGTAATGCGGTTTGTGGGTCAGATCAAGTGGCATTCCAGATATTTAAGATATTTAGCAAACATTTCCTTACCACTAACGCATTTGACCAAGAAGGATGTTCCGTTTATGTGGGCTGATGCTCAAGAGAAAGCATTTCAGTTGTTAAAAAAGATGGTATCGGTAGCACCCATATTACAACCACCTGATTGGTCAATACCTTTTCACATATTTGTGGATGCATCGGATGTGGCCGTAGGAGCAGTTTTGATGCAGCAAAAAGACAAAGGATGGTATAGACCTGTCTATTATGCAAGTAGGGTATTGGCTGCGGCTAAAAGAAATTATCCGGTGACGAAAAGAGAAGCTTTGGTGATGGTATATGCCCTTAACAAGTTTTGACATTATTTGTTGGGCAATAAAGTTGTTTTTCATGTGGATCATAAGGCTTTGGTTTACTTAATCAAGAAGCCCTTATTAACAGGCCGATTAGCCAGGTGGATGCTTTTGTTACAGGAATTTGATTTTGTGATTGTGCATACTCCGGGGAAAGAGCATGTGATGGCAGATTATTTTAGTCGATTGGAATCAGGCGAAACACCCACCGGTGCACTTGATGTATTTCCGGATGTTGAGTTGTTTACGGCGCAAGTAGTGGAGGCAGATTCGTGGTATGAGCAGTTATTAATTTTCCTAATGGAGGGTGGATTACCACAATACTTTACACTTGATCACAGGAGGAAGCTTGCCCTTAAAAGTAGGCCATATTTGGTCATAGCAGGGGCATTATACAAGAAGGGCATGGATCAGGTTATCAGGAGATGTGTACCAGACTATGAACAATTAGATGTTTTACAGGAAGCACATTTCGGTTCTGCAGGAGGTCATTTGTCAGGTGATATTACAGGAAAGAAAGTATTACAAGGTGGGTTGTGGTGGCCAACGGTGTTTAAAGATGCGCATGAGTATGCCAAAGGATGTGTGATTTGCCAAAGGTTAGGCCAACCTAATAACTCTGACCGGATGACTGATCATCCAGTACTACCATTGGATCCTTTCCAAAAATGGGGCATGGATTTTGTAGGGCCTATTATACCTACCACTCAGCGCGGTAATAGATACATATTGGTGGCAACTGACTATTGTACAAAATGGGTGGAGGTAGTGGCATTGAAAGATAATAAGGCAGCAAGTGTGGCAAAATTTCTTTATCGTAATATTATGACCAGGTTTGGGTGTCCGATTGAGTTAGTGAGTGACCGAGGTACTCATTTTTTGAATGAGGTGATCTCTGAATTAACAAAGATTCATTTGATCATGCATAAAAAGACTACAGCTTATCATCCTCAAGCGAATGGGTAGGCAGAAAGTACGAATAAAACTCTAATGCGTATTCTTAAAAAGTTAGTGCATGAAAATCAGAAAAATTGGGATTTGTTTCTTTATTCGGCTTTATGGTCATTCAAAACAGCATTTAAAGTGACAACAGGTATGACACCTTTCCGATTGGTATATGGAACGGAGGCAGTAGTACCTATGGACTTTGTAGTTCCTAGTTTGCAGATTACGGCAGAGAAGATGTCACCGGAGTTATCGGTTAAACACAGGACTAAATACCTTTTACAGATTGAGGAGGATCGTTTGATAAGTGCATATATTATAGAAGTGATTCAAAAGCGGCGACAAGCTTGGGTAAATCGGAATGTGAAGTTTAAGTTATCTAAAGAAGGTGATTGGGTGATGGTGTATAATTCTAAGCTAGGACCCCATCCAGGAAAGCTTACATGGAGATACAAGGGCCCATACCAGATTGTGCAAGATTTGGGTCAAGGCACTTTTCGAGTGGCAGATGTGTTTGGCACATGGATGGACAAGCCAATAAATGGATTTAGGCTGAAATTATTTCAAGGGAAGCCACCACATTTGGACTGGTTATCTGCTAATATGGTGCAAGTTGTTTATAATTCAGAACAACACTTCAGCAATGTTTGTGATCATCGCAGTAAAAGAGTTTATTTCTCTACATTTTTATCAGTGGTACAGTGTTTTTTGACCTCGTGTTGGTCTAAAACTACATTAAGTAAATTTTTACGATTACAATGGAAAATAGGTTTACAGTTGCAATTCAACAGTGAGTTTTGGATGAGCTCAGGACCAATGATGGATGATGCAGTATTGTTAAATCAGGGTATACAAACTAAGGAATATTCTTGGTCTGTAAGTAATAATATGCTGGAAATCAGTATACTTCGTATTCCAAGTCAGCAGCTCTAGAAGCAGCAGCGCCATCGAGGGGAATATGAAAAGCAAGCTAGTGTTCGACCAATGATTATCTTGCAAAGTACAATTTGTCAAAATTGTATGATTGGAAGCTTTTGCATCATAAGATGTAGTATTGAGGAATTTAAATATCAATTTTGTATTATTGAGTATGAATGTTTGTTGTGTTCCATGATTATTCTAGCACGCGTAGAAGATTTGTTAAGTGGATTATTGATATGTGGGGCAATCGATTGTGGATGATTTTTATGATAATCCATGCTACAATATTATTGAGTCGCATGAAGTGTTACGTGCGTAAGTACGATCATCATTACGGTAAGTGGCAGTTCAAGCAGTCGCACTTGTGGAAAGAATATTTTCAATTTTACTTAAAGGTTTCCAGGATAACACTTTTTCTTGCGTCTTCTGTATTAATGCTTGAAGTAGGAGTCATGAGAGGGTGTATGAGGAAGAGAGAAGTGCTAGTGCGAAAGGAAGATACAGCAACGGAGGAGAGTGATAGCTCGTTGTAGGAGGATGAAGATGAGATATCAACACCATCTACAACGACTAAGGGTGTGCGAACGCTTATGGGGTCATTCACAGATTTTAAAGTCGAAGTGGATACACAGTCTGCTCTGAATGAGAATTGGCTTAGAGGGATTGGATTATTACAGTTTGCTATGTTGCCATGGGAGCGCTGGAGATGCAATTATGAGGCAAAGGGCCAGCTGGAAATCATGCAGAAGATGAAGGGTCAGTTATCATGTCAGGTAAAATTTTCACCGGAATTACTTGCAGAAGTATTTCAATTGCCTATATACGAGGATATAGTCATTCCAAAATGTTCGGAGGAAGCTTTGAAGAAAGACTTTGGACCCCGAGAAGGCAGACGGAAGTAATGTATGATGAAGAATGCAAGCTATATTCGAAGGGAGAAGCTAAAATGGTATTGGGAAAGATTATGTTTTATCATTAAATTTGATTTTATGTCCAGGGAGAATTTTGCACCTATGGCCTATGCAGAGGCAGGTGGAAGAGTAAGTTGGGCCCATTGGGTGTATGATCAACTACATATTGAGATCTTCGTCGGTGATAGGCGGAAAACGCAAACCAATAGTCGATTATCAGCATATTTAGCTGCCTTATTCGAGTTTGTGCAGTTAGTCGAAGGTCAGAAGATCATGTGGCCTAAGGAGATCAATTTTTGTGGTCATCAAGTAATGAGTCGAGAGCAGGACCAGTTAGAAGCGAAAGAGGTAATGGATAGACCTTCAGAGACGTCTGAAGATCTTCTTCGTGCTGGTTATATTGCACAAGAGAAGGAATCGGCTAGTCAGATTATTCAACCTGATATACGAGAAACAGGAATACAGGAAGATATTTTGTTGCAGGTGCAAGATAGTGTAGAGCATCCGAAAGCATTCAAAACTGTTTCTAGATTGTCTAGAAAAAGAAGAGTGGAGGAACAATTACAAGCAATGGATGAAAAAATTTTGAAGGATGTTAATACTTTAGATTATGATGTGCTTGGCATGAAGAAGAGGTTGTAGGAAGTTTCGGACTTTTTAGTTTTTCAAGAGGAAAAATTGTTTCGGCATGAACAGAAAAAAGTATTTATTAATGAGAATGATTATCAATCTTTACAGGAGAAGACTAACAAACTTCAAGAAGCATTGGATAAAAAGGTATGTATGTTGGAGGAATTGTAGAATGATAAGTTGCAATATGCAATAGAATTGTCTAGTGCGAAGAAGTCTATGCATGATTATGAAGAGTGGTAGAAGTATTTGCAAGCGCAGATTCAAAAAGAAATGACGGATTTTTCAGTGTTAAATGCTACCTTGCAGACGGAACAGGTAGTTGTTCAATCGTGATTACAAGTCTTGAAGGAATTAGAGAAGCAGATATTAAAAGAGCAAGATGTGGAGTTAGAGGCTACGTTGATGACGAAGTTGGATATAAGCTTATTGAAGCAACAACTGAATAAATATGTTCAGGATATTTGGAATGTTTTCCAAAATCGGTGGCTTGGTATGTTTAAGTTTCAGTATGAACAGGTGCAGACATGTTTTGTTTCAAAACATGAAAAAGATTTAGTAGGTATAATTTCAAAGCAAGAGAGGCAGACCGAGGAGTAGATACAGGTAATTGCAGAATTGCGGGAACAATTGTTGAAAAGGAAATTAGAAGAAAAGGTGGAAATATTTGATGCAGATTTTTGAGAAAAGCAGGATGGTGCAGCGGAAGATGTTGATAATTTGCAGAATGAGAAGATTAGGGTGGAAGAAGAGCAGATTTCCAAACAGTCACGGGAGATAATCTTATATGATCAAGGGATTGTCAAATTCGAGTCTAATTTTTGACAAAATTACCCACCGGGCTGTGCCAGGTGTTGAAGGCAAGAAGATCTGATAAAATAAAATAAAAAGAAAAAGAAAAAAGATGGCTACGATGAGATTAAAAAGGACATGTCACAAGTAAAGGGGGAAGATATATGAAAGGAGCCCGTGAAAAAAAACCATAAGGAGAAAGAAGTCACGAGAAGAGAGAGTGCAACCACCGCAAGAAGGAGGTAGAAGTCCTGAGAAGAGAAGCAGACTTGAGGAGAGGAAGCAGCGCCACTACAGTGGAAAAGAAGAAGCTCTTCTGAAAAGGATTCGGGAGGACTGGAGAAAGTCTGTCTTCACAGAAATGACTATGACTTTCGTATCTGATGAAACTTTGTGATGAATGCTCTAGTATAAAATCTATGAAGTTCTTTTACATGTAAAAATCTGTATTCGCGATACTTATGTTTACCAAGGAAATGTACAGCAGATGTTTTCCAAAACAGTAGTTCTTCTCTGTATTTCTTCAAATCTTCTCTGTTAAGTTTAATGAGAGATTCAAGTAGTCTACACAGAGGTGCAACATAATTCATATGACTGTGAGTGTGTAAGAAGCTAGAAATCTTGGAAGGTGGTAATTGAACAAGTGACATAGTAAATCTGACACAGTAGAAAGCACCGGAACGAAACATTTCGGTGAAATTCCGATGGATAACTAAATGCAATTCTCGGTGGAAATCTCTGCGTATGTAGAGCAGTGCCAATAGGAAAAAACAAGTATTTCTATTTGTTCTTTAATTTGATGTTGTGTTGAACCTCGAACCCCCAACATAGAGCAACACCAAATTTGGCATCGTTGCTGGGGATCGAGTCTAGGATGAATGTGTGATGGTAAGAGTATAGCAAGAAGTGGCGTTGGAAGGTAAACATTTCAGTTTTTGTTGTTGTTTTGAAGTAGTCTTTTGTGTTTTTCATCTCCTTTACACTCCTCCTTCACCATTGCATCAACTTCTTCCACTAAAAAAAAAAAAAATTCACCATATCCACCCATCCTTCTCAGTTTCCCTCATTTGTGCATGAGAGAGAGAGAGCTTTTGTGCTTGTTTGTGCATGTTTGTTTTTGAGTTTTCTTGTAGGTACAACACTCTAGAGTAGCAAGAAATCTTCCAAAAGGTGAGAAATCTACTTTTGTCAGAATCTGTTGTAGGTGTTAGACCATCACGATGGTCTGACAAACTCGACTTTTGAGGTAAGCGACCACACTACAGTGTAGAGCACACTTGTGCACATAGGAATCCACATTCGGTTTTGCAAAATTATCATTTTGGTGGACCATTGTGATGGGATCACGCCATCGTGATTGTGTCACACCATTGGGATTGACTCATGCCATCGTGACGGCTTGGCTGGACCATCACGACGGTCTCACATCATCGTGACGGTTCACTTGAACAATTGCGATGGTCACTGACCATCACGATGATCTCATCGACCCCAGACCATCGATCACGATTGGCCCATGCCATCGCGATGAACCACTTGCCATGTGGCAGGATAGACCATCGCGATGATACTAGGTACGCCATCGCGATGCTTTGAATTCAGACCATCACAATTGGCTCAATCCATCGTGCCTCGTGACCATCACGATGGGCTTATGCCATGGTGATCGTTGTGTTGACTGTTGACCATTGCGACGGGCTCATGCCATCGTGATTGTTCACTTGGCAGACCATCGTGAGGCTTTGCACCCTTGGACCATCGTGACGGTTCAATTGGGCCATCGCGACGACCCTAGACCATCACGATTATATCAGACCATTGCGATTGTCCATCAGGCTCACCAAATTTAGGATTTGAATTTTTTTGACTTTGTGAGGCTATTTTGAGTGAATATTTGGATTTTGACAGGTCTAGCAAGAGCTATCCAAGGGCAATCAAAGCAAGGCAAGTGAAAAACGAGGCTTGGGAAGTGCGACTTCTTGGGTAGCAGAGTGATCAAAGAAGATGACTCGAGGTTGGAAGAATACTCAACCCCCTCAATCAATTATTAGCTTAGGCTAAATGACTAGTATTGTGGATTAAATTAGGATGACGATAGGAACACATCAAGTCCAAGAGACTTAATTTTTCAAGTCCAAGACGAAGATAAAAGTATGTTGTACAAAAACCTAAGGGAAAGAATTTAAGTAAGACGGAAGGAGAACTCAAAAGTCCAATGGAAAGTCGACTCCTGACGCATACATTGAGACAAGAGAAGAATCTAAAGGAATTAAAAACGAAACAAGAAATTAAGAACAAAGAAATCTTGACAATCAGAGTGTGAATTGAGTGATTTAGGAAGTAAATTCATGAACCTTAGATCAGGAAATCATATAGGTAAGTCAGACTGATGAAGCCTTAGATCATCAGAGGCAAGTGTAGGAACTACTGCACATTCATGGGCAGAACAATTGAATAGTTACTCTTACAAGTTGGGATCAGATCCCAATGAGTCAGAAATGGGCTTTAGCACAGAACGACTAAAAGGAGGGTTAAATGTAGCATATTTAGAAAAAATCGAAGGTCCCTATAGAACCCAATTAGAATATGTCTGAACCAACTACCTAGGTGCTCACATCTATGAGGATGGTTTGCAAAGATAAGTTGTGCAATTGCACAACCCTGACCGACCCATTGGATTGGAACGTCCAGTGGTGAAATTCGAGAGAGATGCATACATAGACAAAGAAGGAATGATGTACATCATAAGTACTCAACCTAATCATACCAATGACTTCGGTATAGTAAGTCTAGATACGTAAGCAAAAACCCAAGGAAAAGAACCACTAGGAGAAGAACCCAAAACACCTAGAGGGAAATATGTGCTAACAAGAGTACTAATCCCAGATTGGATCCCTGAGGATAATAGAAGCATAGAATTGTTTCTAAATAAGCAAACTAATGAAGCATTTTGGAGGAACCAAATGGAACAACCTAGTGAGGTAGGCTTCATCATGATTTATGAATTCAAGGACCCAGATACACCGGGAAAGGTTGTGTACCTGGATGATGCTTCAGAATGAGTATTTGTAGTACTAGACCATGCAAGAAATACCTACACATGGAGAGACTAGAAGTAAGTTTCAATCATCCTATAGGGAGAGATAAACCAACCAGAGACATCGATAGATTGGATACACAAAGGGAACCAAGAATACCAGGTGGTAGAGATGATTTCCTCTACCTAGACCACACAAACACCCCAGGATACTGAGACCCACTCAATTAGTAAAGTCAATGAAAAACTACTTTGATGGGACAGGAGATCCCTATGACCATGTTGCGGAATTTAAACAAGTGCTATGAGCAGATCAAGTAGAAGACATGTTCACACAATACAATGCGTTTGGACTAACATTAAAGAACATGACTTTAACTTGGTTCCAACCATTGCAACAAAGGCAATTTAGGGATATTCATCACTTGCTAGAGTCATTCATCATGGAATTCTCTAAAAGTGGAATTAGATATGATACTTCTTTGTTAATTCATAGCTTCAAACAGACCCCTCAAGAAATAGTCAGACTCGTAGGACATAGATTTAGACAATATGTGGAGATATGTCGGATGCAAGAGTTACCCTCATAGGCCAAGAAAGTGTCATTGTTTTTAGATGGCCTCTTAAGCTCTAAACTATGCTCCTATGTATACTTAACAGAACCCAAAACACTAGAGCAATGTGTAAGAATTTGTATAGACATTGAGGACAACCTAGGAGATGAGTTGGAAATCTCACAAGTATATAAGGACTCAGATTGTTTATCTCTAGCATCCTCAAAACTTTCTAGCTTGATAGAAGACCTGGCAGAAAAAGTGGCCCAGAAACTAGGAGTTTCTAGCAAACAGATGCCTAGGTTAACAACAAAAAAGTGTTGTTACACATGTTCTGGTGATCATATAGCAAATGCGTGTCCCAATGTGGCACAACCTCAAGCCAACCCTAGTGGCCAATACTGTACAATTGAGAGACGATACACGAATCACATTGCCCAAGGCTGCCCATACAACAAACAAGTAGTACGACAAAACTACCCACAAGCATACCCCCAACCAGGTAGGTATCAAGGCCAATACAATGCTCAACCTCATTACTATAGGCCTCCTCAGAACTATCCTTATGGGGCTCAACAGAGATCTCAACCTGTTTTAGTGTAGCAGCCACCCCCACCAACGAATGTCATCCCAGTCAAATACGCGGCTGCAGAAGAGAACCTCAATAGGGCTTTAGTGCCTTCTTCACCCTTGATAACTGAAAGTGATCCGAATTCTAATAGTTTTGACTCTACTCATGTAGATAGTCCACCCACATATTACACAGAGTCACCAAAACATGTGGAAACATATCAATATGATAGTCCACCATTGGAACCCAGTTGGGAACCCAATTATGCTAATGTGATGTATGCCAACCCTAATCCGCGACCCCAATTAAGACTGCAAAGACCACATGGCCCTAGAGGACCATGCTTTAGGTGCCAAGGGGATCATTTCATTAAGGATTTTCCACATCCTCCAATAGCAGGACAATCACAATACTATAACATACAAGGTTTTTGTGCCGAGTTTGGCAAAGAGCATGTCATCAAAGATTGTCCTAAGAACCTTGGTAATGCTTCAAAAGTGACACCCATCAATGTGATAGGCATTGTGCATAATGCAGATGGATCCAACCCTACATACGTGCCTATCCAAGCTATAATAAGAGCCGAGGTTCTCTTATAGAATCAATAGCCTAATCCTGAAAAAGTAGCAAGAACTAGTGAAATTGGCAAATCTAGTAGTAAAAAGACAAACTCTTGGAAGGATTCTAATAATTAAAAGAAAGTGGAGCAAGAAAATTAGCGAACTAGAAGGATGTCTAAAGGAATCTAGAGCCAAAATCCTAGAAGTGACTTCTCAAGAATCTAATCGGGAGAACCTAGCTCAAAAATAAGGATCAATTCTAGCTGAACCCATACCAAAAAACTTCGACATGATGTTTCGTGCATATCATACTAGATTAAAAGAAGGACCCCACATAGCTGAAATGAGTAGGAACTATCCAAGATGAGATTTAGAAATTGAGAGAATTAAACTTTGCATGAAGGTGAAATTAACACAAGCCATGTTCGAAGCCTCTTGTTACATAAATTGGAACAACATGACAAAACCTGAATTACACTTTCAAGGACTATTGGAAAGGTTAGAATACTTGATCAATAGGAAAGAAAAGAAGAATTTGCAAGAAAACCCTATTATCTCTGAGACATAGGAAAGAAGTGCAACATCCCTGTCTCAAGTGCCAAATACAGAGGCTAAAGACAACCTGTCTTCCATACATAGGTATTCACACAAATTTCTAAAAGAAATCTAAGAAGAGAAGTGGAGAAGAGAGCAAGAAACCCATACTCCTATTCAAGAAATAGATGACTTATGAGAACAATTTCCCCAAGACATTCCCTCTATCTATGATGATGTGGAGGAAGAACAACTGAGTGAACACACGGGTTTTGAATCTAATTCTTTGCAAGAATTACCTCATTTCACAGGACCATGGGAAGCCAAGTCTATTAGCATGAGAGCACCCACGATAATAGTGAGGAATGAAGAATCAGTAATTCCTAGGAACATAGAAGTGATCAAGAATACTAAAGTAGAATGTCACCTCACACTAGAGGATTTGTTAAAGATTAAACCAGAATTGTGGAAGCACGTAGCAAACCAATTCCCCGAGCTTGCTATTGCTCCCTCTCAGATAGGATCACACAAGAAGGTACCGGTGATACCCGTAGAACAAATCGGAGATGTGAGCGAGGGAGAGGAAGGTAACACTTATCTTCCAATAACCCATAAGGGCTACACCACCAAAGCCATCTTAGATTCCAGAGTTGTAGTAGCCATTGCTACCACTGCTTTATGGAAACATTGGGGTAAGCCAGCATTAAAACCCACCAAGATGCAGCTACAAATGGCGTACAAACATATAGAGAAACCATCGGGCTTACTAGAAGGCATATCTCTCACCACTTGTGGTGTGGAGGTTGAATATACTTTTGCCATTTGTGATTTTGGGAAAAATCATGCGTATGAGATGATTTTGGGATGATCATTCATGCGGCAGTTGCAAATCGTACAAGATTGGGGAACTAATTCTTTGTGCTTGCAACATTTAGGAGTGACTACTAAAGTCAATCTTAAAGACTATTCCCATCGATATATACCCCCAATACAATGGAACACCATCCATAAGACACAAGAAGAAACAGAGTTGGTACACTCATTGGAATCAGACTCCTAATGGTTGCACGAAGATACCCATCTATGGATGTGTAAAGTAGCCAAACAAGAGGAAGAACGATTAGCAGCCAGGACCTTAGGTTCAGAATGACATCCACGAACTCTTCAAGACCCAGCTTATGCACCTATAGTATTTCTTGATGAGGAATTCGATCCTCACGATTGGGTAGAAATCTTAGCTACGATGGACATAGCGGTGAATGAAGAAAAATCCCTCATTGTGATGAGGATGGATAAGACATTTCCATTTTTATGATTGAACCTATTGAGGAAGACTTTATCCTAGAAGAATGCATGGAAGTGATCCAAGAACAAGACGAGAGTAGTGAGAGGATTTAGAATCCATCATCATGGAACCCTTTTGTTCCACAAAAGAGGAATATCTTTATTTTGTAGAAGCCAAAACCCCTAAAGAAGAAAAGGAAAGTCCAATGGAACGACGTGAGCCATCCGTAAAAGATACCAAAAGTAAGCAAAAGAAGAGAAAGAAATCACCTAAGACAGAAGAAGAGGAAGAACCACTTATGGAAGTACTGGAGAACTTCAAGAAATATGAAATACAAGATAGAAGAATCATGGTAAGAATGCCTAAAAGAAAAGCTGACATTGGAGAAGTATATGTCATAGTTACCATAGAAGAAGGAGAAGAAAAATGTACATACATAGGACATGATTTGACTACTGAAGAAGAAGAAGAGTTAATTGCCCTATTGTGAGAATATCGAGATGTATTCGCTTGGAGTTACAAGGACTTGAAAGGAGTAGACCCGGATATATGTTCCCATAGAATCCCTATGACTCTAGATGCCTAACCTACAAAACAAAAACTATACACGTACAATGACAACTACGCTGCTAAGATTAAAGAAGAAATAGATCGGTTGATAGAAGCAGGATTCATTTACGAAATTGAGCATACCAAATGGGTATCCCTCATTGTGGTTGTGCCCAAGAAGAATGGAAAATTGTGTGTGTGTATTAACCTTAAAAAAGTTAATGCCGCCACGATTAGAGATAGTTATCCCCTTCCTATCATGGAACACTTATTGAAAAGAGTTGTGGGCAAGGAAGTTTACAACTTTCTTGATGGTTTCTCAGGCTATAATCAGGTAGCCATTGCTCCTGAAGATCGGCATAAGACAACTTTTGCCACAAAATGGGGCATATTTGCATTTTGTGTGATGCCATTTGGGCTAACAAATGCACCCGACACTTTCCAATGACTTATGTGCCATGCTTTTAAGGAATTCCTACGAAAGAATTTGGAAGTTTAAATGGATGATATATGTGCTCATTCGAATATGAGGCAGACTCATATCCCGGAACTAAGGCAAGTATTTGACAAATGTTGGGAATATCAAGTTTGTCTAAACCCAGAAAAGTGCATTTTCATGGTCAGACAAGGCAAAAATCTAGGACACATTGTGTCAAAGAATGGAATTTTGACAGATGAAGAAAAGGTGAAAGTAATTGTGGATCTACCTAGGCCAAATAACATAAAAGAGGTACAAGCCTTCATGGGTCATTGTGGTTATTACAGACAATTCATACATATGTATGCTATCATAGCCAAGCCTCTATACTCTCTTTTGACCAAGTTTGAGTGGACAGATGAATGTGAAAATTCATTCAATGAACTTAAACAGCACTTGTGCTTAGCACCGATATTAATGACCCCAGATTGGAGTAAGCCATTCCATGTACATGTGGATGCATCCAACTATACCATAGGATGTGTGTTGGCACAATCGGTGAATGAGGGCAATATAGATCTCCCTATATCTTACGCAAGTAGACAATTGAATGCAGCAGAAAGAAATTACACCACTACGGAACTAGAAGGATTAGGAATCATCTATGTGGTAAAGAAATTCAGGCATTATCTATTGGCAAATAAGTTCAAGCTCTTCACGGATCATCAAGCATTATTGTACTTAGTCAATAAGCCTTGTAATATTGGACGATTGATACACTGGTTTCTATTACTCATGAAGTATGAATTTGAAGTAGTAGTCAGGAAGGGAAATACACACCTTAGAGCTGACCACCTCTCAAGATTAACTTCGGGAGAAGCTCCTCAAGGAATAGCAAATGAACTACCTGATGCATACCTATTTAACCTTGATATAGTACCAGAATGGGCTAAGACAATTGTCCCTATTCTCAAATTTGGACCAAAGAATCCTAGGATAAGGATCAAACAAGCAGAAATCACCAAGTCACAAAGATATCAAATCATAGCAAGAAGTATATATAAACAGGATAATAAAAAGATTCTTGATTTTTCTATGGACGAATCCGATGGTGATTCATAAGAAATCCGCACCATATCATCCTCAGGCCAATCGTCAAGCAGAAAGCACTAACAAGGCCCTTTGCACTGTATTGACAAAACTCGTGAACAACAAACGTTTAGATTGGGACAAACAGCTACACCATGTTGTTTGGGCATATCAAGTGGCCTACAAGGCTGTACTCAATGCAAGTCCCTTTCAGATGGTTTTTGGTCAGAATGTTGTGCTTCCATTGGACTTCTTGATACCCACCCTCAAGGTTGCACAAGAACATCAGTGGACCGGCCATGAATTATCATCGAGGATAATGGACTTGGAATGATTAGGAGAAATTAGGCTGAAAGTAGCAGCGGGCATATATGCAGCAAAGAAATGACAAAAAGCATATTTCGATGCACATGTGAAAGATAAAGGCGTAAAAGAAGGAGATTTAGTCCTAGTGTATACATTGAAACAACATGCACATAAATTAGAAAAGCGAGGTTATGGACCTATGATCATTAACACACTTTCGACAAGTGGAGCTGTACAATTAGCCACCCTAGAAGGAGAGATAATGCCTAATTATATTAGTGGCTGTAGAGTCAAGCTTTATCAAGAACCTCTTACTGAGGATATGCTTAAAAGACTCATGTTGGCAAAGAAGCTTAAGGAGGAAGAACAGAGAATATGCGTGGAAGCTCAGGTAGAAGCTATAGAACACATTAAGCACATGAAGCTAAGAAGACAAGGACTAGGGAGAGAACAGTATAACCATATGGAAACAACACCCAGATATCCCATGGCCATGTGTCAAGCAAAGTCAATTACTCATCCTAGCATGGTGGATAGGAGACCATTCATTACACTCAGGTTAGAGCACGGCAACCCTAGCCATGAGCTCAGGGCTTTAATTGATTCAGGTGTTGCTACTAGTGCGATTAGATGGTCCCACTATAAGGACTCAGGAATAGAAATGCGGCCAATTGAGGCATACCTCATAGGGCTAGGAGGCATGGAAACCCCTTGCATGGGTGAGGTGGACCTTCCTATCCACATACACGAAGTGACCATGATAGTGAAGATCCTAGTGTGCCATGACGACGACGTGATAGAACCCGTAATCCTTGGCCAAGATTGGCTATACGATCACTCACTGGACTTAAATCTTAGACAAGGCTCCCTACAGATTAGAACGTTAGAACAACAGGGAGTGATACTGCTTGACTTCCATAACAACACTTCCCTTGACAAAGATGGACCCCTAGCATATGAAGCGGAGACGTTGAGGTGCCAAAAGATTTTCAGACAGATTGATCAAAATAATTCAACATCAGCCATGGAGGGGTAGAAACGAAAGACCTTCTTCCGGGAAATATCAACAGATTTTCCCTTGGTCTCCTTGCAAATTAGAAGGGGTCACCACCCAATAGCTAAGACAAATGGGGACCGTCAGCGGTCAGGTGGGTTACATCAGCGGGCAAATGGGCACGATATCATGCAATGCCCATCCTTCCACACTTATTGCAGACTGGCCTAGATCTATGATACAGAATGCCACACTTCCTAATGGGAAAGTTTCGCAAGTGTTGGACCTCCCTTCTTTTCCAAAGCAGAGCATCAACCCAACCTATCAACCCCAATCACACATGCATCGACCACGACACAGGAACCCAAACCAACAACCATACCAAGCGATGCAAAGAAGGTAGTAGTATCAACACCACAAAGTAAGCGGCATGAGACAAGTATGGGTGCCAAAAGGACAAAAAGCACTGATAGTTTTCAACAAGGTAGACAATGATAAGATGAAGTCTCAGCAGAAGCAAAGGCAGTATTCAACATCTCCTCGACCTCCTTCTACCTCGATGAAGACTCGATAGACGTGGATCGCCAAGCAGTACTTAACCAATCGACCCACACCCATGCAGATGTGGATCCCCAAGCAGTGTATTATAGCTCAAAACTCAAGCCATGTAATATATACCCCTTTGAAATTCCTTCACCCATCGATCCCACAACCCCCAATATCACCTTTTGTACCTCAAGAAGAATACCACCCTCTCATCAACCCCTACGAAATGGGTACCGAAATGTATCCAGAAGCCTTCTCATGAACCGTTGTACCCATCCTGAATAACCAACCCCCTTGTAATAATTCTCTCACAATTGAACTCTGTACAAACTCAACCACACTAACCCAACATCACTTGTAATAACAATCTCATCAAGCAATGTATGCACTATCTAAAGCATGTAGGTGTCTAGAGACCTGCATTAGTTTTGCAAAAATCATTCCATAAACCACCTCACAACACTTGGCTACACGGGTTACACATTGGTGGAAAGTGATTGCGGCTTCACCTTATTGGGATCATGATTAATTTCCATACTAATGTGTTAATCTTTTGTAGCATATCTCCTCCACATTCGCAGTATTCATCATGTAGATAGAAGGACCTTTTGCTGCTCCTAGTGCACCACTAGTGGGCAATATTGGCAAATTATTGGCTAAATCATAACCTACTGTACAACTGCCAGAGGACCAATGCCCATTGATGATTTCCCAGGGGATACATGGAGAAATTTCATAGTAACTCTCATTGTGTTGTAGAGCAAAGAAGAGCAAAACTACAGAGGAAAAGAAGAGCCCCAAAATTTTTCTGATTTGGACAATTTATTTTTGTACCATAGTCATTTTGTACTATTTTTCCAATGTAAATGCACTAGAGGAGTCCTCTAGATGCATACCCATAGAGATTTGTATCATTACCTTTGTAAATTAGTAGGGAATTAGTCTTTTAGTCAATAAAGTGCCGGTCTCTTGTGTGAAAGGACCATTTTTAGGGCACAAGTATATAATTCATTTTGTGACTCTTTGTAAAGTCTTTTTGCCATTGTGAGAATCAAGAGCACAGAATTTCGAATTTGTGTCTTCTCCTCTCTGTATCTTCTTCCTTGTGAGTTTGGATGCATGTGTGATGCTTGAAAAGAGTTCTTTGAAGTGTTGTCTATCCATGGTAGTGCTTGCTTGTTGTTGGTAAGGTGTGTGCAAAGTGTAGGAAGTGCTGAAGCGTAGGTAGGTCATTCCCCCAGCTTAGTATTTTGCTCATATCTTGAAGCAAGAGTGTCCATATGGATAGAAAAGAGACCATTGGATGCGTCTTGTTGAGAGCTTCGAAATGAACTCGCTATTTGATATATTTGAAGTTTGGAACTGAGAGAAAAACTTGATTTACTATTGGCTACTGTTCCAAGTGTTGCAACACCATAGCCGACCTTGAAAGATTTAATGTGGTGGAGTTATACTTGCATGTACCTTGTTAGATCTCATTTGCATTGACAATCATTTGAATGCATGTCCTCGTACACTCGGCTAGGTTTTGATACTCCGTGGATTGATAATTGAAGAGTGAATCCCCACTATATGCACTTGTAGAGGATTGAGGTATAGTCTCTTTCTCCTTAAGTCCCTAAGTCGATACTTAGGTACACATGTTTTTGTTGCCATTGCCAGGGAGTGTCGAATCAAACCGAGGCATTCGTGTGATGGTGAAAAGCTCTTAGCGTTGAAGTGAGTAGAGGAGTTGTGATTTTCTCTTCTTTGGTAAGTCACTTTCATCCACACTCACTTCTTCTCACTCTTGGGAGTGTGTGTAGAGATTTGATAGTTTAGGGAAGTGAGTAGAGAGAGAAGTTAGAGTGGGTAGGAGGAAGTAAGTGAGTAGGTTAGGAAGATAGGGTTAATTTCCAAGTATTTTCCCTTTAATTTTTTTTAGTTTAGTTACTTCTCAGAAGTATGAAAACAAAAAAACAAGTCATTTTCAAATCACTTGTCTTCTAGCAAGTATCATGAGAGCCCAAACTACAGGTGTCCTAAGTTTGAGATCGAGGTGTCTAGAGCTAAACAACGTGAGCGATTGTTGAAACGTGTTTGAGAGCACTAAGGAGGTGAGCATATCAAGTCCTTACCCTAGAAATTTCAAGTTCAATCAAGATAACGAGGGAAATGACCTATGGCAGATGTCGTGAGGGAAATACCTAGGGGTTGAGTGAGAGTTTCTTTGATTCAGACACTTGGAGAAGGGGAGTTAAGCACTAAGATCACACAAATTAATTTGGTTTTCCAATATACTTTCTTGTGTATGAAAAAATTGCAAGTGTCGTGACTTCCCAAGGTTGAGTGTCGCGACATCTCCCAAGTGTCAAGTATCCTTGACCTCTAGTGTCGTGATACTTGCCAAGTGTCGAGTGTTGTGACCTCCCTAGGTTGAGTGTCATGATATCTCCTAAGTGTTGAGTATCGTTGAACTCTAGTGTCACGATACTTGCCAAGTGTCGAGTGTGGCTAACCACTAGTGTCACGACGTCTCCCAAGTGTCGAGTGTCGCTGACCACCAGTGTTGTGATATCTCCCAAGTGTCACAACATTTCCCAAGTGTCGAGTATCGCTAACCATTAGTGTCGCAACATCCCCCAAGTGTCGAGTGTGGCTGACCACCAGTGTCGTGACATCTCCCAAGTGTCGTGTGTCATGACTGGCCAAGTGTCAAGTATCACTGACCACAAGTGTCACGACATCTAGCAAGTGTCAAGTGTCACTAACCACCACTATCACGACATCTCTCAAGTGTCGAGTGTCGTGCTAGAAGACTTAAGTGATACTTCAGTCAAGAGATTCTAAATTAAGAGAAAAAAATTCCATATAACTCTGCAGATTTTAAAGAGAGCACTGGGAGCTAAGGGCTACCCAAACCCAATTAGAGCTCTTAAGTGAATGAACTTAAGATCGGGAAGAATCCTAGGTAGCCGAAGAAGTGTAATCCCATTTGTAGGAAGTGTAGTTGAACCAAGTATTCATTCCCATTACTCTGAAACCTCGAGTGAGTCTGAAGAGGAAATCATTATGGCCTCAGAAGACATGCATAGTTCTGTACCAATAGTTGGCATAATGTCTATCATTGAGGGTGAGTATCAAACATCTTTAGAATACGTGAGCACCAATCAACATGACTTACCCATCTACCTAGATCAAATCAGTGGCAAGGCTGAGGAAAGTGAGAGATGCTCACATAGTGCCTAGACCAGTAGTCAAGTATGTGGAAGGATTCTATATTGAAAAAAGGAGAATCATGTATGCAGTCATTGAACATCGTGAGAACATCAATGAGCAAAGGGGGGAAGATAATGACCAACACCATAACGAAGAGGGACAAGAAGAACAGGTATCAACCCCTAGAGGGAAATCCATAGTAATTAGAGTTTGGAGAGGGGATCAAATTCCCCAAGATGACTCCTTAATGGATGTCTAGTTGGTGAATGGAGTGGAGCATTTGCTTAAAACCAACTCTTCCTTGTGGGAAGATGTGACCAATCTAGCCACCATTTATGAGTTACAAGATCCCGAAAACCCTACTCTTATTATGTATTTGGACAAGAACCAGAGAAGATAGTGGCCTTTGAATGAATTGGAAAGAGTTGGGCTGAAATATCAGAACATTGTTGTATTCCCACCTAGAGATCAAGCCACTACTTCTCAAAACCGCCCCATGGCACTCACCTACATTCATTTTATCAACATGCAGGACATACACAACAAGAGAGCATTCTTGTTAGACCCCAAGTCCAATTTACTACACTTGGTAATAATCCTAACTATCAACCTCCTATAAATGCAGAACTAAGAAATAGGATCCCTGTTCATGAGAGACCACCAGTAGGAAGGGAAGCAGGCATACCAATAGGACTACCAGTTCTCCCAGTAATGCTAAGACCACCTGAACCTAGAAGAAGACTGAGACCCATCCAAGTCGCCAAATGTATGAGGAGTCACTATGACGACTCCAGTGAACCATACAACCACATTGCTGAATTCAAGCAAGTGATAAGAGCTGAACAAGTAGAAGACTTTTTGATCCAATATGAATCATTTGGCCTAACCCTTACAGACACAACCTTAGCTTGGTTCCAACTCTTAGATCCTAATAGTTTTCAAAGCATGGAGCAAGTATATCAGGAATTCATTGAGGAATTCACCAAGATGGGAATAAAAACAACTCTTCCTCATTAATCCACAGTTTCAAACAGGCACCTACGGAATCTGTGAGATTAGCAACGAGAAGGTTCAAGCAATATGTGGATATATGTCCTGTGGAGGAGAGGCCCACTCAAAACAAAATGGTCTCTTTGTTCTTGGAAGGATTAGTGAATGGGTCATTGAGATCATTAGTATATGTGAAGAGAGTCCAAAATTTGCAAGAATGTATGAAAGAGTGTATTGACCTAGAGGACAATCTGGCTGAAGACTTGAAAATATCTCAAGGCGGTGTTAAGAGTGAGGATAGTGTCAGCAATACTTCAAATCCTAGGAATAATGTGGAAGAGATAGCCGAGTTAGTGGCTAAGAAGCTGAATGTCCAAGGACAAAGGAATTATCCTAGCAATCCTATGAGAGTGCCTATGCTTAGGAGATGTGTCCACTATGGAGGTGACCACCCTTCTCACATGTGCACTAGGGGAGTAGTCCCACCACCTTCTTATGCATACAATGGACCACCCGCCCAGGGCCCTACTCATTATTGTAGCATAGAACAAAGGTACACAAATCACAGTGCAAAGAATTGTCCTTACAATCAACAACCAAGACCTACACAACCACCCTTTAGGCCTTACGAATACCCCGTGAGAGAGCAAGGAGGAGAGGCTTATAGATATCTGCCATACCAGCAACAAACACATGCACCACGGCTGTATGCATATCAAGGTTACACTCAGCCTCAATCAGTGCTAGGGCAACAATCCCCTCACCCTTAGAATGTTGTCCCAGTGAAAATTTCCCAACTTGAAGAGAATCTGGAAAGAGCGATAGTACCAGCCACCCCATTGACTAATATTGAGACTTACGGCCCACCTTATGACCTTAGTCAAGAGAATTATTCCACTTATGAAAACACTATAGCTCAGTATGAACAACCTTATGAACCATATACATATGGTTCTGAAGGATATGATAGCACCTACGGATATGATCAAGACTATGTGTCATTAATGTACAATGCTCCTAGAGCACCCATTACCCCATGACCAATGAGTAGACCACCTGCCCTTAGAGGACCATGTTATAGATGCGGAGGTGATCACTTTATCACAGAGTGTACATTACCTAACCCACCACCACCTCAGAGAGTATGGGAGGGGTACTGGAGTGATTGTGGTAAGGAACATCTTTTTAGAGATTGCCCCAAGAATCCCAATAAAGTCAATTCCAATGGGCAGATCAATGTCATAGAAGTGATAGAGTCATTTGGGAGTGATAAGGAGTACACAGTGCCATTGAAAGCAATAAGAAGGGCAAAAGCTAGAGAGACCCCAGATAAACCCAAAAAAAATGATCACTCTGACAAAGAATTGAACACACCTACACCTCAAGTGGTTGCAGACTTTGAGGAGTCTGAGAGGAGTGCTAAAAGTAAACGGACCCAAAGATGGAAGAAGTTAGAGGACAAGAATAATAAGCAAAACCAAGAGGACAAGAATAATAAGCAAAACCAAGAGGAAAAACAAGAGCATGAAGGAAACCCTAACAAAGAGACAAAAAAACATAAAAAAAAAGAGGTAGGATCAGTTATGGCCGATCCTATGCCAAAAGAGTTAGCCATGTGGATTGAAGCATATCAAGCAGGAATAAAAGTAGGACCAACCATTGAACAACATGAAAGGGAATACCCAAGAGGGGACTTAGAGAAAGAAAGATTGGAGACATGTAAGAAGCTAATTGAAGTCGCTCAACAAACCTTAGAAAACCAGTTCAACCCCTACCCAGCAGTAGAATTCTCGAAAAAGAATTTGAGGAATGTGTAGCACCTAGTCATTCTAGGAAAGGGAAGAAAAGCGAGAACCATGGAAAAAAATGCTGTGAAAGTAAAAAAGAAGGATTGATCGTCTGTGAAGTAGACGCGGAATGTCCTAGAGATTTGTGGGCAAGAGTCCAAGAAGACAGATGGAAGAAAACAGAAGGAATCAAACCACCTTTTGAGGAGTTAGAAGCTGGAGGCGAGCTTGAAGTGTCAATGCATGAACTAAACTCAGAAGAATTATTGCAACTTTATGACAACAAAGATGATGGAGACAATGTGAATGTATTACCGAACTATATGGGAGAATATGAACATAACTCTGAATTATATCATATTCCCTCAGTGAGGAGAAAGGAGCAAAACCCATCAATTCAAACTTCTGACATAATACAACATCTGAAAAAAGTGAAGATACCTTGTACTCTGAGTTTGGAATAACTATTAAAAGTGAAGCCTCAGTTAAGAGAGAAGCTCACCAATCAGTTAGAGACAAAGTCAGACAAAATTAAGATACAAGATGAAGTAGCAATAGTTAAAATCCCAGTCCATAAGGTTGGAGATTTCAGTGAGGGAGATGAAGGAAACACATGCCTCCCTATCACCTACAGAGGTTATACCACAAAAGCCATACTAGATTTGAGAGCCGGAGTAGGAATTGCTACCAAAGAAATATGGGAGAAATGGGGAAAACCAAGCCTACGACCCACTAGGATGAAGATTCAAATGGCGGACGGGCACACAAAACGACCCCTAGGATTATTGGAAAACGTAGTATTTACCACTTGTGGAGTCAAATTTGAGCATACCCTATCAATATGTCAATTTGAAAGGGCAAGCAATTATGAGATGATACTTGGAAGGCCTTTCATGAGACAACTTAAGGTAGTTCAAGATTGGGGTAAAGACACCGTATACTTGCAGCATGAGGGAACCACAGCTAGAATAAACATCCATACTTATACGTATCAAGATGTCCCTCCTCTGCAATGGAACCTGATAAAGAAGATGACGATCTATCGATTCATAGTGTAGGATCGAGTAGCCAAACATGGATGAACGAAGATACTCACCTATGGATGTGCCAGACTACAAAAAGGCAAGAAGAAAGGAGGCAAGGATGACAATTAAGACAAGGAATATCTAGATCTGTAGAAGATCCTCATTACATGCCTCAAATATTCTTAGATGAAGAATTCAAACCCCATGGTTGGATGGAGATTTTATCCACCCTTGATGTATGCGTAAATGAAGAAGTAATAACTATGAATGAAGGCATCGATGAGGAAGGATATGATGTAAGCTTATGTAAGCTTCTACATTGTTGTTCTTGAAGAAGAAGATGGAGAGGTAACTGAAAAAGAATGGAAGGAAGATTATAAGAGTATAGAAATGGAAATAGAACCTAGTAGGGAAGAAAATGAGAATCACGGAGTAAGCACTGTGATTAATGGGTCAAATCAAGGATTAACACAAAGGGAATAAAATCGACCAGATAGGGAAAACGGAAAAGAAGAAGACATACCTCAAGACCAATTTGAGGTACCTGAGAATTTCAAGAAGTATGAAGTAGAAGAAAGGAAGATTGCTATTCAGATGCCAAAACATGAAGCACAACCAGGAATAGCATACGACAATAAAGAGCAAAATAAGAAGATAGTAGTAGCTCTAGAAGAAGGAGAAGAGAGATGCACCTTTATAGGACAAGATGTCTCGTTTGAGGAAGAACAAGAGTTAATACAACTCATAAGAGAATCTAGAGATGTCTTTGCATGGACTTATAAGGATTTAAAAGGTGTAGATCCTTCGATTTGTGCCCATATAATTCCTATGATGACAGAAGCCAAGCCCTCCAAACAAAAATCATACACTTATAACGATGTTTATTTGGCAAAGATTAAGGAAGAGATAGATAAATTATTGGATGCGGCCTTTATTTATGAAATTGAACGTACGGAATGGGTATCACCATTGGTGGTAGTGCCGAAGAAGAACGGCAAGTTAAGAGTATGCATTAATCTTAAAAAGGTAAACGCCGCCACCATACGCGATAGTTATCCATTACCTGTCACAGATCATTTGTTCAAAAGAGTGGCAGGAAAGGAAGTCTATAGCTTCCTTGACAACTTCTCAAGATATAACCAGGTAGCCATTGCTCCTAAAGACCAACATAAGATAGCCTTTGCAACCGAATGGGGATTCTATGCATTTAGGGTTATGCCTTTTGGTCTAACCAATGCCCTAGCCACTTTCCAAAGATTGATGTGCCATGTGTTCAAGGAATTCTTGAGAAAAGTTATGGAGGTATACGAGGATGATTTATGTACCTATTCAGCTATACGATGAGAACATATCCCAAAACTGAGAAAAATATTTGCCAAATGTCGTCAGTATAGAGTATGCCTTAATCCACAAAAATGTGTCTTCATCGTTCGACAAGGAAAGATATTAGGACACATTGTCTCTAAGAATGGAATTTCCACCAATGAGGACAAAATCAAAGTGATTTTGGATTTGCCAAGACCAAAGACCACCAAGGAAGTGCAAGCATTTATGGGACATTGTGGATATTATCATAGATTCTTTCACATGTATTCCATAGTTGCAAGGCCTCTTTATGGATTACTGAATCAGTTTATATGGACAGAAGAATGCAAAAAATCTTTCAACAAATTAAAGAATCCTTTGAGTTCAACACCAATCCTGAGAGTATCCGATTGGATTAGACCATTTAATATTCATGTAGATGCCTCCAAGTTTGCCATTGGTTGCATTTTAGCACAATCAGCAGATACAAGAAAGCTAGATCACCCTATAGCATATGCTAGTAGACAATTAAACCAAGCAGAGCATAATTACATCACTATGGAGCGAGAAGGCTTAGGAATGGTATATGTAGTAAAGAAATTTCGACACTACGTATTGGCAAACAAATTCAAATTCTTCATTGATCATCAAGCTCTATTGTACCTCGTCAATAAACCTTGCAATACCGGATGACTAGTGCGATGGTTTCTTATCTTTTCAACCTAGAAGTATTTCCACAATGGGCAAAAAATTTGATTCCCTTACTCACGCATGGACCTCAACATCGCATCAATTTAAGCAACAGCCAGGAGCTATGGAAGACATCCTAGCTGGAATCCTATACTATGAGATGTGTGGAAGAAGAGGAGCAAGAGATATGGCTTCAAAAAGCACACATGAATCAATGGAAAACTCATCGAAGTGTGAATGGAACCTGCCAAGCACTTATGAGATTAGGCATATATTGGCTAACCATGCAGAGGGATACACATAACTATGTATCGACTTGCCCCACTTGTCAAGAAAGGCACCTGAAGAGAACTCTACTCTACGTTACTCTACAGTAGCACCAAGGTGGAATATGCATCTGGTAAAATTCTTGAAAACACGGGAGTACCGAGAAGGAGCTAATTTGGCAAGAAAACATGCCCTCAAGGAGCAAAGCAAAGATTATGTACTCATAGGCAAATAACTTTTCAAAAGATGAAGGGACAATCATTTAAGAATGTGCATCCATGACGATGAGTATGTTTCAATCTTGGAGATGGCTCATACAGGAGCCATCGGAGGACATTTTTATCTAGATAAAAGTGCAAAAATGATTCTCTTTGCTGGAATGTGGTGGCCAACTCTATATCAAGATGCAGCCACATATGTCCAAAGATGCGATACATGTTAATGAACGAAGTATCCTATTAGAAGAGATGAAATGCCATTAAGACCTATGATAAGTGCCAGAACATGTACCAAATGGGGAATAGATTTTGTAGGACCTATTAGCCCGCCAATGAAAGGTTCTCATGCCGAGTACATAATCGTCGCAATGGACTACTTGACTAAATGGGTAGAAGCCAAGGCAACTAAGAATAATGATGCAAGGACCACGGCTAGGTTTCTCTTTGAGAACATATTCACTAGATTTGGATTGCCGATAGAAATCGTGAGTGATAGAGGCGCACACTTCGTCAATGAAGTGATAGAAGCCTTAATGAATGAATTCTAAGTGATTCACAAAAAATAAGCTCCCTATCACCCACAAGCCAATCGACAAGTTGAAAGTTCAAAGAAGATCTTGTGTACAATTCTTACAAAGATTGTTAACAATGGACGATCTGATTGGGACAAGTAGTTACATCACACATTATGGGCATTCCGAGTACAAGGACGCAAGCCAAGCTGGATCTCGAGGTCCACAAAAGATTGCACAATTGTGGATATCAAAGAAATTGATTGCTGCTCAATTCTTTAGAACACAAATATGGGTCCCCAAATCAAATGTACCAAGGAAGACCACTAAGCTGAAAACATCAGTACAAAAGAAGGATCAATATGAAATAAAGATGAAGGAGCAAGAAAGATGCGATGACTTGAAATTGAAGAAACAGAAGTACTCAACAAGAGAAACTCAAAGATATGAATGGCTAGCCAAGTAGAATTACAATGCGATAGTTGCACAAAACACCATAAGAGACAAAGATACAATCAAGGGCAAAAAAGTAAAGCAGATCTGGATACCCAAATCCCTATGACCACCTATAAATCGACCAAAAACTTCTTCTTCCACACATCTTGAGTTTCATGCACCTCGAACATGCATAATAGGGCCACAATTTGATGCCATGCATTAGGCACATAATTCTTCCTCTATTTATTAGTGGTGCACATTTCCCTCCAAGGGAATAGGGAAGCACTCGTACAATAACCTTGGGGAAATATAAGTAAGCTTCGGCTATACATTAACATTTATGTTTTCTTTCAAAAAAAAGAAAAAATATATAAATGTAAAAAATCCCAGGTACTACCTTTCTCACACC